>JANBSU010000001.1:0-332516 GCA_027578835.1 Coemansia sp. RSA 2050 | reverse complement strand
AGTCTTGACGAAAATTTGCATACCACCGCGCAGGCGCAGCACCAAGTGCAGGGTCGACTCCTTCTGAATGTTGTAGTCCAACAGAGTGCGGCCATCCTCGAGCTGCTTGCCGGCGAAAATGAGGCGCTGTTGGTCTGGGGGAATGCCCTCCTTGTCCTGGATCTTAGCCTTGACGCGCTCAATAGGGTCCGACGACTCCACCTCGAGGGTGATTGTCTTGCCTGTCAGAGTCTTGACGAAAATTTGCATACCACCGCGCAGGCGCAGCACCAAGTGCAGGGTCGACTCCTTCTGAATGTTGTAGTCCGACAGAGTGCGGCCATCCTCGAGCTGCTTGCCGGCGAAAATGAGGCGCTGTTGGTCTGGGGGAATGCCCTCCTTGTCCTGGATCTTAGCCTTGACGTTTTCAATGGTGTCCGACGCCTCCACCTCGAGGGTGATGGTCTTGCCCGTCAGGGTCTTGACGAAAATCTGCATAGTTGCAACAGAAAAGAAGTGGCGGGAAAAGCTTGGTTGTGAGTAGAGCAAAAAAAGCTACAAGAGTGGGAAAAAAAGTATTTTAATGGAAAGAAGAGAAGAGAGGGCAAACCTGGTGCCCTCCGCATGTTTCATTGCTTTAAAAGCTTTGCTGCGGTAGTGGATGCTTCTAGACTTTGTTGCTATACGCGCGGCCGCCTCGTCCCTCTCCCTCATGCTTTGTCCGCAGTAGAAAGAGCATAATGAGCAGCCAGCCAATCACACGCTGATATTTTTCGGCTGATGTCTTTGCCAGCATGGATTGGCTCAGCCCTCGTGACCCCGTGCGGATTCTTCTTGCCACTGGGCTTGCGACACGCCCCTACCCGTTACAAATGGCACAAACCGGGCCAACAAAGAAAGGACCCAAGGCTGGAGCAATACCCTCGGCCATGCTCAGGGAGGGAAAGAAACCACCTGCACCGGAGATGCTCAAAGCCAATGCCATTGACAAGCGCAAGTCGGATTTGCAGTAACACTCATGCTCAATAGTGCTTCAAGTGAGCATTGTTTTTTATGCTTGCTGGCAAGCTCAAGAGTATGAAGAAGGAAAAGTGAAAAAAAGGTGTGCTATGGCAGCAACTGGCGCTTACTTCTGAGCGTTGTTATAGATGAGCACATTGGGGCTCTCCTCGCCAGCATTCTCAATGACGTCCTTGGTGGCCAGCTCGATCATCTTGGCCTTAAGCTCCTCGCCCGAAAGCTTGTCGGTCTCCTGCGACAAGAGGTAGGCGGCCAAGCCAGCAACGTGAGGGCTGGCCATGCTAGTTCCCGAGATAGAGTTGGTCTGGTACTTGCTTCCAATCCAGGTCGACAGGATGTCCTTTCCAGGCGCAAAGACGTCAACGCACTTGCCAAAGTTCGAGAACCACGCACGCTCGTCAGTGATAGTGGTGGCACCAACAGTGATAGCATTGGGCGCACTGGCAGGCGAGTAGTTGCAAGCGTCGCGATTATCGTTACCGGCAGCCACGGCGTAGTGCACACCGGCGCGGACAGCGGCGTCGACAGCCAAGTTGAGGGCCCGACTGAGACCGCCTCCCAAGCTCATGTTGGCCACGCTGCCGCGGTGGGTCTTGCCATCGCGCTTGGCAGCAGCAGCCTCCTTGCGGTGCTCGGTAATAGTGAACTCAACGCCCTTGACGACGTCCGACATGGAGCCCGAGCCGTTGGAGCCCAAGACCTTGACGGCAACGACGTGGGCACTCTTGGCCACGCCGTAGCGCTTGCCAGCAATAGTACCCGCGACGTGCGTGCCGTGGCCGTTCTTGTCGTCATCAATGTCGTTAATTGGCACTGTCTTGCCCCACCTGGCGCGGCCCTCAAAGTCCACGTGCTGGATATTTACGCCCGTGTCCACAACGTAGACAGTAATACCGTCTCCGGCCTTGGGGTCGTGCAGGTACTTGTTAAATGTGCCGAAGCCCAGCGGCTGGCGGTGCGAAATCCGCGCCAGGCCCCAGGGCGCGTTGTGCTGCGTCTCGGATGCATAGACAACCGAGTCCTTCTCGACGTAGGCGACGTCCTCGGAGCGACGGATGCGCTCGAGTATCTCGGGCTCGAACTGGCCGGAGTAGCCAACGATGGCGTCCTGGTAGATGTGGTTGATCCGGTTGGCGTCCTTGAACGACGGAGCCCGAGCGTTGGCCTCGTGGATGCTGCTGGTCAGCCAGGCAAAGTGGCTCTGCAGCGAGTGCTGGCCAGGTTTGACATCGTCCTTAAATACAACAATGTAGTTATCGAGGATGACCTCGGCGTCGTAGCTGGCTAGAAGAGGTGCGGCGCTGACAGCGGTGTTGCGCATGGGACTGCCCGTCGCTGCCGTGGCAAGGATGGCCACCACAACGATGGTGAGCGACTTGATGTACATGAGTGTGCTGAGAGAAGCGGCAAGAGTAAAAAAGAGTACAGAAAGGCGATTTGCTGAAATGAATAAGTCAATAGTAGAAAAAAGAGGTGTAGACTGTTGCTGATGTTGTGTGGAAACAAGAGAGAATGGAAGGAAAAGTTTACAAAAGAGAAGAAAGCGTGGAGCGTTTGTGAGCAGAGCGGCCTCAATCTCCTTTTTAAACAGAGGAAGGGCACATCTAAATGCAGGTCAGCTGAGAGGGAGAGCTAGGCGTGCCTTGGCAGTCGGCTTGCGCAATCAGCTGGCTCCCCCCTCCTCCAGTACTTGCTTTATTCGACCCTTCTCCGTCGGTCCGTAGATCTGCCCACATGACCCACGGATGGAGAGACTGCGCTTACTGGAGCCGCAGCTGATAATGAGCGGTGCTGGGAGGAAGAAACTGATTGCCATCGCGTGGAAGAAAGCCAGGCGCGACCATTAATGCTTGATGCTTGGAGATGGCGTGCCCATTTATGCGTGATACCCATGGCTTTTCCTGTCACGCTCACCAAAGTGATCCTCCCTCCGGGTCATGTGCAAGCGGTATTTGCTTCTCTGGCTCCTAGCAGACCAAGCTCAGCAGTGCCTCATAGTGCTAGGTAAACTACATGTTTCTAAACGGAAAAGAAGAGGAATCTAAATGTACTTTTTGCCAAAGGCCTTGATCTGCTCGACAAACACAAACATGAGGATGGTATGTGGGCCCAGCCGCAAATAGTGAGCCAGGAAGCCCTTGTACAGCGAGAAGAAGCCCTCAGTACTCACAGTCTTGTAGAAGCACTGAAGGGGGTTCTTGTATAGGGCGCCACCATGGCCCCCCGCCGAGGACTTTTGATTATACATCCTGGTGCTTACAACGTCGAAGGGATTCATAACCATGCAGACAAAGAACCCAGTGATCATGCTCGCCATGAAGTGCGTCCCCACGCTATTGTCGTCATACCCGCGATGTGCCAAGTTGCGCGAAATATAGCTCTTGCAATGGTCATAAGTAGCCAGTTGCACCGAAGACCCAGCCCCCGCCCTCATCATAGCCGCATCCATGCCTCGGTACAACCCGCGCAGGCCGCCGTCACGCCAGATCTTACGCAGTCCATCAAGGGAACTCGTATAGTTGTGCTGGAACCCGACTGCTGCAAAATTGGACGCAGACTGCATGCGAGTCTTCACCAAAAAGAAGGGCGAGCCCAGAGCTGCGCCCGCCATACCACACATGCCGCCAGCAGCCACATTCAGAGGGATAATCGGTCGCTGCGAGTCGCTAGACTGGCCCGTAAAGGCCCTGTACAAAATGCCCTTGGCCGGCTCGTAGAAACCCAACCGAGTGCCATTGAGCATGATCTGGTACATGTATCCTGGACCCAATCCCTTCTGCAAGCCGCGCAGGCCCTCGTTTTTGCCAATCACCCAGAATGCCTGCGCCACGTTATGATAAGGCTTGACCATGTTCGGTGTACTCTTTGCCAGTTCCCCTTGGAGCTGAAGTCGGGTCTTTACAACCTACAGGCAGCACCGCATATATAAAGGCGATTAAGCAAGGCATATTCATTTAGACAGATGCATCGATGAATGGGAATCACACGCGCTCGCATCAATTGTGTCCATCGATCAGTGCACAGCAAAGGCAGCCAAAGAGACGCTCCTTCGGAGGCGCTTGGTATTGAAGGAGATATCAAGTATACGCTACCTCGAATGGATTGGTAAATGTGACAGCACCGCACGAAGCCAGGCTACCGGCCAACCAAGTAAACATGATGCTGGGACGAGCAGAGACTTGCTCCGCTTTCTTTGCCACGGCAGCGCCAGATACGCCAAAGCCCTGCGCAACAGCACCCATCGCTGGCGCGCCGCCAGTGCCAGTGCCACTGCCGCCACTGCCGTCCATAGCCATATGTTGGGAAGACGTAAAGAGAGAAAGTAGGAGATGTCGTGCCAAAGAGAGAGAGAGGGATATATGAAGCAAACAAAAAAAAAGCGAGAATAATTTTAAAGAGTCAGAGCGGAGAGATGAGATGGGGGAAAAGAAAAGTTTCATGGCCCTTTGCAAAGACAGTCACTTTTTTCGTGGACCTGGCTTGCGGATGGGCATGCAACTCGTAGGAATAAATCAAGGTGGCACGGAGCTTCTCGCTTCAACGGAACTCGGGAGAATGAAATAATAGCTGTCGGAACCTTCTCTTCGCGAACGCAAAACCTAGCGATTCCCTTGGCAAGGAGGCGTGGGGAGAGTCTATCAACTGGTGCCCTCGGCAACGTCCGCACCAATCTCTAAAAAGCACAGACCGTGAGAACAAGTAATATAGTGGGGAGTAGGCAACAGCCAGCCTGGCTCAAAACTCCAAGAACAGGTCGGCATAGGGGTCAAGCGATGTGGTATCTCCATATGTTTCGGGGGTCTCTGGGTACTTGTCAAAGTTGCTCGTATCGCCCTCGACCTTTTGTGGTGGAATCAGTGGTGCTGGAATCTCCCTAGCAGTCAAGCGGGACCAATCAACTTCGGCGAACCACCGATGCTCCTTGATATCGGCAGACCCGCGGTGCAAGTTGCCTAGCCGCCGCGACAAATCGGCAGTCAGCAGACGGCTAACCAAGTCGCGAGCAATAGGATCGAATTGCGATGGCCACTGGATATGCCCAGCCAAAACCTTCTCGTACAGCCGGTAATGGTCCTCGTCATAGAAGGGCGGGTAGCCAGCAATCATCTCAAAGATCAGAATGCCTAGCGCCCACCAGTCGACAGACTTGCCATACCCTTTGGCCTGGATGACCTCGGGAGCCAGATAATCCGGCGTGCCGCACAGGGTCCATGTACGGTCCACGACCTTTTTGGCGAATCCCATGTCCGTCAGCTTGACGTGACCCATGTGGTCCAGAAGAATGTTCTCGGGCTTTGTGTCGCGCCAAATAATGTTGCGGGCATGCATGTACTCCAGGGCCAGCAGGACTTCAGCCGCGTAGAACTTGGCAACAGGCGACGGGAACTGCTGGTACCGCCGTAGATATGTAAACAGCTCTCCGCCCACCACGTACTCCATGAAAAAGTAGAGGTTGACTCGATCCTGGCACGTTCCCAGCATGTGCACAATAAAGGGACAGTCGCACTCTGCCAGAATTCGCCGCTCGCTGTTTACGTGCTCTACTTGCTTGACCCGCACGACGTGGCTCTTCTTCAGCACCTTCATTGCATAGTATTTGTTGGTCGTCCGATGCCGCACCAGCCGCACACGCCCAAACGACCCCGTACCAACCGTACGGAATACCTCAAATTCATCCAAACCTACGTGCTTGTCGTCATACTGACGATCGCTATCGGGAACGGCCGGCGCTGGGGCATCGAGCGACGACAGCGGCGGTGGTGGCATAGGAACCATGGGCGGCGGCTGCTGCTGGTAGTGTTGCTGCGGATAGGCGGCCGATAGCTGCTGCTGCTGTTGCGGATAGGCCTGGTAGTTTTGGTGCTGGTTGTAGAGCTGCTGCTGCTGCTGCTGCTGCTGCTGCTGCAAAGACAAGTACTGGCCTTGGACATGGCCATCATAAGCCGCGGTGGGAGGATTCGTGGTAGAGTGGGCGCCCAGCGAAAACGACGCTGCACGAGTCGCCACATTAGTAGACGTAGGAATGTGCGTCGGCGCATTTGACGGCACCATATGCTTCTGTAGTGGCGCCGCATTAGTTGTTGAGTACGTGGGCGGGTGTTGCTGCTGTGGCGGAAGATGCCCAGCGGACATAGGCTGGCTCAGCGGCGTAGTATGGACCTGCGCAATGCTTGGAGACATGGGCAGTCCAGGAATGCCGTCTGTGGGCGAGTCCAAGTGATGTAGCGACATCTTTTCAGGAGACGCCGTGCCTGTACTGCCTCCTCCCGAGTCGCGGTCTCCGATCTTGTTCTTTGTCTTTTGAAGGATCTTGTTGATGAACGCCATACTCTCGTCTTCTTTGCCCAAGAGGGGTGTGCGATTACAAGTAAAGGCAGTAGCAGCCCCAATGTACGGAATAGCTAAGCGAAGTGATATAGAGTAGGGGGAAAACCGCCAAATTCAGCGAGAAAAAAAACAAAAGCAGTTCAAAAAATGCGCGTAGCTAATAGAGAAAGAGGGGAGACAAACAGGAGTAGAGGAAAAATCAAGTTGTCGCACCGAAAAGGCAAGCTGCGTTTTAAAATAGAGTGTAAAGAATTTATTGAAGAGGTTTTCTTTCGGGTTAGAGAGAAAAAGTACTTTTTTCGACCGCCTCCTCACCTTGTGTAAGCCCTCCCTCTTTCGTCATGGCTGTCTGCTATCTCAGCCAGGCTTCTTGTGTCTATATGACTACAGCCGCCAACTGATCTCGGATGAGGGTGTTTTTTTTTCTTTTGGTGTCACAAAAAGAGCTCTCTGGCCATTGTATGCAAAAGACCCGGAAGAGGGGAAGTGGTGTCAATTGGAGCTCCAGGCTCACCCTTCCAATTCTCCAAGCATGTGGGGGAAAGTGCAAACACAGATGCGGATAGCCGGTGCATGTTCTTGGGTTGCTCTTTGCGTCTACGCTATGCGCATTCAGCTCAAATGGGTACATTGGCAGAAGCGCCATCTCCGCGTAGCTGGAACTCGGTGTCCGCCTAGCTGACCCAGAATGCAAGAAATTTAAAGTGACGTCATCGTGGCAGGCATAGTTATCGGCTTTTTTTCGGGTGGTTATGATGCTGATCGTCGCCAATAAAAGGGTGGCATATATTCCAAATAGAGTGTGCTCTAGTCGTAGTCAAAGCTGCTGCTGCTTCCACCAACAAACATAAGGTCCAAAACAAGCTGCTCAGCTGGCGACACAGCCACACCTAGGGCGTACCAACGAGCAACGGAGCCCACAAAAACAGGCGACACAATGTCAATGACTCCATCCACATGTCGCAATAGCTGTTTGCGCAAGTCCGCCAAGCACACTGGCACAGCAACGACTACCTTGATAGCTCGATAGCAGTGCCTCAAGTGCATGGCAGCTTCGCGCATCGTGTCCCCAGCCTCCATACCATCGTCCACAACCACTAGCGTCCTTCCCTCCAGTCTCTCAGCCGTGGGCACAGCTCCAAAAAACGACGCCTGCTCTCGACCAAGCTCTGTGTCCACAGCCTCAATACTCCTTAACAATGTCGCTTCGCTGACGCCCACACTTTGCGCCACCGCATTGTCTATCCGTACGCTGCCGTCTCCCGCCACGCTACCCAGAGACAAGCGCGGCAGCCCCGCAAAAGGGATAGGCCGAACTACGTAATAGAGATGAGGCACTCCAGGGCCCAAGGCTGAGGCTACTACCGACCCTACTACTGCCCCGCCACGGCTCACCGATAGAACCACTACGTTGGGATCCCCCACATATTCGCGTAGATTGCTAGCTAGCTGCGTGCCCGCGTGTATCCGGTCGTCAAAAACCGCTGTGCTCCACCGACGAGTGCCTGCCGACAGCCCGTAGCCTGGCCTCGGAGGTGCTGCTGTCACTGCCATGCGCCCACGATCGCTACCGCTGGTCGAGTACGTGTGTATGCCTACCATCAGGCTCGCAGTGCAAGCAGATAGAGCGCTGGGTAGCTTTCTAGCGCAAGTCTGCCGTTACAAGAGTTTAGTGCTCAAAAAAGTCGTTGGAATAGGCAAAAAAATAACTTATAAATGGTTGCCACTGCACACAGAGTAGATGAGAAAGAGGGTGGGCTGACAGATGGAGGCCGGCATCTGTGAGTGTGATGCAGCCCTGGAGCATCTGCATTTATTGCGTTTCGTTCGGGCGTTAACGAGCAAATGGGGCAGAAGAGTAAGGCTGTGCGCACGCACGTGCGCCCTGACATTATCTCTGACAACGCCACCACGCTCTCATGTGCCGATACTGCGTGGCGACAGCGCCTTTCGGAAACTCTACGAACGCATGACCTGGATACTTTACTAATCAGCCAGCAAATTAAATTGTGAAATGTACGAGGTAGCGCTAAATATACAAATTCTGGATGGATGCCGCCTGGTCTTCCGTAACTACATATGCCAGAAGATCTGCAGCAAGCTCGCGGATGGGCGCAACTCCGTCAAGCACACCTTCGCCAAGTGTCATCCTCGTACACGCAGCCACAAACCCAAAAAACAGCGGCGAGTTATCCCCGCCCAGCAGCACAACCACGTCTTTTATCTCCGATAGCACCACATTGAGGCACTTGATATACTCGAAAAACACTTGCACTCGCCGCTCGCTGTCTGCCACCACCCATTTGCGCCTAGTCAGAAGCGCGTGCTCTTCCAAAAACCATTGCACCATGCCCACAGTGAATCTTCGCATGCTGTTTATGAGCACTGGCGTATCATTTTCATGCGTGACAATTGCCGACGCAATGAGAACCAGGAACGCGCGCTTGCCATCCAGCATAAGGACATCGTTGGCCAAAGACGCCACTTGCAGTCGCCTCATAATCGCCAACAACAGCCGCTCAAAGTCGCCAGAGTTGCCACGCAAATAACCCCACGTCGTAGGCGACACTTGGATTAGCGTAGTCAACAGCCCAACCACGCCCAAGAGCCCGTCCAGGCAAAGTCCAGGCGTAAAATATTGAGTAAGCTTGCTGGGATCAAACCCTCTCCACACCTCACTACCGAGCGCCGCTGAGGGCTGAAGGCCTATTAAGCGGACCAGTAGCTGGCATAACAAGGCAATTGCAGCACTGCATACTACACCCTCTGAGCTGTTGGTGCGCATCTTTGCAGTCGCGTAAATACTATCCAGTAGTGCCGTGCCAGCAGCACACGAGAGTTGGCTGATACAGGTCAACTCAGCCCCCGACGATAGCGGAGGCTCGGCTGCACCAAGGAGCCAAGCAGCCCTAAACTCGGACAGCGAGCTAATTACCTGAAGTAATAGATGCACAGTCGCGCCTAGCTGCTCAAATCCACCTGACTTTGAGGCGCTGCTGACTAGTGCATCGCAAGCCATCAAATGGAATGTGCTGAGCTGCTTCGACGCTGGATCTCGTACTGCCCGCGACAGCTGTGCTGAAAGAGATACAAGGCTTCCAAAGCCAGCGGCGTTCGGTAGCTCTGCAATTCCAGACAAAATATCGAGCAATGCCGCCGTGCTAGTATCTGTGTTTACGCTGCTATCTCCCGACCTTGCGCTCCTCTCCGAAAACCTACTTGAGACGCTACTCAGTGGATGTGCGCTCTGAGCCAAAGTCGGTGTCTCGGCCATAGCAGACTTGGGCAGTGTCTTGGGCACCGACATAAAGTCTTCGACGCTCGGGTACGTTGTAGGGCTACTAGTTCCATTCCGCAGCGTGCCATTTAACGCCGCTCCTCTAACGTCCAAGCCCGAACGTGCAGCAGCAACCACCGGGCGTGGCGTGCTTGCTGTCCAAGTCATCTGGACTTTGGCCATCGCCTCGGCCTTTGCTTCATGCTGCGTGAATACAAGCTCTGTCCTGAGGCGCTCAATCTCTGCCTGGAGCTCCTTCTCCTGCTGCCGTGAATGTGCCATTGCGCCGGTCTGCTGGTTGATGAGCTGCTCTTGCAAGTGTGTGTTATCCATCTCAGTTCTAGCCAGGTTCTCTCTGACAATTTTGACCTCTCCCTCCTTTGTGTAAAGCTGCGCTCGAAGCTGTTCCGCTTCCGCACGCATACGCTCATTTTCGGCTCTTAATCGAGCTAATTCGGCAAGCGCATCAGATGCCTCGGCTCCAGTGCTCTGTGCCGAGGCATGCGGCAGCTTATTCTTATTCGCTGCGGGCACTGGAGCACTAGAGTTGGTGCTAGTGTAAAAACCAGGGCTATTAGTGGAGTGGGCGTACGGCTTGAACCGCTGTTGCTGTTGCTGTTGCTGCCGTGATACTGATCCGCGTGTTGGAGAGTCGTTAGTCAAAGTCGCTGGTCTGCCGTAGTAGCCTGCCTGAGGCGGGCGTTGAGAGGAGTAGCTGCTGCTGCTGTCAGAGCGCGGAGGAATGTGCTGAGCTAGGCGAGGATACAAATTGACTTTTCCTCGTCTAGCGACGTTGGCTTGACGAGGCTGGGTATTTGAGTCCACGCTAGATACAGAAGCAGGCAAAGGACCAGCTACCGGCGTTGCTGGCGCCAATGTCGAGGTTGTTGGACCGGGAGCCGACATAGCACGTGTGCCCTTTGCAGCCCTCGCGTCGGTGTTATCCCTTTGAAAGCCAGAGTCGTCGATTCGCGCCTCAGCAAAGTCTTGTGAGAGCATATTACTAGCCGAGTTATTGCACGGCTCCTGAGTATAACAAAAGTCCTCGTCAGGCTCCGTCAGCTCGCGTAAAGCTTGCGATGTGAAGTTTAGACGGTCCAGTTCTTCAAAGAACTCGTCGTCGTCGGTCCCCAAACTCTCCTGGTTGTTGTTGTTTGACGGTGCCAAAGATGCTGATTGTCCCAATTGAGGCCTATCACTCGATCCTGGTACATCGTCGTGGAGCGCGCTACTGGAGTGGCGAGGTGGCGTTTCGTATGCTTTACCTGCCAGTCGTGGTTCTTCCTCGTTGGCAGGTGTGTATGCGCCAAGGCATGCAGTATTGCTTTCAGGTCTCTGTTGGGTATAGCCCGAAGCAGCATCTTGATGCAGCAGGCTATTTTCAGTGTGGATATCGTTGACAAAGTTTATGAATGCAGAGTCGCGGAATGTCACAGATAGAGGTGTTTCCGGCGCAACGGAAGACCTCGCCGACTCCTGGTCCATTTCATTATACGGCCCAAGAAAGCAAAATAAAAAAGAGAGAAGCAAGTGCAAAAAACAGGCGAATGTGTATGCGCAGCAATTAAGAAAGGAAAATGCCGGCTGTTGACAGGCAAACAGAATAAAAGCTCCAGCAACTGCGGCATAAGTTTGCTGACAAGCTTCCAATATCTATGCTAATCTGATCCGGGTATCTCTTGCTGCTCAACCTGCCAGCTTTTGTGACGCCAGTGCATTCCTTGTTTCCTTAGCCTCCCTCATTGCGTATCAGTTTAGTTTTTATACACTTACCACGGACGATTAGTGCGAAATGCTTGGGTGTGGTTTGCTTATTCTCCAGAGGTACGCTATTGTCGCCCGAGGCCAGTCCTAGCGAAATTGAAGGCGGATTGCCTGTACTCACATTTCCCGACACTGAGCCTCTCTACTTTCGATTCTAGCCTGCTGCTTCTTGTAGCCGTGGTTCTCGCGACAGACAAGACATATCGCGTGCGCGGCTCGATAGTGGCAAGCGATATCCTCAGCGGTAAGTATCGTTAGTTGTTGCCCTATGCAATATGGTTAATGAGGCCTTTTGGCTGACTCTCTCACTATCGCTCGAGCTGTAGATGTGTCCCAGTTGGCCACACGCGCGCAAGTGGTTCTGAATGGCGGTGAGCGCAGGGCTTTTATTCAAAAAGACGGAACCTTTGCCGTGGATAACGTCAAACTGGGTGACTCGTTGCTAGAAATTGCTAGCTCAGACTACGCGTTCCCCAAGATACACGTGCGCATTTCGCTCAAGGAAGCAGCCGATGGCAAGGAGGAGGATGGCGGGCGGGCGTCTATTGCGGCGCGCTATGTTCAGCTCGGGTCGGAGTGGTCGACTGATGCGCCTGTGCTGGCTTATCCACTGCGCATTAGTGCTAGCGACAAGTACGACTTTTTCACCGAGCGGCAGGGTTTCAGCATTATCACCATGTTCTCCAACCCCTACATGATGATGGTGGGTGCGTCGCTCTTGGCCGTGTTTATTCTACCGAAACTCCAGGCCAACATCGACCCTGAGGCCCTGAAGGAGCTGCAAGACAACAAATAGTAACTTGACAGAGGAGGTCACATGTGAGATATATACTCGGCTGTCCAGTACCTGTCCAGGGTGTGTTGGGAAGGGCAGAGAGTGAACTGATTTTGTTGCTGTTTGTAAAAAAAATCAAACCTCCCTTTGCGAGGACCAGTTATTGGACCTATGAGCCTTAGTTGCCTCTATCCCTGAGCTGGTTTGCGTCCTCGACAATGCTAAGAGTTCTTTTTTTGTCGCCTTGTGGCGATCTGGTACCTTCTCTCCAGCCCTGCCCCTAACGAAAAGTTAAACCACACGAGGTGGTAGAGGTACATGGCAGTCATAGGCAATGACCCTGAGCTCCAAAGCAACAGTTGCCATGGCTACTGTCTTGAAGTCTAGGAGGTCATCTCCCCATTGCCTCAGTATAGGCAGTACTACCGATGTCCTGCGACTTTAACTGTGCTCCAATGTCTGTGGCTGTCTCATGATCTGGCATCGTTTCTGTTAGATAGTGCTATGCGGGTTTAGACCAGACCCTATATAACTATCTTAAAAATGTGAGCTAAAATAACTGAAGAGATCTCACACCACTAGTGCCCCGTAGCGCCATATTTAAACAGCACCACCATAGTCACTTGTAATCATAATTGCAAGATTATGACCATGGACTTGTAATCGCAATCTGGCCAACTATACTCGCTGCTGTCCAACAGGTATTTTGGCGGAGGACTAGATCTCCATACCTCTAGCAGATTACTTTTAGCCCAGCGTTTGCGTACTTATGAATAGCAAGGTATATTTACTCATCCATCAATGGTGCTTGCTGAGGATAGAGGTGAAGGCAACGCTTCACTGTACAACTTGGCAAGCTGTTGTAAACCATTCTCTGCTGCTGCTGCTGCATGTTATCAGAAGCCATCAGGACCAAGTGCCATTGATGGATGAGTAAATATACCTTGCTATTCATAAGTACGCAAACGCTGGGCTAAAAGTAATCTGCTAGAGGTATGGATATCTAGTCCTCTGTGCCAAAATACCTGTCGCCAAAGTCGCCCAGTCCAGGAAGGATGAACTTTTGCTGGTCCATGCCCTCATCGATCTCAGCAGTGATAATTTGCAGCTTTGGGAACTGCTCAAGCATAGCCAAGGCGCCCTCTGGCGAGCATATAAGGTTGATAAACAGAATGCGCTCCTCCTTGACACCAGCCTCAAGCAGAACCTCAATGCACTTTATCGCCGAGCCGCCGGTAGCCAGCATTGGGTCCAAGAGCAGCACCCATCTGTTGGCAATATCTTTGGGAAGCTTCGAGTAGTAGAGCTTGGGCTGTGCCGTGCGCTCGTCGCGCTGTATCAGCACCTTGCCGATTCGAACGCTGGTGCACACGTCCCGCAAGCCTTGCTCCATAGACTCGCCAGCACGCATAATGGACACTCCGCAGATACGGCCCTCGAACGCAACGCCCTGGAATGGCACGCCCATGGGGGTTATGACCTCCTTGTTGACGACTGGCAGGTAGTTGAGTCCCTCTTCAACTAAAAGGCGAATGACACGGTCGGAGTAAAAGACAAAGTCGCCGCGCGGGGTGTTCTGGTCCCGGATAATCGTCATTAGCGCCTTGAGCTGGTGAGTCTGCGCGAGCTGGTGCAGCCGAGCATGTCCTACGGCTTGTGCTGAGAGAGACTGTGGCAGCGAATGGCATACTTTTCCTGTTAGTGTCTCTTGGGAACCCAGTGAATTCGGGCGCAGGCAATGTGGAGCAGGGCTTACCATTTCTAAATGCGCAGAGATAAGAGTTAAAATCGAGTGCTTCTTTTGTCTATAGCTGAAGCAAAAAGGGGGCCATGGCGTGACAGGTTTATCGCCTGCCACTTGGGACTGGGTCAGGGTCCTTCCTGCAGCCCCGATGCAGCCTGGCGACAGTTCCTAGGTTGCATTCTCGCTCTGATGAATCGCTTGCGTGGTCGTGCTCTGACAAAAAAAGGCAAAGGTGTCGATATGTGCAGACCCGCAGGGGCTGTCTCCACTTGCACCAGTATTTGCTATTTATCCTTAGTCACTTTTCCCTCCTCGTTTGTTATCCCCACAGCTAGCACCTCCCACCGCAGCAGCACACGAGGAGCTGCCGCGCTTTAATAAACTATGCAAGCACCAAACAACGCTGGGCACGACGATGCCCTCGAAAAGGCAGGCAGCGACATGGGTTCTCTATTCAGCGGGTTCTTTGGCAGCATCGAGTCCTTGCGGCAAAACCCCGCGGCACCGCCTGCCAAGAGCGATGTCAATGATACGATAGCTAGTATATCCGCGGACCTCTGGGCGCCGAGAGTCGAGCGCCTCGAAGACGATAGCGCTATCACGCTTACAGCGCATCTACCCAACGTGCCTACGAGCCAGATCCATATCAGCACCGACACGCCTGGGCGCCTCAAGATCTACGGCGAGTGCAACAACCAAGTCGTCTATGAGCGAGGTACCGACCGGGTGACTGAGCGACAGCTGGGCCAGTTTGAGAAGGATATTCCGCTGCCATCGTCTGCCTGCATCGAGCAGATGACAACTGCGTTTCACGGGCCTAATATTGTTATCAGGATCCCAAAGTGCTAGACTATGCACACCTCGCAATAAATGCTACTCAGTGCAGGCAAAACCATGTCGGTTCTACAGGCAAGCAAGGTCTTATGGTCTAGAGGCATAGATGAATAGTGGCAAGCACGAATAAAGGAGCTAGAAGAGGTGCTTAGATCTTGGGACTCGAGGAAAGTGTCTGTAGCTTTCTGGCGCGATCCCGCGCAATGTCAACCATCTCTGAGAGACCGGTGGTCAGCTCCTTGATCTTGTTTCCATGTGCAATGCGCTCCTCGGCAATCGGAAACAAGCTCTCCTTGCTACGACCATTAACAAACACCACGAAACGGAATCCGTACACCTCCTCGTACCTGCGGTTGAGCTCTGCCCACTTTGCCAGAACGGCGTCCTCGTTGGCAGACTTTGTGCCTTGCTCCACGCGAGAGAGCGCCGACAGGTTAGTAGCCCGCTCGCCGATGCGCGGGTGAGCATTGACGACCTCGAGCTGCTCCAATGGAGATAGGTCTCTGATGAGCTTGGCAGCGCGGCCCAAGAGCTGATCATAGCTCTCGAACGGCCGCGAGTCGTAGATGCGCCTGGTTAGCAGGGCGGTGGGCTCGAATAGCAAAGAGATCACTTGCGTGAACTCAGACAGCGGCAAGTGGTTGGTCTCGGATATGGCTGGGAGCGAGGGCTGAGCGGACATGGTATTGTGGATGGGATACTGGCAAGCGATATTACTAAGAAGAAAGCGAGAGTTGACGAGAAGAAGACACCTTGTTGTGTATGCAGCAGCAGCTGAAAGGCCCTCTTTGCTTGGCCAATATATCGCCGAGATTTGATACGTCGCCTCCTGCGGCCAGGCGCGCTTATATCGCAAGCAGTGCGCGAATATTCCCAGAAAGAGGCTCGGCTCGCTCAAGGCTCGGCTCGCTTTGCTTAAGGAAAATTTGCTCAGCCTATTTTTTTTTTTGCGAGGTCTTGTCTTTTCACGCTTCACATATGCACTTTTTCTTTCTAATAGACAATAAATAGCGAGATATGGCTGACGACGACGGGCTTATTTTCAACTTTGCCACAACCCGGCTCGACGCACCCGTGCTCACGACACATGGCAGACCCAAGGGCGGCAAGTGGAAGGACCGCATGGAATCCCGGCGAAAGCTAAAGACCGAGGTGTGGCAGTCCCAGAAGAAGGCACGCGAGGCTGCAAAGTACATACCAGTTGCTGCTAACAGCAGCAAAGATCGCGAAGACAAGCAGCAGGAGAAGGAAGTGCAGAAGCTCTTGACTGAGATCGGCGGCGGTAGTGGCAACAAGGCAAAGCCCGTGGCAAAGCCTGCGGCAAAGCCAGACACCACGCAACTGTCGAGCCAGGCTAGAAAGCAGGTAGTGTCGTCGCTGTTTACCAAAAATCCTGAGATCCCCTCACTCCCCGCAGCTGACGCCAGCCAGGAGCACAAAGTATCCAGCAACGCAGTCATCGACACATCGTCGTTCTCAGGAATCGGGCTGGACGCCGATATGGTCAGCTACCTAGAGGCCAAAATGGAGATCACAAAGCCCACGGCGATCCAGCAAAACGCGATCCCCGTACTCATCGGTCACCAGGCTTTGGCGGCACCGAGGGTCGCCGATACCTATGGCAAAGATAGCGACGCATTCGACGTCGAACGCGAGGTTAGAGCCGACTCGCCCGAGCACGACGTGTTTATCCAGGCTGCCACGGGATCGGGAAAGACCCTGACATACCTATTGCCGATAATGCACCGCTTGCTCCAAGCGACAGCGACGGCAGTCAGCGGGGCGCCACCGTCTCGCGAGCTGGGCACATTTGCTATTGTGCTTACGCCCACGCGCGAATTGGCGCAGCAGGTCTACGAGACAGCACAGACGCTGGTGCACATGCCGATATCCAAGGACTCTGGCAAAAAGTCGCACTGGATGGTACCTGGCATTGTTATTGGAGGTGACAAGAAGCAGTCCGAGAAGGGGAGACTGCGCAAGGGCGTCACTATTCTGGCATGCACGCCGGGTCGGCTGCTGGATCACTTGGAGAACACAAAGTCATTCATGGTCGATAATCTGCGGTGGCTTGTTCTCGACGAAGCCGATCGCCTACTTGAACTGGGGTTTGAGGAGACGCTGACCAAGATCCTGGCACTGCTGGACGAGAAGGCCAAGCAGAGGGTGCGCGTACTGGGCCGTAGATCTATGACTACGGCGCCAGCCTTGCCCAAGCGCCGTATCAATGTTCTGTGCTCGGCAACACTGCGCGATAACGTCAAGAAGTTGGCAAACGAGTCGCTAGTCAACCCAAAGTACATTAATGCCAAGCGTATCTACGACGACGTCGAGCAGGCTGCTGAGGAGGCTCGGCCTGGCAAGAGCAAGCGGCCGTCGAGCAACGATGAGGATACAGAGGCCATGGCCGCTGATGATGATGACATTGATGACGAAGATAACTTTTCGGTTCCTAGCCAGCTGGTTCAAAAGGCTGTTATAGTCCCGGCCAAGCTGCGGCTGGTCACGCTGGTTGCCCAGCTCAAGAACACGTTCCGCAAGCAGCCTACGAGCAAGATCATCGTGTTTTTGTCGTGTAAGGACTCGGTCGACTTTATGTACTTTCTGCTGGCGCATGGCGGGTATAAGCCTGAAGCCGAGGTCGAAGCCGATGCGACTGACGAGCTTGCGCAGGAGCTGTTTAGAAACATGGATGACTCGATCAACAACAACAGCGACGACGACGACGATGACTCTGGCGCCAAGTCGAGCGACACCAAGCCGGACAGGCACCATGGCAAGGCTGACAAGGGTGGGCCGACTTTGAAGGAAGATGAGATTGTGCTTGACTCGAGCGTGTTCCCGGGGGCAAAGATGTACCGGTTGCATGGCAGCATGCAGCAGAAGCGCCGTACGGAGACGTTTTCGGCGTTCTCAAAGTCGCGACATGCCTCGATCCTGTTTACCACGGACGTTGCTGCTCGTGGTCTCGATTTGCCCAACGTCACGTCGATTATCCAGTTCGATCCGCCATCGGATGTCGCGTCGTACTTGCATCGTGTGGGGCGCACTGCTCGTCTTGGCCGCGTGGGCGAGGCCATCCTCTTTTTGCTGCCTAGCGAGAATGCGTATTTGACGCTGCTTCAAGAGAAGGGCCTGCGCCCGAGCGACGAGAGCATGGAGTCGGTCTTGAAGCTGATGGCCAAGAGCGAGGGCGTGCGCAAGGCCGCCGAGTGGCAGCAGCGGGCAGGTGACATTCAGGCCATGCTTGAGCGCTTTGTTGTGGTTAATGTGACGGCTTCGGGGCTTGCGAAGCAGGCGTATTTGTCGTCGATTCGCGCATATGCGACGCATATTTCTGCAGAGAGGCATATTTTCCATGTGAGGTCTCTGCATTTTGGGCACTTGGCGAAGGCGTTTGCTCTGCGCGAGACGCCTAACCAGGTGGCTATGGGCAAGGGCAATAACACGAAGGCCGATGGCGCTAAGAAGGAGAAGAAGGAGAAGAAGGAAAAGGAATTGGCTATCAGGAAGAAACCCACATTTAAGCGTGGCAACGATATTAGCGAGTTTGCTGTTGGCGATATCAGCGCCTACTACGGTCCACGAGTCAAGCGCAGCAGAGATGATGAAAACTAGGCGTTTGTAATATCCTAGTTGCGGATTAGGGACAGTTTGTAAGCATTTATAAGACCGCTCCTCTTTCCCTCTTTTTTCTTCACCATTTCTTCTTTGGCTTTAATCTTTATCCTATTTTTTTGAGTGTATAGAGCTTTGCTACGATGTCTGTGCAAAAGTTCCTTGGTGCTGATGGCGTTAGCGTCGAGCGCGTAGTTATCAACGGGCCTCAGGGCTCGTCGGCCGAGGTGTACTTGTATGGAGCTACGGTTACATCGTGGAAGTGCGGCGACAAGGAGCGGCTGTTCGTGAGTAGGCAGGCCAAGCTCGATGGTAGCAGGCCAGTGCGTGGGGGTATTCCTCTGGTGTTCCCGCAGTTCGGGCCCGGCGACCTGCCTCAACACGGGTTTGCGCGCACGCGGCAGTGGACGCTGCTCAGCGCCGAGGAGCATGGCCAGGGGGTAGTGGTTAACCTCCAGCTGAAGGACAACGAGGACACGCGTGCGTCCAGGTGGCCATTCAAGTTCGACCTCCTGTACACCATCGACCTCACTGCGACTACCTTGTCGACCATCATCAGGTACGAGAACGTCGACTCGCAGGCGTTCACATTCACGTCGCTCATGCACACGTATCTGAGGGTGCCTGACATTGCGCATACTACTGTCGCGGGGTTGAAGGGCGTGGCGTATGCTGACAAGATCAAGGGCGGCGAGGGCCTGGTAGAAGAGCGTGATTTGGTTACTGTTGGTGCTAATGAGGATCGCGTGTATGTTGATGTGCCCGGTGTTGTTAAGATCAATTGTGGCGGCGAGAGCGTGGAGATTAGGAGGTTCAATTTCAAGGACATTGTGCTATGGAACCCGTGGGCGGAAAAGGCTGCTGAGATGTCTGACTTTGCTGATGACGAGTATCCGCAGATGATCTGTGTTGAGGCTGGCACTGTGGCTAGCCAGATCTCGCTCAAACCAGGCCAGACCATTTCGTGTGGCCAGATCCTTACTTTCAGCAGCACCACCAGCCACATATAATTAGAGAAGCGAGGTTTCTATTGACTTTACAATATCACTATATTTTTCGAGGACACTCGTCAGCCGTTCACGGTGTACGAAGCACTGGAGCACCCGAATATGAACAGGTGCAGGTATTGTCTGAAAATAGACTGGCTCCAGTGATACGAGACTAAGCAGCAGCACAGAACCATGTCGCTGAAGGGACCTAAGCCAAGCACTTTGAATGCCTTAACTGAGAGCGGTGCAGCACCATTTGTGCTATGACTCCCAAGAGCCAACATCACAACTCTAAATCCAGTATATTTCTAGGCAGAATCTTATTTTGTTTCCTTGCTATTAAACTACTACTTTTTAGCATAGTTTCTATACGCCTTGTTTTTATGCTTGCTTTAAGCACAACCTCTCCTCTACCACAACACACATCAACAAATTTACACTTTTCGCGCACATGCACGCGCCAATAAATAAATTCTGCCATCTTTTCGTGCAAACTTGAAAACAGTGTAGTTGGCTATTATTAATTTCAGATTTCAAAAGGCACAGCGACTGTTGTTGGATTCATTTGCAAAGTAACATAGGCTAAGACGGTATAGAAATGCCAGATAACACTGGCAAGTGGACAACCAGGAGCCTGTGAGTTGATTGGGCTATTTCAAAGCTAGCGAGGAAGCTACACGTGCAAAGTGCGCAGGAATGATTGCGTTCAATAGCGGTTAAATGGGCAACAATGAAAACGCCTAGTCAAATAACAACAGCTCCTAGTTCTCCTAAAAGCTCACACGCTTAACAAGCGCTTCATAGTTAATCTCGTTGCTACCACCGCTTGTAGAATGAATAAAGTTTAGGTTACCTTCAAATATTTCATTTAGTCGATCCAGCTCATTTGCAATGTGCAGGGGCAGTCCATCTTGAAGTAGGCCGCCATCAAAGAAAACCAGGTAAATATCTATAGGCCTTTTGGTATCATCTGGTGAATATTCTTCTTCAACTGGGCCGGCTAGCCTTGAGCATAAGTCGAGTCTTTCGTTAGTCAATCTCACTAAATACTCTCCAACTTCTCTATCCTGCGTGTACACGCTAACTGCCTGAGGGTTGTTCTTATGGTGGTCACAGCCATTATAGCCTTCCTTGCTGCAAGTATGAAGCGACGACATAGTAGCGTTCTTTGATGAAGCAGTGCAAGCTTGGTCAGGCTAGATATTTAAAGAAGATAGAGAGTGAAGATAAGAAGAAACCCAAAAAGGTGGACGGAGGCAGGTGGCCCTTTTATTAGTGCGCTAAAGACTCTCTTGCTGCTTCCCAATCAAGCACTAAAGCCGCCGCCTAGTTGGCTAGATGAACAGTTTCCCAATGCCTTGTGAGAGACAAATGCTTTTAGTCGCTTAAGGGATACAAAGCAACCTGCAAAAATACGCCCACGTGCTGGATGCAAAAACATGTTTTGTCCTGCACTGGCCATGACGGTTCTCCTTTGAACAAAGAGCCAGAACAGCCAGCGCAGTGCTTTCCGTTTCCGCTTTAATAAAGGCGGTAGCACTGCTTGAGCAGTCTCTTGCCTAAAGCCAGCTGCATCCTCAAGTCTTTCCTTTTTCTTTGGGCGAGGGCCAGGGTCTTACCTAGGGGCGGCAAAGAACCTCTTTTCAAAACTGGACACCCCCTTTTTTCTCCAAGAATCTGTCTGGAACAACGACAAAAGGAATTGGTAGTTTGGCAGCCTGGGAAAGTGCTTGTTTCTGCTTTTAATTTTGTCACACTTCTCTTTCCTGGTGTATCCCCAAACATTTATTGACAGATGTAAGATGCACTTGTCGCCGTCGCCTTTGTTTTGCAGTAGTTTTAACATCATGTGATGCTGCCTATTTTCATCACAATAGCCAGCCTACATTGGGCAGCAGCAAGCCGACCTCAAACTCGTGCGTGCTATGATGCCAGAGTTTGGCAAGAAATTGGTGCTACTGATGGGCAATTGATCAGCGTTGAGTGAAAAGTATCGCGAGCCTATTTGCGGCAAAAGCTGAAGGATTTATTCAAGTGGCAAGGGCTCAACGTTTATATTGCAGATGAGTTCGGAATGACGTCTATCTGCCCTATGTGTGACAACCCACCCATGGCCATACCAGCGCAAGAAGATCTCGTGCGAATTTTATTTGGAACCTTGCTCAAAAATGTCAAAAAAGACAATAACGTTGTTGTTGCTTAGCCTTGTATGGGCACGGGTTGGTGATCCATATTTCGGAGCTGATCTCGATGCCTCATCTAGCTCTTCAGAAGTTGATTAATTGGGGTGTTTTTTGTGAGGCTCGGCGTTGATGTTGTGGAACGCTTTTTCCTCAGTTCCGTGATATTAATTTTTCTGTTACAGGCCTAATTTGTTTTTTTTACTCATTGTACACGATATACATTCCAGCTAGCTGGACTGGGCTCTTGCCATACCTCCCTCTGTATTTTGGTTAGTCGTCGTTGTCTGGAGAAGAGAGAGCATACTCTGTAGTGGCTTATGCCAGCGAGTGAGCATAGGGTATTAACAGAGTCTGCACATTGCACAATTGAAATTATGGTGGGGCAGCAGTCGACTGGCATCGTGTCGAGAAAGACTATAGCCGGCTCTGGCCCAAACAGCCGTTTGAGTCCTCATCCCGCAGACTCGCCGCGCGTGGGTGTCTCCACTGTCGCAGGCGAGGATGAGCGCGACGACAATACGCACAATATCACAAAGCAGTCGCTGGTCTCAGCCTCTAGTTCCTCGGCAAGAGGTGATGGGGCGACGAGTGATGGGCTGGAGGATCGCTGTAGAAAGTCTTGGCATAGCGAGCGCCCTGTGGTAGAGTTTCTACGGACGCGTATTGGCGTGCTTTGCTTGTTGCTCGTTTCGGTGGTTGTCGGTGCGATTACGGCACAGTCTTACTTTCACGGGCAGCCTGATGTGGCGGGTTGTGCGATGAGCTACAGCAGACCACGGTTTGTGGAGCAGACAGAGTTCGATGACAGGTGGACGCGGTTCTCGACAAAGTACAAGCTGTACTTGTATAGAGAGGGTGGCTACGATGCGTTTGATGAGGCATTTAGGATCCCGATACTGTTTGTGCCGGGGAACGCTGGCAGCCACAAGCAGGTTCGATCGATCGCATCGGCTTCTGCGACGGCGTTCATGGAACTTGCGAGCAAAAATCCGGGTGTGTTTGATAGAGGCCAAATCGGCTACGACTACTTCACGGTTGGGCTGAATGAGGAGCTCACTGCCCTCCATGGGTACTCTATCCTCGAGCAGGCGGACTTTATCAACGACGCTATTCGCTACATACTCTCGCTGTACCCAGAGACTCGCGCTAAACACCGGCTGTCCTCGAAGGGAACCACATTTGCGCTGCCGACGTCGGTGGTTGTGGTGGGCCATTCGATGGGCGGCGTGGTGGCGCGCACGGCGTTTACGTTGCCGAACCATATCGTGGGCTCTATACAAGCGATCTTTACGCTGTCGACGCCACACAACAACCCCACGGCGTCGCTAGAGTACTATGTTGACAAAGTGTATAGCAGCGTCAACAGCTTTTGGCGACACGGGTTCCACAACGGCACGCTGGACGACGTCAGCCTGGTGTCTATTGCTGGCGGCAACTTGGACTCGATGATCAACTCTGACTATACGTATATCGGGGAGCTGGCGCCAGGCAGAAACTCGCTCAGCATTCTGTCTACGGGAGTGGACGATGTGTGGCTGAGCCTTGATCACCAGTGCATTCTGTGGTGTGCGCAAATGGCGAAAAAGTTTTCTAAAATGCTGGTCCGGATAATGGATGCTCGGCGGCCGTCCCAGTTGCTCCCTCTTGACCAGAGAATGTCGATTATGCGCCAATTGCTGTACTCGGATTGGGAGAATGGCGCCAATGGCGTGGCTGAGGCACTAACAGCGAAACAAAGTTCGAACGACGACTACTCGTATGTCTACACTCATGAAGATGGCACAACCAGACTCGTACCCGAAGACATGCATAGTTTGCTCTCCAAGAACCAAGGGAATAGGGCGAGGGAGCCCAGCTCCGCGCTTCATCTTTTGCCAGTCAATGGGGCTACAAGCAATTCGATGGCGCAGCTGCTGTACGACCCGCGACTCTTTGTCATGGCGCACGACTCTGGGTCAGACGCAGCGTATCCTGTTGTCTTGCTTGGATGCAACAGTATCAAGGCAGCGTCGAATGGAACCAAGGCCGAGACCAGAGTGAGATGTCAGGGTATACCAGCACCTCTGCCTACGAAACTGCCAATGCGGCGTGTTGATGACGACCCGGAGCAGCCATTGTTTGCCTTGCATTACATGGAAGTGCCAGCTGCGACATTTAAGCAGTTTGAATATGTTGGCGTGCAGACGCCTGCCAAACCTGGCGTAGCGGGCTTTCTCCACGCGGCAATTGTGAAGGGCGTTGAGAAGCTAGAGTCTGGCCCCAGCTACCTGCGCCTCTTACGGCCAGTTGATGTTCGTACACCGCCCGATGGCAAGTCCCGAATGGGCTCGAGCGCTCGGACGCGCATCAGGCTAGATGTGCCAGAGAGTCCTTTTTTTGTGCTCCGAGGCACTCTGACTATGCATCGTGGCACAACATCGAGCCGGGTTATGACAGCGGCGCCTAGGTTCGAGCCAATTATCCGGCAGTCAGATGGGAGGCGGTTTGAGAGCAGGTTCTGGTATGACCAGAGCACGGTTGACTTTGCGATCCATGGGCGCGGGGCGTATGTGCCCAGCGATGTCATTAGCAATGCTGAGGACTCTGAGCTCAAATCGGCAGGGCAGTGGGGTGGGCTGGTTATTGATGTGTGGGCTGACCCTGACTATTACACGGGATTTGAGCTGGCACTGCAGATCAACTGGTACTCGTCGCTGAACCGCACGATCAAGCGCTACGACATGGCGCTGCTGGCTATGTCGTTTGTGTGGGCGTGCCTTGTCATGCTGCACCAGCTGCGGACATGGAACACTGGAGTTTCGCTGGAGGCCAGGCAGAATTCTAGCTGCAGAGGGGTGGCTACGCCTGCGTTCCCCAGCTGCCTGACCTCGATTGAGCGGCTGATCCGCAATGGCACATTGGCGGTGCTGCTGGGCGCGGCAGTGCTGACGCCCATTTTCCAAGAGGTGGTAGCGCACTTGATGCAAAATGTGTGGTCGCCGGCCAGGCTGGCGTCGTGGAACAACCTGTTCATGGGGGATCGTGGCTCAGGCTGGGTGCTGGGGCTGGTGCCAGCACTGCTAGTGGTTGTATCGCTGGGGTTTGTTGCGCTGGAGGCAATTGTGCTGACCGCGATCTGCAGTGTAGCGTCTTGGACGGTGGCAGAGGTATCTGGGCGATTCGAGAGCACGCGAAAGCACTGGAGCCGGCATGATGTGCTGGAGGCAGTAAGCGAGGATGGGAGGCTGAAGCCGCGGTTTGTCACTATTCCAGTTCGGCCGCTGATAGCGACGGTTGCGTTTGTGGTGTTTGTGTGTACTTTTGTGCCGTACCAGTTTGCGTTTCTTGTGATCTACATGGCGCAGCTGTTTACGGCGATACGGACGATGGGGCACGCGTACTTGGCAGCGCCGCAGTCGGCGACGACGCTGACGCCACAGCGGGTGCTGGTGTCGGAGGTGCTGCGGGATCGGGCGCGGTACCAGCTGGGGCTTTTGTTGTTCTGGACGAGCAGTCTGCCGTACTGCGCGCCGGAGCTTCTGGTGTGGGTGCGCAATCTCAGCGTTTTGTGGTTTGAGGATGCGCCGTCAGACCACAACCTGGCGAACATGGCTGGGTACTTTGCGCTGCGGCTGCTGGCGTCCTACCACATTGTGCCAAGGCTGACCTTTAATGCGACAGAGCGTTTGGCGCCTAGTCGCACGGCGTGGTGGCTGCGGATCATGACCTATGCGTTCTTTGGTTCGGCTGTTGTCTATGCGTGGATGCACAGCATTCGCAGGCCCTATATCTTGTATTCGCTGGCTAATGCCATTTCTGCCTGGCTGGCGCTGGTGCAGTTTGCAGAGTTCCCGCTCCGCCTGGTCAGCCCCGTGCAGAGGCGTGTGCTGTCGCCTGCTGCTACCCCGGCTGCATCGCCGATTGCTGCAGAGTTCTCGGGGTTTGCTCGCAGCTCTACGCCGCTAGCTGCTCCGAGTGCTAGTCGATCTGACGACCGGCTGGATCGCAAGCTGCGCTAAGAGGCTCAGCCTAAATGATACACGTTAATATATAGCATTTTTAAAAAAAAAAAGCGGTAGCATTTTGGAGAAAAGAAATGGGGGAGAGGGCTAGAGCGACGATTCCACACAGGATGCGCCCTCGCTGACAATGTCAAGGACCTTGTAGTCTGTGGGGAGATCGATGCTGGGCTGGCGGTCAATGATGGCACAGATCTTGGCTGCGATCTCGTCAAAGTTGCTGACTGCCAGAGCCAGGATGGTGGGGCCGGCGCCGCTCAGACAGATGCCGAGGAGGCCCGGCGTGTTGTCGGGATTGAATGTGGCGAGGATCTCGGGTAGGCCCGGGATCAGGTGCATTCGGTAGGGCTGGTGGACCTTGTCCTCCATGGCGCGGTAGATCAGCCAGGGATCGGGTGTCTCGCGGCCTAGAGCCGTGGTCAGCACGGCGAGGCGCTGCAAATTGAAGACCTAAGAGAAAAGTGCGTTTAGTGAGCTGCAATGATGGATACAAAGAGTATCTGGGACATGTACTTACCACATCCTGGGTCTTGTAGGAGCCAGGCAGGGCAGCGCGGGCCTTTGACGTGGCGAGCTCGAACTGGGGAATAATAGCGATAGCCTTGATTTTCGGGGAGCACTCTAGTCTCAGGAAATGACCAATGTTGTCTGGCGGCAGTTTGACAGAGTCATCGGCGGCAGCAGCCATTTGCTCCCTTTGCTTCTGCTGGACCACTGCTGGGTCGGCTTCGCTCTCTGGGATGTTGCCCGATCTGTCCACGTCTATTAGGTAGCTTGCTACGAAGCCGCCGACGAGTGCTGCTGCGACGTTGTCTGGATGGTGCTCGATCATCAGGCAGTAGTCCAGCATCCGCTGTTGGCTTAGGTTGAGCGATGCTATGGCGTTGGCGAGGAGAACGCCTGCTACTACGGCTGCGCCAGAGGAGCCGAGTCCGCGGCCTAATGGGATGCGGTTGTTGACGTGGACCGTGGTTGGGTGCGGGAAGCGCTGGTGCCCGCTGCAGGCTAGCACGTAGAGCGAGGTGCGTGTTATTAGATTGGTGTTGGGATCGAGCGAGAGCCCGCTGGAGTTCTCTCCCTCGTATACTAGCCTTATGTTGGTCGGCGTCGTTGGCTGTTGGGGATCTACATGGGCTTTGACTGTTAGATAGAGGGAGAGCGATAGCCCCATGACGTCGAAGCCGGGTCCAATGTTTGCCGACGTGGCGGGAACGTTGATAGTAAAGCTGGTACTCATTCTTATCTAACAGTAGTTTTTTTCTTCTTCTTTTCTTTGGCAATAATGGAGGAGAAAGAGGAGAGGGAGTAAAAAAATGGTTTTTATCTAAATCGTGCTGAATCACCCCTCCTCCAGCTATTGACTCACTGAGCATGATCGCTTCTGATGCCAGTTTCTCTTCCTAACTCTGCGTGTTTTATGATTATGCTGACTCGCCTGTGCAGACGCTTTTCGGCTAGGAGCTCGTCGAATTCGCTGACTGGTGCCCTGTGCGTTATCGGAGATGAGATCCTGAGTGGCAAGACTCTTGACCTGAACTCTTTTTATTTCGCTAAACGCTGTTTCGAACTCGGCATACAAGTAGAGAAGATAGACATTGTACCCGATAGATACTCCTCCATATCCAGCTCACTCCAGCGTTTGTCACAGAGCCATGACTTGGTCTTCACTAGTGGCGGTATAGGACCCACCCATGATGATATCACCTATGATGCTGTGGCTCAGGCATTCGGTGGTGGGCTCGCGTATCATGAAGGGACTCTGGCTAGGATGCGACATATAATGCAATCTCGTGGCAGCGCTACTATGCCCGATCCTAGGGGTACTGCTGAGCAGGTGGCTTTGGCGCGAATGGCCCTTCTGCCTGCTAATGCGGAGGTTGTGTTTCCATGCGAGGAATACTGGGTGCCCGTGGTTAGTGTCAATGATCGTGTGCATGTGTTTCCGGGGATTCCCAAACTATTCGAGGACCTCGTTGACGCCTATCTACCGACATTGGTTGCTAGACTGTCAGGCGAGAGCGTATTGGCATTTACCAGGGCATTGGTGGCCATTCGGCAACGAGAATCAGCTATCGCTATGACACTCGATCAACTACAGGAGAAGTACGAGCCCATGGGTATCAAAATCGGCTCGTATCCGAACTGGGTTCCCAAGAAACAAGAGCAAGAAACACCTGATTGGAAACCCACCGTTGTCATCTCCGTAGTTGGCAAAGATAGAGAGGCGGTGGATAAGTGTCGCAGGGAGCTCTGCTTGTTGCTAGATGGCGTTGATCTAGGTGTATAGGAATGTATTTGAATCATTTGCCAAGAACCTGCTTGCCTAGTCGTGCTAGATGGTAGTTGACGTTGGAGCGCTTGGCGGGTCGTGGTCTGGGCTTTTGCATGCAGGACATGAGGGATTTGGCTGCCTCGGCGCACCGCTTATCGTCAATCGAGAGCGAGGACCAGCAGGTTGACAGTGCGGACATTTCCATGGCGCACTGCGCTAGGGGATGCGCTTTCCTGTGCCGCACTCTGAGTTTGGGGATATTTACAGCCGTCATGCTGTGAAATTCAAAAAGAGGCCTTTTTTTCAAAATACGAAATTGAACACAGATTTGAGAAAAAGCAAAAGACAAGTTGCGGTGAGCGGCAATGTGTATGCTGCATATCTCGTGGGCTGATCTGTGGATCAAATGATCTCGGTAGAAAAAATAGGACTTTTTGATTTCAGTCCCCTTGACATATTTTTCCCCCCCTTTTTCACTCGCATATATTCTTGATACACTTTTTTTATTATCATGTCGAAAAGAGACGCTATCCAGTTTGAGGGCCACCAGTTCTTGAAGCAGAGACTGGTTTTTTCCATTCTCAGTCAGCGCCCCGTGCGCATCGATAATATCCGATCCAACGACACGAACCCGGGGCTCCGCGACTATGAGATCTCGCTCTTGCGCTTGCTCGAAAAGGCCACCAACGGCACTCGCATAGTAATTTCACACACCGGCTCCTCGGTAGTCCTAAGACCCGGCATGATTACCGGTGGACGCATAGAGATGGACTGTCCAGTCACCCGCGGCATCGGCTACTACCTGGAGGCACTCGTGGCATTGGCGCCGTTTGGCAAGGAGCAGATGGTGGCTACCCTGCGGGGAATCACTATGAACAACACCGACCTCTCTGTGGATACGATTCGTACGGCGACGCTGGTTAGCTACCGTAACTTTGGGATTGAGGAGGGCGTGGAGCTGCGGATCACTAGGAGAGGGGCGCCACCAAAGGGCGGTGGCGAAGTGCGGTTTATCTGTCCTGTGGTGCGCGGTGTGAAGCCCATACAGTTTATTGACGCTGGGAAGATCCGGCGGATTCGGGGCATTTCCTATGCTACTCGCGTCTCGCCGCAGACTGCCAACCGTATGGTGGAGGCGGCTAGAGGCGAGCTGAACAGGTTTATTCCCGATATTTATATTTACACCGATGTATATAAGGGCGCTGAATCGGGGCTCTCGCCGGGGTTCGGTATCTCGTTGGTGGCGGAGTCCACGACGGGCGTATTGATGACCGCCGAGTTGTGCGCGGAGCCCGGAGAGGCGCCTGAGGATATTGGTAGGGATGCGGCTAAAATCCTGCTGACTGAGATCGCGCGTGGTGGGTGCTTTGACTCGTCGCATCAGTGGCTGGCACTCCTGTTGATGGTCTTGGGGCCGGAGCATGCGTCGAAGACTAGGATCGGTAAGCTCACGCCGTTTACTATCCAGTATTTGCGCGACATCAAAGAGTTCTTTAATATTGCGTTCAAGATCAGGCCGGATCCAGAGGACAACACTGTGATTATGACTTGCATGGGCTCGGGATACATTAATGTGGGCAAGAAGACCACGTAGCTTTCAATAAACTTTCCTGTTGTTAGAGTGGCTGTGTTAGTGAGTGGAAACTGCGCTCGCGAACAGTTACTTTTTGGCCTAGGCTGATGGTCTGCCCGGCGTGCCGGGCGGTGGCTTGCACGCCGAAGCAGACGTAGGTGGGCTTGCCTGGATCTGAGCAGCGGAGCTTGCGCAAGGACTTTATTGGCTCCCCACCGGCACCCATTTATCCAGAGCTTAGATTGACATTGGGCATTGTGCAGCGAGGGGTGCGCGAAGTGACAAACATCGACCAGGTCTTTTCACCAGGCTCTTCAAACCCCATACGCTTCCAGGTCTCCTCGTCGTAGGGATGGGCGTCCCTGGCTGCTAGCACGATGTTGGGGCGGAAGCGCTGGTGCGTCAGTGCCAGTGCCACATGCTAGTTGACGTGGGAGAGCGAGGGCTCGGTGATGGTGTGGAAGGGGAACACGTCGGCAAACCCCGACTGAGGCAGCAGGTGGCAGGTTGGGTCGCCGGGTAGGTATCTTGGCACTAGGCGAGTCTCTCTGCTGTCTCTGTATAGCAGTCGGGTGGGTTTGCCTACAAAGGCTGTTAGCCACTTCTGGGCTGCTTCGCTGCTGCTGCTGCCGTAGACGTCGTCGTACCAGACGCGCACTTTGTACTGGCTGCTTAGATCGGCGTCTCGCGGGTTTAATGCTAGATGAAGGGTGGACGTGGTGGGGGCGGAGAGCCCTAGGGTGTTGGAGCTGGGGTCGATGGTGACTTTAGTTAGGGCGAGCCGGGGCACTTGGCGCTGGGTTATGAAGCGGCCGGTGCGGGCGTCAGTGAGCATCCATAGACGGTCGTAGAGCAGGCCGGTTTTGCTGATGGGGGAGGTGGTGAGCGGTATTGGCTGTCATGACTTGATCGGGTACGTGTAGAGCGCGGATACCGTCCATTTGTCGCTACTGCTCTCGGCGGATGCTGGATCGCATGCAGCCATGATCGTGTTCAGAGATGGAATATCCGTGGCGGGAAAAGCCTGTGCTTGTGCTGAGAGAAAAGCCCAAGTATCTAATTTTAGGTGCTTGGCGGAAGTAATGGCCCAGACCCAGTGATCCAAGACATGCGGATTCACACACTGTCTGGGCCCCTCTCCTCTTCCTTTTACTTCATTTGCTGCACTCTCTCTTTGTCTCTTTTCCTCTTTGAATTTTGCACCTTGTGTATATTTTTAACTCTTTTTGCTCATCTTGCCTTTTGAAAAAACCCTATCGGGGCGCGTGTCTTTTCTTTCTTTTCTTTCTTTATCGACACTTTTTTTTATCCAAACGCTTGATTGGAAAATGTAAGGAAGCCGTTGCGGCAATTCCCCTTGCGCTTGCTCCAATTCTTGGCATTTCTCTAACAGCTTCTCTTTTGTGTAGGTCATATAACAACACCCCTGGGAACTTGGAGAGCGGCTATGGATATAGCGGTGGCAACGCTGGCAAGGGGTTTGGAACACCGCGGCACGATGATGCACCACAGGACAGCTACGGAGAGCCTCACAGCAAGGGGCACAAGGTACAGCAGGAGGTTGACAAGGTCGTTGACATTATGAATGAGAATATCCAAATGGTCATGGAGCGTGATGTGAACCTGAAGGACCTGGACGATAGAACCGGGCAGCTGAACGATGGTGCGGCTCAGTTCCGTCGTAACGCAGCTGATGTGCGCAAGACTATGTGGTGGCGTAATATGAGACTGAGGATTATTGTGGCAGGTGTCGTCGTTTTACTCGTTATCGTTATTGTTGGTAAGTGTTTTTCTTCTGGGGTTTGCATGCATGTGTATGAAAAAAATCTCTGAGTGCTCACTTGCAATAGTGCAGGTTTTGTTTTCTATACTCTCCTCGTCCTTCTCCCCCATTCTTCCCCACACACACAAAGGCATTCCATGCGGAAGAGGGTTTCCTTTATTACCTGTGACACTAACTGGCTTGTCTTTTCTCTTCTCTCTTGCGTGTAGTTCCTATCGTGGTGAACAAGAATCGGAATTGATTGGGGTGCCTACGCTTCTTTCTCGCATGGGAAACCGACTGGATATTACTGTCTGCGGTTTTACGAGAGCGTGCGACGTCCCTTGCCTATACTTTTTTTCATGTCAATTTCCACTTTCTCTTGTCTTTTTAACTTATCACTTTTCTTCTATTGCGACCAAAAACCACCTTTGACAAAAATACGTTTTTTGCGACTCGCCTTTGATCGCCTGGTGATTAGCTGACAAGCACGCGTGCACGCCTGCTACTGCGTTCAGCCACCAAAAAAAAAGCTTTATGAAATCGTTTTTTTTCTCCCCCGCTGTGAAACCGTATCTTTTTTTCGACACAAGCTGAAATTCCTTTTGTTCATATCGACTTGCCAGACAATACGGACCAAGGGCTCCTTCTATCGCACTTTGTACTTTCTTTAATTGGTCCGCTGAACACAATTCTAGCATTTGTATTGTCTTTCTTTTTCTTCTTTTTCTTTGACGCAAATCCTACTTGATACCAATGTCGGTGGTCAGTTCTACCAGACTTTGCGCGTCGAGCGACAGCAACCCGCAATCTGCTGTCAGCAGCACATTCTCATCGCCAAACAACAGCCATAGCAGCGGCAATAGCGATGACGGCGAAGATGGTATGGAGCGCCCAGCTAAGCGGTTCAAGTCGGACTCGCCCAATACTTCAGAGAGCGGGCTCACTAGCGTTACGCCGATAGATTCTGTGGAGCACCAGGGACAGCGCTACTTTGTTGGCGACCACGTAATACTGGATGACGCTGATAACACTAGCGGTGTGTTGGGGACGGAGCTGCCGGCAGTTGGGCATATCCAGCAGCTTGAGCGAGATGCGCAGACGGGGCGCGTCCAGGTGTCTGTAGTGTGGTACGTGTACCCGCAGCTCACGCCGCATCCGCCGTTGATGGAGTTCTTTAAGAACGGGCTTTTGCGGACGGCGCGGCAGACTACTGTGCCTTTGGAGCGGGTGAAGCGGCCGTGCTTTGTTGTGCAGCCAGCTGAGGCTATGGTTGGGCACCCGGCAGAGTATGTGGAGGGAGTGCCTCTGTTTGTGTGTGAGTCGCGCTTTAATGATAAGGGCGGGTCGATTCAAAAGATTAAGCACAGAGTGCGTGGGTTTTGGCCGACGGATATGGACCAGAAGAGGCTGGAGATGCTTACTACCATGGTGGCATGGAGTGGCGGGCCCCGTGAGTTGGAAAAGTCCTTGGTTCCTGTGGTGGTGGCCGGCGAGGAGCTAGGAGATGGGGCGCCGCAGACGAGACGGTCTTCGAGGCTTATTGCGCCGGCTGCTGCTGCGGTGTCGACGCCGCCACGGGTAAGCGATATGCGGAGTGCTGCGAATGCGATGCCGCAGACTGTGCCAGTTAACCAGTCCCAGTACCTGGCATACCAGCAGATGCTTGTGCAGAGCCAGATCCAGCCGCTGTCGGGCGTCAATGGGCAGCAGCAGGCATCTTCGCAGTTTGCGCTTAACGGGGCTAATGTCAATTCGGTGACGGCGGGTAACGGGCCTTTGCGAAATGCAGGGGCGATGCCTGCTTCGCCTACTCCGCCGCTGCCCTTGGTGCTCCCGCCTAAGCGGCGTGGACGGCCACCCAAGAATAAGCAGCTTATTGAGCAGCGCGCAAAGGAGGATGCGGCTAAAATGGTTGAGATTGCGGCTTTGATACAGACACCGCCGGGAAGCCAGCTACGCAGCAGCACTCGGCAGCAGCAGCAGCAACAGAGCACTGCCCCTGGGGTGCGTCCACCGCCGCCACCTGGGTTCGGGATGCACAATGGCTCACCGGGCGGTGCGCGGGGAATTGCCCCTAATGGTGTTAGCCCGGCTCAGCTCCTTGCTGCTCGCGTGCAGCCCGTGGCGCCCGCTATAGTACCGCCGCCATCGCTGCCACAGCAGAAGATGGCTCAGCAGAAACCCGTGCATTTGGTACCGCTGCCTCATGATACGGAGTCCGTGGCGAAGCTGCCGAAGGAAATTGTGGATCTGTTTCCCAAGACTGATGGGAAACTCAAGTGGTTCGCAACACTGCCTGCCTGCCGAACTGCTAGGCATGGCGGCGTACGCCATTCCGATGCCTATGTCAAGTGGAAACAAAGCCAGAGTGGCGCATAAGCTGTGAAATCCTTCATTCTTTTCGCCTTTTCTCGTGTATATCGTTCTTTTTCAAAATATTCCTTTTCCGACTATAGCCCAGATAATTTTTTGGGTTGTGGTGCCTAAAGGAGACTAATTGATTTTATCATGGAAATATCTCTCATTTCCCATCTTTTTTAAAATTTCAAGCTACAAAGTGACTGCAATTTACTTTTTTTTTGTGGCCTGGCTGAAGGTATAGAGTTTTTTTTTTGGGCTTTTGAAAGCTTAGAGAAGAAAGAAAAAAAAGCGAAAGAGAAAAGAGAAAAATGACTTGCTAACACTGCCGAGTTAGCTGTTAATGTAGCTGCTGTGGCTGTCACTGGCTCTTGACCCACGGGCCGCTCTATCCGTCTCTTCGTCGACAGGAAGTTCAGTCGGAGCTGCCGGTGCTACGACCACGGCAGGTTCAACCTCAACAGGTTTGACCCTGGGTGCTTTGGGTCGCACTCTGTCTACATCCAGCGCCAGGTCGGCAAAAATGCTGCACTCGTCGGGGGATAGTCTGTTATAGAGATACAGACCGTTGGATATTGAAGGCTTATTGCGATCATTGGGCGCGGTGGGCGTGCTTTGGATGCCAGTCAGTGCTAGCTCGAAGAATACGCGCTGCTTCTCTGCATCCATCCTATCGTAAAGGGCCAGTACGTTACATACGCTAACATCATTGCCAGTTGGCAGCCGGGTGGTCGCACGCCAGTCGCTGCTGGGGGGAGCCTTGGGTTCACTGGCTGGCGGTGGTGCTTGCCGGCTTTCGTCTAAGGCACTGCTGAAGAATATACCGCGGTCTTGGTCTGCTAGCCTGTAGTAGAGACTGAGCGCTTTGTACATGTTGGCCTCCCCTGGGTCCGTCGATGTGGTGCTCGGTAGTTCGTCGCCCGATAGCGCTAGGGCAGTGAATGTACGCTGGTCACTGGCTGTCATCAGGTCGTAGAGCCTCAAGACTGCGCATATCTCGACGTTGTCGTTGGGTGAGAGGCCGGATCCATGGGTGCCTCCACTAGACATGTTATCTCGAGGAGCGCCGATGCGCAGCGCACCTGCCACCGGGGCCTTGGTGGTAGACTCGGATCTCTGCCACTCATTAATCTGCCGGAGGACAAGGCTGCTATTATACGGAGACAACGATATGAAGCGGTCATATAGATCCCAAACAGCATCCATGTACGAAGGGGCACCACCTTCTGTGCCTTCTCCATCCGACTTGGTGCGTGACGCTGAGTAGCCGCACCTGGCCTTTATTGCGAACCTCTCTTGCTGCCTGGCGGTCAGCGTATTGTACATATTGAGCACCTCGCCCATGGTCGCTCTTTTGGTGTATGGGCAATCGTCATCGGACTCGTCGCTGTCGATACCACTTTCCCGCTGTTCGCACCAATAGCTCGAGCTGGTTGCAGATGGTTTGCGTTCAATGGTCTTGGGTGCCTTGCCCTTTTCGCTGGTGATTGCGCGCGATACTGGGGATGGCCTAATGGGGCGGGGCAGGGATATAATATCGAAATTTCTACGAGCATTGAGGTAGATGCGCTTCTTCGCTGTGTCATCGATGGGACGGACCGGCTCCTTTGCAGTGTCGTCGATAGATGTGGCCGGTACCTCGGGCTTAGCAACCTGGGAAGGAGGGAAGTCATTGCCGTTGAGGTCGAGGACGATGCTGCCTGGGGGGAACGACAAAAGCCTGACGTTCGTTTTGACAAGGCGATTATTGCCGGCGCTATCAGCAGCCATGGCAACCTTGCCAGCGTCAGCACCGACCGGGTCCTTGGATTTGGTGGCTACTCCCTGGTACCTGCTGTTTTTAACGTCGACGATAGAGCAGTTTGGGGGCGGGTCATCGGTGACATTATCCGGCTTATCAGTACCCGTGGAAGAGACCGGCTCTTCAGACTGGGCTGTCACAACCGGCGTAGCAAACGCACTGTCGTCGTCATTGCTCATATCCGCCCTATTCCTCGCAGTCCTACCAGTGTCAGAGGCCGACTGCTTATGCACCACAGTGTCGCTCGCCTTGCTGCCACCGGTGGGAGGCGCAATAGGCTGAGCGACTGCTTTGGGGCAAGCAGTGGACTGGACATCGCCGGTATGCGATGACCTGGCAGCACCAGCAATAACTGGGCGGGTTGTGGGCTGAGCGCCAGCAGGTGGAGTAGCGGGCTGAGCGCTGGTAGTAGGCGTCGGCCTGTCATCATCTGAATCATCATTAGATGAATGGCCAGCCTCGTTGCTATCTGAATCGCGATGAGACGAAGATTTTTCGGCATCATTTGGTCTGCCGTCATCCGGGGAGAGCACTGCGATGATGCGCGCCAAAAACTCGTCTCCGGCAGCAGCCACTATCTTTTCCCTCAGTCCGTCGCTGAGTGGCCCGTCAGAAGCATCGAGAAAAGCTCCTCCAGCTTGTCTGGGTCTACAAGCACGTACTTGGAAGGGGCAGCCTTTCCCTTGAAAAACTTGCCAGCCAGCCCAATGAAAACTGCAAGTGCATAGATGAGGGAGAGGGAGAGGGCGGCGACAGCCCAGGACAAGTCAGCAAAAGGCCACAATCCCTTAAAAGGTTGGATGGTTGCAACCTCCACTGCCGGCTCCGCAGGCTGGATGGTCATTGTCGGGCAAGGAGCTGTAACCGTCTCGTAGGCAGCCGGGCAGCCTCGTGGTGGCGGCATATAGTGTGTGGTTACAGTTGGCCAGGCAATGGGGGCCGATGACATGGTACTCACTGGGGGCTCAACTGCAAGCGTCATGTTTGCCTTGGCCGCCACGTGCAAGCGACTGTGCTGCCCGGTAGCCAGCTCTTGACGCTGAATCTTCCAGCTCGGGAGGCGCAACTCCTCCAGCCAGATAAACCACTTGGCAGTGCCGCCAGTAGCCGCCTCCCAGGTGGTGCCGTCAGTCAGCCATGCGATGATATGGCTGTACCAGGCACTGGAGGGCGACGGTATGGGGGATGACGGGGGATCTGCGGCGATTTTGTTGCTCGTCTTGGTTGGCTTTGGCGGATAGATCCGTCGCTGCCCTGTACCAGACACTTGGAGCTGGATCTGCCAGTCCGGGGGGCACAGCACCCCCACCCAGGAGAGCCACTTGGTGGTATTGCCAGAGGCCACGACACAGGGAACGCCGCCAGGCCTCCACCCGATGGCGCCCTGGTGCCAGGCATTGGCACCAGAGAACAGGGCCGCGAATACTGCGACAGCCCCGAGCTTCATCGTGAATGATGATGGAGTGAAAACCCCAAGTAAAAGGAGGAGTGTGAGTAGTGTGAATTTGCAAAATAAATTGAACTTGCCTTCTGAATTTGCAACAGAAATAAGTGAGAAATGAGGTGAGGTGAGGTGAGAGAGATAACTCAACCATGTAAAGCTGTTTATTTTAAGCCGCAGCTCCTCCTGTGGCGCAATGCTCCATTGCAATGGCCTACACTGGAGGAGGTGGCTTAGCGCGTTCTGGGTGAGGGGGGAGCTGACGCGGCGACGTTGACTGTCATATCGTGCCCTGTGCTGAGAATAATGCCAGTAATACCTGATTTTTGTACTTGCCAGTATCATGTGGATGCGTCTCAAGAGGAGCCAATATTGAACTCATGCGAAGAAATAGAGCTGGCTGTTCCTATTTCTCTGCGATCTATATCAACAGCTCCTTGGCTTCTAGCTATGATCGTTGTCATCCGGGGTAGCGGATAGAGCTCCCTGAATCAATTGTGCTGATGTAATGCAACGACTAAAGCCTACTTGTTTTGATCTTGGATTAGATAGCACAATGATGTTGCTTGTATGTTGATAAAAGAGCGTACGCAACTAGGAGTGCTCCTCGGTGAGCACATAGGCTTTCATGATCAAAGTTAGGCGGAAGAGCGCTTTTTAATGCATGAGTTCGGATTTGCGCTGTCTGGCAATCTTCCTCCAGCTCTATATGCAAATGCCAACAAGCAGGAAATGCGCCAAATGCGATTCTAATTATTCCGCTCTTTTTAAAAGAGAAGAGGAAGGATGGGTGGCCCAGTGCTTACTTACCGTGGGTATTTTATCTGCAGTTGCTACCAAGGATGGAGGTTACGGTGCTGGTGCTCCTGAAAAGTGGAATTCCGCAAAAAACAGGGGGCTTCTTTCTGCGACCTAGATGGAGCCATAGGCTTTGGGGAAAGCAGGGGTGCTTGGTTGATAGAAAGATGGACTCCTATTATCGGGTTTGCGCTACTTGCGGAGTCCGCAAAATTGCCCTGGCGACAACAAGAAGCCAAAGGCTTTGAAACTGGCTGCCCCAGCTTCGCTATTCCGCATGAAACGCTATTCTGCGATTGATTCAAAAAACGCCTCTAGTAGACTCATATTGCACCGGGCTGCATGATAGCAGGCCCTTGGTGCATAAAAGAAGAGATCCGGTGGCCCGCTCTGTCCCAAGCAAGCTGACAAACTCTGCTATCCATTAACCACTTTTTTCCCCAATTATTTGTTCACTTTGCTGTCTATGCTCGAAAATCCAAAAAAAATGAGCGCTAATGCTAGAAATGCCGTTATTCAGGCGTCAATGCCTAGCTTGGAACACTACAATGGCGCCCAACTGTGGGGTACCAGGCCCAGCACCACAATAGGTACTCGCATCCTAAAATCGCTAGCTCGCGCTAAAGCTGCCATTATTCACGACTCGCCGCCAGCCTACAGCCGCGGTGCTTGGGCCATTATCAACGACGTGCCTTTCCCGCCTCCACCGCCGTATGCTGGCAGCAGTCGCCACCCACCTACATACACCGAAGCGCTAGAGATTGGTGTTGTTGCCTCGCCGCTGAGAGCCGAGCAGCGTATGCGTTGTAGGTGCCAACAACATATGTCGCCACATGTGTCCACTGTTTGTAGTGTGGCGATCAACCGAACGAGTGACGAGGACATGGAAGCCACAACCAGTGGCCACAATTTCTGTACAGCACACCCAGTGACATTGCCTGGTGACGAACGTGCCAAAGATGAATTGCTCCCAAAGTATGCTGACATCGAGGATGTGGCGCCAGTGTCCCTCGTCGTTCGCCAGTGGAGACTTGGGCAGGCGGCCTTTGAAAAGCCACCGCTGCACCCTCGCGGGTTCACAAACTACCGCAGGCATGCCTCGCACCACTAAATATACTCTTGGGGAGCCCTATGCACCCAGTGAGCGCTTCTACGCGAAGCTTTGTACAGTCTATAGAAACATCTTTGGGAAGGTTTGATGGGGTTTAATATGGCATGCATAAATCAGCGCTCATGTGGACACACATGTAGCCAGCTAAAAGCTAATATATCAGTAGTAGTATTGTGCAGTGGATGTCTAGGTGACCAGCCAAACCAGTTGGGCTGCACTTGTGAGCATAGCGCCTGACGCCTCAGAAGGCCTCGTGAGCGGTGTCCAGTGCATAGGACCGAGAGGCGCACAAAGGGGTGTTCGAGGTGATAAGAACCAAAGGAGCGCTATGACAATTAGATGCCAATTGTGTGGCTAAAATCACGCAAGCATAGGTTCGTTTCGCAAGCGCGGACCTTCTTCCTCTTCAGACTCCACATCTTCCTCGGGCTCTGCCTCGTCTTCTACAGGCACTCTGTCTGGCAGAGCGCTCTTGGGCGCACGTGGGAGGTCGAGCCTCAACTTCTCAGCCTCTTGCCGCTCCAGCTCTTCCAACTCCTGCAACACGGCTTCTTCGTCTTCGGCGGTCATATTAGACTGCAAGATGTCAGAGATCTCGTTTTGGTAGGCTATGGCTTCGGCTGTATCGTCGGCCAAGCGTTCGACGTCCTCAATACGCATTTCTTTGTTCAGTTGCGTCAGGACCTTGCTGCCTTGCTCCAAGCCGAAAATAACATCCTTTTGCACAAGCGAGAACTCAATTGTATCCACAAGGTTCTGTAAATTTAGCAGCTGGTCATCTGTAGTGCGAATCATCTGCTCCTGGTATTTGCGTCGCCGAAGTGCCAACAATGCCCGCCGCTTGTCTCCTTTAAGCAAGAGCTCTCGTGCGAGCGAGTCTTCCCGATCGAGCACTACCTGGACCTACACCAGCATTGAACATGACAACATAATTAGTTGGATGGTTGGACTGGCAGGTTAAGGGTGGGCGTCGCATGTGCCTGCTAAGCTACCGTATACATACCCGTTTCTGGTATATTTTGAGCTTGTCTCGCTGTACTTTCATATCCAAAATCGCCTTGTCCTGAGCAGTGATCTTGCCCTTGCTTTGCTCCGCGCCCATTTTTAGCTCCAAGTGGTGTAGTACAAAACACAGTCTATATACGAAGAGTAGACGAGCGCAAAAGTAAAAATGTAATGTAAGAAAATGCAATAGCTCACAAATTAAGAGCGTTGCAAACTGCTGCCAAGTTTTGCAGATCATAAGAGCCTACGAAAGCGAGCAAGCTGCTTTTTGGGCCCAGGCCACGTGTACTGGGCGTGACGTTCGACGCTTTTTCCTTTGCAAGCAGTGCACATGCTACTCGCGATCCCGGCGCACGCTCCAGCTTTCCAGAAATCCACTGGCCTACGTGAGCAAGCTTGTTTAGATCGACTCCAGTGCTAAACCCATTGCCCTCGAGCATAAACACGACATCCTCCGTGGCTACATTGCCAGTTGCGCCTTTGGCATAGGGACATCCGCCAAGGCCGCTGACAGAGGAGTCAACTACGCGAATACCCGCTTCAAGCGAGGCATAGATGTTGGCCAGAGCCTGCCCGTACGTGTCATGGCAGTGGATTGCCAGTTTCTCGATAGGAACAACACGGGTCACAGCGTCAATCATGTTCCGGATCTCCAGGGGACGACCAACACCGATAGTGTCGCCCAGCGATATCTCATAACAACCCATGTCGAGTAGGGCCTTTGCTACATCGGCAACTGCCTGCGGAGCAATCTTCCCCTCGTAGGGACATCCTACGACGCACGAGACGTATCCGCGGATCAGCAGTCCCTCCGCCTTCGCTCTGTCAACGACTTCTTGGAAGCGAGCCAAGCTCTCAGCGATAGAACAATTGATGTTCTTCATACTGAATGACTCGGAGGCAGCGCCAAAGATTGCGACTTCTTTGGCACCCGCTGCGATGGCTGACTCTAGGCCCTTCAGGTTGGGCGTGAGTACTGGGTAGGATACGTCTGGCTTGCGTGTAATCTGAGCCATTACCTGCTTGGCGTCGCCCATTTGCGGCACCCACTTGGGCGAGACAAAGGAAGTAGCCTCAATTGCCGATAGACCTGTGTCGGCTAGTCTGTTGATCAGAGAAACCTTCGTTTCGGTTGGAATCAGCTTTTTCTCGTTCTGCAAGCCATCGCGTGGCCCGACCTCGACTATCTTCACAGATTGGCGCGAGGAGGTGTCGGTGCTCTTGAAAACATGGCGCGAGGCACTAAACGCGCGCACAAACCTTGCCGGTGCAAGGGAGCGAGTAGTCACAGCAAGTCCTGCCATACGATAAGAGCTAAAAATATGATTTTGTGTAGAGGCTTTTGATGGAGAGACGGGAGAGACAGCAGCTTTGTGAATTGCTTGAGCTTCAGCATTCCCACGCTCTTTGATTCGGCCTGATCCTGTGTATCATCATGCTCAAGCGTAGAAACAAATGCATGATGGTGGTAACGACACATTTATCTGACCTGCATGCCTGGGCCTTGCATTTCGTCAGGCGCCCAGATGGCGGAGAAAGGCGGCCGAGACCTCCCTCCTTGCTTTTTTCCTCTTGCTTTCTTTTTACTGCTCTCTAAAAAACCTACAGGCCTTTGAGCATCTAAAAAACCAAAGAAAGTATGGATAGAATCGACTCTAGCAGTAGAGAGAAACTGCTTGGCGACAGCAGCGTAGATATCGCCGAGCAGTCTTTGCCTTCACGGCTGTCGTCAGTTCACAGGCGCCGCTCCGCCCACCAACAGCCTCGCCGCTCTCCTATCGAGATAATCGTCAAGTTTGTCTTTGGCGCGATCCTCCTGTTTCTGCTGCTCATCATTTGCGTGTACGCGGGCTCAAAGACTCTATTCGATACTGAAGACAGAGCCGAGCCCGGAGAGAAGGTGCTTGTCGAGCCCAAGATCCGCGACTGCCGCAGCACTGGGTGCCACAACGACTTTGAGTGTGTGTCAGTAGCTGCTGACTTTGCCTGCTTCATACCGCCTTGCCCGTCCACTGTCTACGAGTGCCAGCCCAAGGCTATACTCAAAGACCCAGAAGATGCGGTGTTTTCTATTCTGCCCGTCAACGTAGCTCTTGGCCAGGACAAGGATGCTGACCACCGCTTGGATATGGGCGGCGACGCAGACGACCCGACTACTGACCGCTACGGCGAGTCTGTCCAGACTACAGAGGGATACTATGCGTGTATCCAGCAGCACAACGGCCAGCGTAGCTGGAGGCACCCAACAGAACCGTGTAATACTTGTCGCTGCAATCCACGTGGTGGCATCTCGTGCACTAAGATTCTGTGCAAGCTAGGGAATCGGCCAGAATCCAGAAAAGAGGCTACAACTAGCTACGCCTCTCGCCTGCTAACCACAATCGCGTCGCATATAGGCGCAGAGGCGGGAGCTAGCAACGCCGCTACTCGGGTCATTTCAATTGTTATCGACATTCAGAACTAGTAGGCCCATCGCATGTGCGTGCTGCTGCGTACTTGCAGCCAAAGTCGGGGCCAAGCACATTAGCAGATCAAGGTTGGAGCAATGCGCAGCCACAAAGCCCGATTAGTGTTTGATCACCTCTTGCTTTCTCTTGAAACTTCAATTTGCTACAGTAAATTTCTGATTTATTTGTCTTATTTGTCATTATTTTTGCTTACAAGGCCCTCTCACGAGCACAGGGCAGTCTATTGATGCCTAGCGAGCGACAATGTCTACTCACATTGACCATGTTGGCGGCATTGACGAGTTTGACATTGACAGCATAGACGTTGACATGCTCGACGATTTTTTGGACGATGAATTAGACACTGCGCCGGCTCAGGCTCCTGCGAGGGAGACGCCTTTTGCTTTGCAGGCCTCTACCAAGCCTGTCCAGCAACACCTACGTTCGCCGCACGCATCGACATTGCCAAAAAAGTCGCAGTATACACATGGAGCAAAGCACAACCAGTTAACTATTGACTCTCTATTCGGAGGGAATAGAAGTGCTACGACGACATGCCAGCGAGAGCCCCTGCCAAAGCGCCCAGCCGGCGCGATAGACAGCGGTGCTGGCACTGCGGATTTGAGCCAGCCTCCAGCCAAAGCTATGCGGTTAGGCGAGCCTTCGGCAAAATGGAGCGCGGATCCTATTGATATCGACAGTGACTATGGTGACTTGATGGAGGACCTGGCTGTCGACGACTTGCTTGACGAGAATACTTGGCAAGAACCAGGACCGCCAACTCGAGTACCGCTGTCACTGCCGCAAAAGTGGCAGCAGGTATCGCCTTCCCGACCAAAACAGCCACTTCAGATGTTCCAAGCCAGAGAGCTGACACTCAAGAGCCACGGGGATAATACTCTGGTTGAAGAGACGCACGCTATGGATCGAGACGCCATGCAGACTTACTTGTATCCGCTGCTCGGCGGTCAGCCAGCTCGCGCTTACCAGCAAGGCGCCATTCAGCGGTGTCTATTCCAAAACACGCTGGTCGCGCTGCCAACTGGCATGGGAAAGACGCTCATCGCGGTTGTTGTCATGGCCAACTACGCCCGATGGTTTCCCAACAGTCTCTCGGTATTCCTGGCACCGACCAAGCCGCTAGTCGCCCAGCAGATGCAGGCGTGCAAGGGCATGATCTACGCCATCTTATCCAAGGCGCGCGAGCGAGGTCAGTCGACCCAGAACCTGCCACTCGGCGACAAGTGGATTGTAGAGATGAATGGGAGCACGCCGCCAAAGTCCCGACAGGCACTTTGGAATAGCGCCAGATTTGTCTTTTCCACGCCGCAGATCCTCCAAAACGACCTGAAGCTGGGTACGCTTGACGGAGACAATGCGCGGCGCATAGCCTTGTTGGTCATCGATGAGGCCCACCGCGCTACGGGGAAATACGCTTATGGCGAATCGGTTAGCGCACTGTACTCCACATTTCATGGTGAGACTCCTGTCTACAATCCCATGCGGCCCAGCAAGCCGGGTCCCTTTCGCATCATGGCGCTGACTGCTACGCCTGGGTCGAACATGGACTCTGTGAAGGAAATTGTGCAGCGCTTGCATATTGCGCATATATTTTTGCGAACCGAGGAGTCTCTGGATGTCGTGCCATACATTCATGGCCGCCTCGTCGATGAGGTGGTAGTGGACCTTCCGCCATGGTTGCTGGCAGCGAGGGACCGGCTGGCAGACGTGATTATGCGCAGCATAAACATCCTGTGCAATGTCTGCCACGCAATGACCAACCCTGGCGACCCGCGAAGCATCTCGGGGTTCAAGATTCGCATGGACCGGGATCGGTACATGATGCGACACCAAGGTGGCAACGACAGCGGGATGGATGTGGGCCGCATTTTGAGCGAGTTTACTGTGGCCATGGCGCTGGCTCACATCATGCAACTGCTGTCCGAGCACGGTCTGAGGCCGGCGTGGACTGCCATTTGCTCGTGGTCTGTCGATGTGGCACGCACTAAGCAGCGGCTTGGGTCGGCCTCTCGTGCCAAGGTCGATTGCGTCGATAGCAAGGAGTGGGCGGTGCTCTTGCGCGATTTTGGCGCCTTGATAGATGCCCTAGACAAACCAAGCGCTGCTCTATCGGGAGATGGTGCACCTGGGTCTAGCCGAACAGCAACCGACTTGGCATCTAGACTCCTTGCTCCAACATTGGATACGCCGCGCACGGATGTTGTATCTAGCTTCTTCAACATGTCTAGCAAGAACCCATCCGCTGGCTCAGCCGCTCTGGCCGGTGGGTCGAAAGGCATTGTTGATATTACCCACAAGGGGTTTCTGGGACACCCGAAGCTAGAGCGCATGGTGGATATTGTCAGGTCGCACTTTGACATGCATGGAGGCGACTCGTCGACCCGGATCATTGTTTTTTCGCAGTACCGCGGGTCAGTTAGCGAAATCGTTGGTGTGCTTGATCGTATGCGACCCTTGGTGCGATGCGAGCCCTTCATCGGCCAGGGCAAGGCAACTAGCTCAAAGGCCTCAACGACGCCTGCGTCGTCATCTGTGCGAGGCCGTGGTGGCAGCCCAGCTCACGGCAGCCCTATGCGTGGCCGTGGCAGAGGGGCGTCCTATCGAGGCTGGGGAGGTTTCCGCGGTGGTGGTGGTGGAAACTTTCGTGGCAATGGTCAGCTTCGTGGTGGCAGGGGCTTTCGCGGCGGTGGCCAATTTCGAGGAGGCGGGAGCTTTTCCCCGCAAAGTGGAGGTACCAGCGCATCTGCTAATGTCAACCGTAGCGGCGATGTGGATTCAGATGGTCCAGATATAGACTCGGATATCCTTCGCGACATTGAAGGTGAAGATGGCTCGGCAGGGCGCGGCCAGACACAAAAGGAGCAGCTGGCCGTTCTGGCACGCTTTCGCAAAGGCGAAACCAATATCATCGTTGCGACGTGCGTTGGCGAAGAGGGGTTGGATATCGGCGAGGTTGACCTTATTATCAACTACGATGCGCCATCGTCGCCAATTCGTCTGCTGCAGCGCATTGGGCGTACTGGGCGTGCGCGGCGAGGCAAAGTGGTTGTATTTCTGGCAAAGGGCACGCGTGAAGAAGAGTCGTATAAAAAGGCCCAGCGCGAGTATAAGAGCGTGCAAACTAGAATTGCCTCGGGGAAAGACCTGATGTTGCGAACTGACCTGAGTCCGCCGATGCTCCCTCCGTTGTTGACGCCAGGCGCTCCAGTGCGAACAGAGCTGCATCTGACGAAAGATGAAATTGAAAGCGCAAACCTGTCCGCCGATATTGCCATGGGCTCCAAGGGCCATGCTGCTGCGGCTGGTGGCAGTCGAGTTAGAGGCAGCGACAAAAAGCTGTGGACGTGTGAGGGCATCGATGCTGGTGATATGGCCAAGTTTAGGGCGCTCTCGCAAAGGTACCATGTCAGCCCCACTTTGGGTGTCGCTACTAATGGCAGCGATTCCAACCCAGAGCTGCAAAAGGTTGCCCGGCTGCTTGAGCGTGGAGTCCCCTGGCAGGCCTCGGAGTCGCCTCAGTTTACTGTTGCGCATTCGGCTCGCTCGTCCGCGTACTGTCGAATTATGATGGGGATCGAGAACGCACGCTTCAGCGAGGACCTGGGGTTTGATGGTAATGCGAGCGGCGCGCAAAAGAGTCTGTTTCGTATGCCTGATCAGCGTGCGTCAGCAGCAGTCGATACTTCTTGCACCAAAGCAGCGGCGACCGCTGGCAAATTCACTACCGCCATCTTTGCCTACCAATCCGCAAAACACAAGCCTCCAGCCTTGCCGCCAAGCAAGAGTACACGACCATCTGCATTGGCAGCGAGCACCAATGCGCTGGAGGAGACCAGCGACGATGACTTGGAAGACGCGAGTGCTATTCTTGCCAGGCCGCTGCCAAACAAAGTCGCTACAGCAAAGGGCAATGAAGTAGTGGATGATGCTATTCAAATTGGCTCGTCACCCTTGATAGAGGACCACGCGACTCCTTGGTCTCCCAATAGTGACATGCAAGCTGGTTCAGCGGCCCTCTTTGACTCTCTCACTACTTCCAGCAGACTACCCTTGTCGCTAAGGTCAGCTAAGAAGACCGGGACACCTAAGAGGCCTCCCACGAGTGCACAGCGGGATAGTCGGGATGGAGGAGAGGCCCATCAGCGGCGCCCGTCGCTTCAGCGCAATCTGCTCGATACCATTGGCAGTTTTGTGAAGAGTGGCAAAGCCAGGCCTACGTTCGACTGGTCAATGGCGCTTGATACGGCATTGCTCAACGAGGCAAAGGCTAGGAGAGTTGATCTGAAGTTGTTTGGCGTTGTCGGCATTAAAGAAGACGCATCGACTTCGTCGACTCCAGCGCCTGTACGACCGGCAATTTTTGGCAACATTGGCGAGCCTGGTGTATTTGACAAGCTTTACGACGAAGATCTCGTTGGTGCAACACCCTCTAGGCACATGTCGCTAGCTGATGGTTTGCCAATTCCTGCGGCAGAGCCCATATGCCAACCAGCAGAGCAAATTCTGTGCTTGGATAGCGAGGACGAAGTATCCGTCGATGCTGACCTATCGGGCGACGTGGATGGCCTGAGCCTTGCGGATCTGGAGTGCTTAACGCCGCCAGTTTTGGCTGTTCCTGAGACACCACCGCCGGTGCAAGTAGACGAAAATGAACTGGCTACTGCCAGATCTGAGCTGCCCCCATCACCCGTGGTGGTATGTATCGATGATGATGATGATGATGATGATGGCGTTGGCACAGAGCTGCTTGCTTTTGATTTGGATAGCGAAGAGCTGTTTGAGTTGTCTGACAGTGGCATTGGGAGGCCGCTAGTTGCTGAGTATAACCAGGCAGGTTCGCTGCCACCACAGCTGCCGCAGCCAGTAGGAGCGCCACTTTCTCGGAGCAGTGCGCTGGGGCAAGAGGCACTCCCGCTGCTGTCATCTTCGCCGCTACGGCCACGAAAGCGGATCTCGGCATCAGCGGGCCCTAGCGCGATTGAGGATATCGATGCTACGCCGCCGCTACCTTCATCCTCACCCGTGCCCAGACAAGTTGGGCGCTTGCTTCGTGGCAAACCAGCAACAAAATCGGCAAGTGCTGGCTTTACTGCGTCAGTTGTCACACCACCCAAAGGCTGGCAAACACTGAAGAGGCGCAAGCTTCGTCAGTCGCCTGCTGCGCGCTCCTTCAATCCGTTTATTGACAACGAAGCAACAATTGGCAATAGTGATGACGATGAAGATGGCCGGCGCATTGGTTCTGGGCGGCGGATGGCCAGAGCTGATGATGAGGACGATGACGAGGATGGTAGCGAGGATCTGGATGGGAATCTATCCAGCTTTATCGTTGAAGACGACCACATCGAGTTTGAGACGCCTGCTCGCCATGGGCATGCCCCAGAAGACCCGTCTCTAGGGCAGGGCGACATTACGCCGCGGCGCATTGGCGACTTTTACCGGCAGTCCCTAGCATACAAAACCACGCCCGTGAGCGAAATCATGAGGCGGCTGGCTGAGCGGGAGAAGCAGCGGCGCTGGGTCAGCGATACGCCCACGCGCAATCCACAGGGGCTAAATGCCGGCGGCCTGGACCTTGTCATCTATAGCTCGGGCCAAGAAGGCATGGCAGATATGCTGGCGAGTAGCGATGTTGATGATGACATGGACGCTGACTCTTCTGATTTTGAGCGCGCAGAGGATTTGTTTACTCAAGCAGCGTGAGTTCTAGATTAGATATTGCGTCGAACTGCATGTATTTTTGTCACTGTATCCATTTATCTCACATGTGCCAGCATTAGCCAGCCAGCTGTTTGTATGTGGTCGTTGGTCATACTATTATCCGAAATTGGCGAGCGGAATCAAGGCAGTCCACCAAGTCCACCAGTAACAGCAGATCAGCCCGAAGATGGATTGTGCTGGCAATCGCCAATGCAAGGTTAATCGGGTTTCAAGCCTGAATACTCCCAACCAGATGTCAATAGTGCCATCAATCAAGTCAGCAAAGACGCTCCTGCCTCTGTTGCAGAATGTTGGGTAAGATGTATCATGTGCAATGGGCCTTGCTCTGGCGTTGATAGGGCTGGCCAGGGCAAGGTGGCGGATGAGTCTACATTCTAGACGAAGGCGTGGGACCAGAGCCTTGAGGCAGCACTAGTCAGCCAGCCAGTCAGGAGCTCTAAAACAGCTGCTCACAGTGACTGAAAGTGATGGGCAATTCGGGGTAGCGAATCAAATGTACCTGCTCGGCAGTTGCAATAAAGGCACAACGCCGATCGCCTATTCTCTGCAGCCTTCTGCATGGAACAGGCGCCCAACCAAGAAGCAAACGGGCACTGTGTCCAGGGAAGGGCGATGTGCACAATTTTAAAACTGGATTGGCAGCTCGGAGGCCAAATGCCAGCGCAGCCTAAGGATGAACTAGGAGCAAGCGCGGCGATTCTTGTTGGCCACAGCGACCAGCAGCAGGAGAGCGCTTTTGCTGAGCCTGGGCTAGCATTGGTACGCAGACGCTGAGAAGGAAGTGAGGAATCTTCTCCCACTTTACTCTTGCTGCGCTTGGGCTCATCTTAGGTCCTTTATCTCTGCTTTTCTGTTTTGCCGTTTATTTTTACCCACCCCCATTTATTTGTTGCTCCCCGGTCAAACTCATCGTCCTGCAGCCCAGGTGAACACTTGCTGCCAACGGCCCAACAAAACAACACACGCGCTGGCGACAAAGAGGTAAGCACCGGGGTGCAAAGCTTGGCTGCATCTGTAAACTAATTAGGATGCTGCATTAGATGCAGCAACTCAATCCAATTTCTGCCAGATGCACGGCCATCAGCACACTGTGTGCTATGACACACCACATATACTTTCGTGGACTCTCCTTCCCTGGAGGGCTTTGCTTTTAGTTAGACTCCAATTTCCACACCTTCCCCCTCTCTTTTTGCTCCCACTCTTTACTCACTCGTCTCCTCCAACTCTACGCTTCCATTGCTCCTAACGCAGTCCTGCCTCGGTCAATGGACCAATTCCTCTATCCTCCATCAAAGGTAGCCCGCGCACGTCTGTCCAAGCATAGTAGCAGCCACAGCTCATTGAGCACAATGCTAAGCCATATCAGCATGTTTAAGCTTACAACGTCGGCCGGCAACAGCTTAGAGCAGCCCATTCGTCCGGGCGAACGCTTTGCAGGCGTGATGGCCCTCGACATTCCACGGCCGATGCAAGTGTCGCAGGTGGTTCTAGAGTTCACCGCCACTGAGCGGTGGCTACCCGGCAGCAGAGGTATTATTTCTACTGCTCCAGGTACCAAGTTCACAAATTCGCCAATGCTTGCCGCCAGCCTGGTGGTCTGGAAGGCCCTACAGAAGGGCGTAACTGCGTCGACGGTGCTTAGTGATGGCATGCATGTGTTCAACTTTTCCTGTCAGATTCCGCACCTCAACTATCCGCAGAGCATAAAACGCGCCGAGTATGAGGTCGTCTACATGCTCGAAGGCAAGGTGCTTGCGCCCAAGGACAATGGTGACGAGCATGTGGTGGCAATGGTTGAGAAGGAGCTGTTCTTCTCGCCACTCGTCGCGTACAGGCCCAGCGCCGATCTGCCACTGTCCATGGCCGAGACCCTGTGCTATGAGAAAAAGGGAAAGAAGGGAAAGCCGGCAATTGAGCTTCGCGCCTTGCTCAGTTCTCGCCAAATAATTGCTGGCTCCAAGCTCAAAATCGAATTGTCGATAAAGGAGCTGACCTCGTCGAGTTGGACCAAAATTGTGGCTCGCCTGTTTGAGCGCACCGTGTGCCGGGATGAGAGCACTACAAGAGAACCCCCCGCTGCTCCGCCCTTGTGGTCCACCGAGTGCGAGCTAGCCAGTACGGAGCTAGTGCGGTCGTCTGTCTACAACTTTTTTCTCACGGACGATATCACTGGTACCAGCGCCAGCGAGAAAAAGACTGCCAACGGTGAGACGGTCACTAGTGAGCTGCTGGTCTTTCCCATTCCAATGATATCGTGCTCGCCGCTGGACAGTGAGCACCTTGACTTTTTGCACTACATCAGCCTCGAAGTGTACTTGCCCGGCTGGCTGTCGAGCGACCGCTATGTGCACATTGAATTCCCCGTCCAGCTCGTGACCTGCGAGCTGTCTACTGCTGCTGCGCACTTGCAAAGCCACCAAACGCCATTGGCCAGCTCGGATCGCAACAAACAACCCGAGGGCGACGAATTAAGCATTATGTCGGGAAAGAGTGGCAACAGCGCTCGGCCTCTGTCAACAAGATCGGGCGCAGAAAGGTCGGTCATGACGGCCCACTCCATTCCAATAGTCTTGGCCGCACTGCCGCCGCGGTACTGCGACGTCCACCAGGCGCAGCGTCCAGCGCCCACATTGCAGCTTGTCAAGCAGGTGAACGCCAGTAGCACCAGCAACGCCAGCACATACGATGGCAGCACCGCGTCGATTCCCGACCTACAGCTGCCACGACGCTTGTCGCGTCAGTCACAGAGCAATTCTCACCGAACTACCATGTCTAGCGCTCACAGCATGGATATGAAGTCGCTCATGGTGGGACTCGGCATTGCCGAGGAAAAGGGCGAGGAAAGGTATCGCTCGCGGCCCCTGCCCATGGCGCCAGTTCCTGAGCAAGACATTCCTGCTCCGCCGCCACTGCCAGCTGCGCCGATGCCATCGTCGGACTCGGCCATATCGCTGACTCGGCCGTTGCTCAATGGGTCCAGGGCTGCATCGCCACTGCAAAGCCCACGTACGGATCAGGCCTACTACTCGTTTTTGCAGTCGTACCCGAAAGGCAACGCCTTGCCTAACTCCGAGCCGTCCAGCCCCACTACACTCACAATTCGGCACGGCCAGAGCACCGACAACGCGGCCACATCGATGAACTCTGACACAAGCTCTCCTGGCACGTATGCGAGGAAGCAGCGTCAAAGCTCTGCAGGCTCGACGGGTGCCAGCGACAGCAGCCATCTTCGGATGCCGATCTCGCCCGCTTACAACGAGTCGATGAACGTCGGTGGCGTAGATAGCGACGACGACGCTGGCTACTTCAAATCGTCCATTGCCAGAAAATCCATGGAGCGTGAAAAGGTCTCTGAGAAGGGGCTCTTCAGGCTGCGCAAAAATTCGTCAATTAAACACATTGGACAGTAGCCCTTCCCGTGTATGCCTACTCCTCCTACGCAAGTCCATATTGCCATCCACCAATTTCCCTAAAGCTGCTATCGTAAGAATTGTACTATAAAGCCAATTTCACTCACACAACATACCAAAGACGTAGAGACGAGTATGGATGAATGCATTGTGAACTGAGCGACCAGGATAACAAATGTGTAAAAAGAAAAATTAGAGATATACGTAGCAATAAACATGTCTTTTTTGGTTTGGCGACACTCAGTGACGTCGATGTAGCGTCTCGTAGAGGTCAAAGTTGAGCTCGGCAGCCTCGCACAGAACGCCAGACTGCGACCCAAACTCCGAGCCCGCCCAAAGCGGCATCTGATACTGCGCCCTGGCATCGTCGGTCCGGCGCCATGTCGGGATGTAGACTCCAGAGTCGTCATCGGTCGCAAGGGGCGGTTTCTCCTCAACCATGCTAGGCACAGACGGTCGAGGGGCTGCTGGCGCACGCGGGATGGGCGGGTTGTCATTGAAGCCGTGCTGGTCGCTCTCGCAGCTACCAGCAGGCGACGATTTGCGGCGGATGGTCTCAAACAGCGTGGCATTGAGCATGATGTTTTCAGTGTACCCCGAGTAGCGCTGCTCTGGCGTGATCCATGTGGCCGTTGCCCTGAAATGCGCTGGCAGCGACAGAGGCAGCGGCGGGGGAGCCCGAACCGATGCGTGCTTTGCCTGCGAGTGCTGCTGAGGCGGGGGTGGTTGGGGCGACCACGACATTGGACTTGCAGCAGCAGAAGCAAACAGCGGAATCTGCGGAGGCTGTGGAGTGCGCATGTACGCGTCGAGATCCATATCAGCATAGTCATAGAATGCAGATGTGGAGCGCTGCTGCTGCTGCTGTTGCAAGACGGCCTGGCTGTCGTTGTGCGGGAAAACAGGCGTGTGGTCAAGCGAGGTCGGCGACCCCTCAAAGGCACCGGCTGAATGGCTGCCGGGGCTCGGGCGCACGTTCTCCTGGGCCTTGGGAACTCGGCGCAGTCGTGATCCAACTGACTCTGGGCTCAGCGTAAGCGAGCTGTTGGCGGCCACGCTAGCAGCAAACACAAGGCTATTCATGCTGACTCGCTCGATGCTGGTTAGTGAGCTGACAAAGGCCGCTGGTATGTCAGGTTGCTGAGGCTCTTCTGCAGGCTTGTGGCGAGGCAGCGCGGGCATGCTGGCAGAAAACAGCTGCTCGCCAGCCGGAGCATGGTCGCTGACTGCCAGCCCGTCAACCGCCTGGGCCAATCCATTAATATCAGTGGCAACGCTTCTGCTGGGCAATGCGCAGCTGGCAGCTACTTCGGGCGAGTCTGAGCGAGCCCCAGTATCAGTCACAATTATTGGCTCGTCAAAGCCCTCCTCGCTCATGTTGGCCAGTCCGAGTGTGTGGAGGGCGCCTTCCCCCACCCCACCAGCTTCGTTGGCGATTAGACTGGCAGATCGCTTGGCGGTCTGGCGGGCCTGGTAGCCCTGGACGCAGTTGTCGACTATCTGTTTGAAGCGCTGCGGCGACAGACACTGCCGCAGGTACTTGCTCGGAATATACGACTGGCAGCCCGCGCTTGGGCAAAACACAACGTCAGCGGACGGCTTCTCGGCTAGCAGCGCTTTGACGTGGTTTTGGATACACCCAAAGCACATCGTGTGACCACCATCGCAGTGGACGATCCAGTCCGCTCCTTTGTAGCGGTAGCAAAGCTCGCACTTGAGTATGTCCTCGTCGGAAGACACCGAGTCTGACTGGCTACTAGTAGGCTTGTCAGGCACAATTTCGACGCGCTCAGTGGCTGCTGTGTTAGTAAGTACCAGCGGGTTGGCTAGTGGTGACCGAGGCAAAGCGCGCGACTTTGGCACAGCGCCCAGCTCAGCCGATGGCGGAGGCGGTGGGCGTCTCGGTTGCGGGCGACGTGCAGAGCCACGAGAGCGAGTGGCACGGGGCCTGGCGTTATAGGGCGGTCCCACATGCCGGATCTGCGCCGAGGAGTGGCCTATGCCTCCGCCAGTGGTGGCACCTCCCTGCCCGGTGACGGGCTGCGGTGCGTAGTCTGGGGGCTGTTTATGAGAGCTGGGCTTCAGGTGGCGCACCCGATGCATCAGTGAGCGGGCCTTTGCGCAGAGAGTTCGCGGATGAGGAGAAAGAGGAGGAGAAAACGACGAGTGAAGCTGAGGAGGATGGCTCAAATGCCCCAAAGCGGGAAACAGACAAGAGGAGAAAGAGGGGTCTCTGACATAGTCCTCGCTTGGGACCTTGCTGCTGCCACCTGCAAAAGGTATGTGCACAAAGGCAGCAGAGTCTGTGCTCCTACTTTTATCTCCAACAGCCTGAAATGCGGGGGCGATTTGCTGCATACCGATTGGCGGCAGCGGCGGCGTCGCTAACGAACCGGTGGGCTTGCGATGAGGATCTACCGTGTCTTTGTGACTCGCCGGCATGTCACGGCGACCACCATTGGAAAGGTGGTGATGTGCTCCGCGCAGGGTCGCTGGAATGCCTTCAAAGTTTGGTTGGCTGCCGGGCGGAGCCGTGAACCCGCGTCGGCGCTGCTGGAAGGCGCTCGATATCCCACTGGGCGGTCGTGTCGCGGCATCGCTGTTCTGCCGCTGCCGCCGAAACGTGAACAGCGACCGGTGTGGCGAGAGATTGGCGGCAGTTCGCTGAAACGCATTGGGCGTAGCGCGAGGCGCCGTAAACAGGCTGCTTGAGGAGTACGCCAGCGGGTCCGTCGGCAGGTCTTTGGCGTACACCTTAACCCAGCCTGGCTCTCGCACGCTGCTGCTGGCCGCGTTGCCATGGTCCATCCACTGAAAGGTCTTGGATGAGAACATGTTCGACTGGAGCTCCTGCTGCCGTCGCACGTAGTCGTACATGTGTCAATAGTAAAGGGGAGCGAATCGCGGGCTTAATAGCGAGCAAAGTGCAGGGAAAATGCAAAGCGGTGTAAGACCGTCGTTGGCGCAAGCTAGTGTGACTGAAAGACAAGAAACTATCGCGCCTCGCTCCTCGTGCTCAGCCAGGTCACACTCAGAATGCCACGCGTGGCCACCAAGTCCCCCACGCTGATGCGTAGACGCTTATAATTAAACTGGGAGTGGGTGATGCGTGAGGCACCAACAAATGTTGATGTCAATGTGCGGCACTTGATTGCCAAAGAGCCCACCAAGGGATCCGATAGTGTCAGAGCAAAAAAGCCAATTGAGCTAAAAGCAGAAACAGAGAGACAGAAGCGAGGGGAGCAAAGCAAGAGGAGATGAGGAGTAGGAGAAATGGCAGCGCGATAGCAGTATTGGGCTAGATGCTATCGACTGCGCGCCTTGTGCAAGCAGCCTTTAAAGAAAGACAGCAAACCCAGTAAAATACAACAAAGGAGCTAGCCGTACTCGGATGAGCCATGTGGATGCCTTGTATGCGTCTGTTCCATTGTCTTGTCCAGGTTCATGCACCTCCCCACTCTTCAAGCTCAAAGCGCTTTCCTCCCTCTTGCCGGCAGCTTCATTGTTTGCCACATCAACTATCACCACGAGTCCCAGAATGGCTCGGACCACCAGACGCATGGTGCTGGAGAGGCATCACCTCACAACAATCTAATCCATCGTTCCCACACCTTATCCAGGCCTCGGGCGTCATTGCTGCTTGCAGCCTAATCGCTGTATTATACTAAATTCTGCAAACTAGCCCTTTTTGCTCATATTCTTGCCGTGAGAACTTGTACAGCTAGCGTGTGCGGTTGGGCCCGCAGGCAGGAATCAGGTGCTGTTCTAAGCGCATCAACGCCTCAAATATCCGCCACGCAGAACTACTCCTTAATACTGAGAAGCAAGCTGGCTCACGCTACATGGCATGATATGGACGCAAAAAGGCTCATATTGTGAGCAGCTGCTCCTTTTTCGCGACATCGATAGCAGTGCACTTGGACACCCAGAACTATCCTTCCCGACAGAATCTTTCCTCGTCACTCACACATAAATAGTTGCGCATTTCTGGAAAGTCTGCTTATAGCACATTGGCATGGAAACGCCAAGCCGGACTCTGCTAAAATAGATTTGGCCCCTCCCTCTGCGCCCTCCTCACCTTCTAAATTGCAGGGAGCAAGCACACAAACAAGCATGGCTGGCCAAAATAGGTATAGTGCAGTCCGAGCGCTCTTGATCCTAGCCTGCCCTATGTCTTCATTTATAGCATGAACTAGGGACTGAGCCAATAGGTTCGGCCCAACACAATGCAGATGCTTGGGACTATGAAGAGATAATGAAAGAGACTCATCTATGCTACGGCGCAGCAAGCCATTGTCAGGCGCAGAATCAGAAAATGGCCTCTGGTAATGCACCGGGTCCCTCTCCTGCCCCCCCCCGGAACATTGTCCACTAGATCCTTCGCTCCCTGTTGTACTGTTTTGGGCACTCACTGTGAGCTGCACCTCAGGTATAAATAAATCACCTGGTATAGGGGAGGGAGCTCGCAGTGTTTGTTTCTATCTCCTACTCTGCAGTTGAACCCAACACATGAGGAAGTAATGCCGAAGAAGCTCCCTCACGACTTTTTTTGTACTCGCATACACACGACATGTGCGTGCTAGGGAGTATCCGAAATCAGCTTTTTGGTTCCCGATATAAGCTCCCCCGAGTACTGTTCCCCACCTTTTCATTGATTCTGCGATTACTGGTCAACAAGCAAGGTAGAACAGGGTACTGGGTATGTGCTATGCCTGGGAAAACTGCAGCAGCAGCAGCAGCAAGTACAGCCACCCGCACGCAGCCAATTTATGCTCTTCACACCACATGCAGCGCAGAAACTGGCTGACATATACTGCTTTGTATTGCGTGGACACTTTGGGGATGTGTGGGTGTGCTTGCGGACAGTTAGCCACAGGGAATGCCGCCATAGCTTGGAAGGAACTTTTAGCTCGGAGATATACAGTATCTGAAAATAGGCATTTTGGCCTACCCAGGCGCAGCAAGGGGCGGGTGCCGAGGCATGAGTCTCCGGGTCATCTTAAAATTAATACGACTCTAGGCACACCGCTAGACTCTAAAGTTGATGGGCACAGGGGATGTCGTATCGATCGACTAATGCGCAGCCTCATTCTAGATACTCCCGTGTCTTTGTCAAGCGAGAAACGGCACAAAGCTGCTCAGCCATTGTGCGTCTCTTCCACTCCGATGGCTTCAGTCGTCACCTGTGCAGATGCCGCCAGGCATGCTGACCAGCTGAGGGGAGAGGGGGCCGGCTGATCTGCCCAAACTGCCTTACTCAAAGGGAAGTTTGTGTGGAAGGTACACACTGGGGCCCTTTTCGCTTCTACTTTCACTTCCTTTTTCTTTTTTCATATTACGAGTGCCTCCTTTTTAGTTTGCTGGTAGCTTGCTACATTCTGCCTATTCCTACGCGTACCTACGCTGGATCCATCTTGTACTTTTATACATCATTGCTCTCTTTAACGACTGTCACGAATCTCCCCCTCTATCGGCCCACTTGCCACTCAACTGACACGCACGCAAACTATCACTGTCTTTTGCCTAATGTGCCGAGCCTAGTTGCCGCTTTCTTCTAGCACGCACTCTTTACTAGCATTTCTGACGTTAATCTCTGGTCATATTGTACGTCGGTCTGCACTCATACTCTCACACGTATTCTTCTCTCTTTTACCGATCATCAACTCGGGCTTTTGGAATACGAGGCGTCCTTTTTCTTCTTTCTCCGCATTCACGCATCCAGAGCGCCGCCCAGCAAACAGACGCAGCAGAGTAGGCAAACAATGGACGGCGACAAACAATGCCTACAGCAAGCAGGCGGCACCAGTGGCATGCAACCAACATCTCCGGGCAGCGCGCCTCACGACGTGTTTTTAAATCTCCAGCTAGAACCCTTTCTGTCCTCGTCGCTAATGGATCTTTTAGACGTTCTCGTGTATCCTGCGCAAATATCGCCCAGCGTACCAAGTACTCCGCCGCCCACCTATGAACACCCGCCGCCCTCATACCCATCCTCGGACGCTTGGTCTATTTCCTCGTTCAGCGTTTTGAGTCTGAGCCAGCTCTCGGACTCTGCATCCTTTATGAGCTCTAGCGATGCGATGAGCATTGTTACAAGCGAGGCTATAATCGAGGATAGTAGCTCAAGTAGCACAGGTATTGTTGTCGGCTCTGGTGCTCCCGTCGAGCTACAGAACCGATTGCTCCTTAACCTAGTCGTGTATGAGCTTCTCACTCATCAGTCGACTCTGTCCAGATCGCCATCCAGGGCATCGGGCCTGACCAGGTCCTCAGAGTTCCTTGACTAGGTGGCTACAAGGGTAGCGTGCAGGCATAATGAGCATCCTACTGCTTTTACATTCTATCAGGACATCATGCATATCAGCATTTGTAAATTCTACAAACAAATATATTTGTGTTTACTATTATCACATTAACCGATAGGGTCCAAGTGTAGGCGCCCAAGTATGCTGGCAACCCACATTGAGGCAGATATGAGACCATGTGATCTAAATTGCATACAACATCAGCCGCAGTACATAGCTAGCAATAAAAGACATTATTTATTCAAGCTAGGTCTTTATAGCATCAATATTGCCTAAAAAGAGGTAGAGAATGTCAAAGCTCAGTCCCGGATACTGCAAGTGTTGTAGCGTGCTCCAGCGCAAAGCTGATACACTGTTCTGGCATGTCGGGTTTTCGGCATCGCTCCCACAAAACGTAGTTTGCGTGTTGGAGTTATACCACACTTCTTGCGCCTGATGCTGAAACCCCATTGACCTCAGTGGTACTTGGGCAACGACATCTTCCCTGTAGACAGCTCTGAAGATAGAGAATGGCTGTTTCGAGAGCCAATCGGAAAAGGCGGCATTGCCCACACGAGGCTGACCATATGTGTAGAGCTCCAACCTGTTGACCCACTCGGGATGCTCGCTGGCGATGTCAACCGCAGCTAGTGTTGCCTGAGCACCGCCCAACGAGTGTCCGGTTAGCACGATCTTATAGTCCGGATATTTCTGTGCGAGGCCAGCCACAACGGCCTTGATTTTGCTAGCTCCTGCGCTGTAGGCATAGAGAAACCCCGAATGAACGGCTGAGCCATTGATATGGGCCGGCCAGGGCGTTGGCACGATTTGAAAGTTGGTAACCCAGTCCTTCAACGTCGTGGATCCGCGCCAGCTTACAATAATCTCTTTGGTGTCGTCCTTGTGGGCGACAAACCCAAAGCTTGGAACTACCTTTAGCGACCAGTGGTAGTCGACAACCGTCCCAGCTGTGTTGGCCGACTGGCAGTTAATCGGACAATCCCAAGCGTCACTTAAGACCTTGTAGGCGGCACCGGAATACTCGCAGTACTTGAACAGATTGCTGCTGCTAGTGACGCGAGTCTGGTTGTTGGCTTTATCAACGGTGTGTATGTTTTGAGCTCCATATTGTGCCAAGCCTGCTTGGACAGTGACGACGAGCGACTCCAAATCAGCTATTGCCGATTTGATAGTACTGGTACCAAGCGAAGGCCATTGCCATGGCGTTGGCGCTGGAGCTGCACGCACCGAAGCTAGTACGGAGAGCACAGCAAGGATAGGGGAGGGTATTAGCATTATCGTCAAGAAATGGGCAATAGGTTATCAGGATAGCAACCACTGCCGTTTTTTTTGTGCCAAGCGAGCAGTCGCTTAACTGAACAAAGTCTACTGATCGATGGCCAAAGTAGAAGAAGTGGCAAACAGTAGTAGATTATCTAACAGTAGCGAGATAAAAAGCATTAAGGCATGAAAGAGCGCTAGCACTTTAAGCGTCTCTTTTATACCTAGGCTTTACCATTTACTGCGAAAGCCAGTTCACTCATAAATGGTGGCATACAACAAAAGTGCCGATCAGCGGGATGGGCCTTGTCTTTTTTCATGTTGCTTTCACTTTTGCCATGCTGTAGCGTGGCGTGACGACAGTCACTGACAAAAACAACAGCATAATCATCTAAACTTGGAATGGCGGCATGTGTCCCCAGAGGACTGCTTGCTCTTATCTATTATGATGCAGTTAAACCGCTTTAGCACATTGTGTATTAGTAGAAGCTTAATGCATGTGGACAAGACCGCCGCAGTGTGTAGTTGCATATTGTGCTACTTGGACTGCATTGAATAGTGGATCCGCACCAACATGAACATCAACAAAATCAACACTGCAGCAGCACACCGGCTCTTGTGCTTAAATTGTCTATTATGCATGCATATACGTAAACAAGCTGCAAGGTCTCTACTTGAAATGTTGTCACCTATAACCCACACCACCACGTGTGCTCTGGAGACTTGCCCAAGCTTGACCACATGCTCCGTTAGTAGGTCAGATGCTTTGCACGACGGCATGTGCAAATGGCTAAATCTGTCAAAAAACACCTCAAACAGCTAGACAGTGATTTACGCTTTACACACTAGCTGTATACATAGCGCTTGTCAAAATAGCCAAGAGCGTTTATTCATATTTTAGGCCTCTGTAGCTGACATGGTCGTCGACTGCGGAAGGATAGAAAAGACCATCCACATCGGCACAATGGTCCAATGGACTCGGATCCAAGCAAACTTTGGTTGTGTTGGCATGGTCCCACACCTCAAAGTTATAGTGGCGGTAGCCCATTGACGCTAGCGGAAGCCTTGGAATCAGGTCGTACTCGTATACTTCGCGGGATATCAGGACGCCCAAAGCATTAATGGCATTTGCGAATCCTCGGTTCCCTACTCGTGGCTGTCCCTGAGTATACAAGCGCAACCTTGGCAACAGCTCGGGCATAGTCAAAGACAAGTCGAGCAAGCAAATTGCGGCTTTTGCGCCGCCCAACGAATGCCCAGCCAGCGAGATCGAGTAGTCTGGATACTCGGTAGCGATTTCTTTAACATAGTTCAAGACAATGGCTTGCACGCTCAAATAGCCGCGCAGAAACCCTCTGTGCACGTACGAGTTGTTTAGGGCGGCAGGCCACTGCATCTGCCATACGTCAGTATTGTCCACCCACTGCAATATGTTGTCCGTCCCTCGGAATGCCACGATAATCAGTTTCTTGTCTGGGTTGCGAGCAATGTAGCCAGCGCTTTCTGGAACCCCGATTTCCCAATTATACTCAACAACTGTGCCCTCTGTCCCAGGGTGCTCGCAGGCATACGGGCAGTCCCACTTGGTCGATACGGTATAGGCTGCGCCGGAATATGCTGCATACATGGCCAGGATGTCCTTACTAGCCGCCGATATTTCCACTTGCTTTGTAGCAAACTCGACATTGGCAAACTCTTCCGAGAATGCCCCGGTGGTTGACAGCTTGTCATTCTCTAAGATGCTCTGCAGTATTGGCGGCGATGTTGGAAGAGAGCTGCGATGCAGCGCCAAAGTAAGGCCCAAGCTAAGCGTGCTCAGAGCTAAACTAAATATGAGCACCATCGCCTCAATATAAAACTTGGTAATATTTTAAGAAAATAAATATCAATTTAATAGCGACTCTAACACGCAAAGGCTAGAGTTTTTGGCAAGGTGGAATCCACAAGGCACAAAAAGCTGGAAATGAATACAAATGTCCAGATCCCCCGTGGCCCTCGATTTGTATTGAATTTCAATTCTAGCCTTCCGGGATACTGGAGGGAAAGGTCCAGATACTGCTTTCAGTAACATGACAAAGAACTAGCTCCGAGAGCAATCCAAAGATCCAGACACGGCACAATTACTGGAGACTACTGCGCTTCAGAGCCAAACAAACAAACAAACTCGATAAGAGATTTTTTTTAAGCGACACTTGTGATAACGGCAGTGAAAAGCTCACTCTACTATCGCCTTCTGTACAATGGTCGTCCAGTGCGTGCGGTGGCAGTCGGCGGGCATCCAGAGCTGAATTAATCTGTCCGGGTCGGGTAGCTCCACCGAACACAGCGCTCGGGGCAGTAATGTCTCTATTACAGTGTATGCAAAATCGGGCTTGCGGTCGTTTAGGTCGCCGGCCATCCGTGGCTTGACAAAGTCAAATACAGAGTCGGGGCTGCGCTGGTGCCTCATCTCCAACTCGCCCTCTCGGCGAAAGATCAAGAGCGTAACTTTGGAGCGACGGAAGTAGTTTGACGGCAGCTTTGCAATGTGGTTGTTGGTCTGGTGCCGCACCCAACAAAAGTTTTCGACGTATTTGAGGCCCCACTGCTTCTCTGCTATCTCGCACATATCGGGGAGCAGCTCCTTCTCGCACCACGTAAACAGAAACGCACCGGGAACAAGCATCCGGTGTACTGGGATCGCGGTGAGTTGCGAGATGTCAAAGTACCCTGGCTTGGGCTGCTCGTCAGGAAGCAGCAGCGGTGGATCCATGTAGACGCATTGGAATGTGCGCTCAAAGACCGTAAAGTCAAAGTCCAGTGTGGTGTCCGTGTCTATGCGGCGCGCCCACTTCGGCTCGACCGTAGGAAGCAATACGCCCGAAATGACGTTACATGGCGTTGTCTCTGCTCCTACAATCAGCGGGCGGATGTGTTTGACCCAAGCGCGAGGAATTGGAATTGGCGGTATGCGCACATAGGTCGGTAGGCTGGGGTCAACCGCGTTGACCTTGCGACTAACAAAGAATGTGTGTCCGTGCCTGTCCTGGATACGCACTTGCATGTACTTGTATCTCTGGAGAATCTGGTCGCGATTGCTGATTTTGGCTCCGCCTCTCTTTACTGGGTCGCGCTTTGTGTAGCGGCGGCGGTGCGTAGCAACACCAAACTCATCGTCAAGGGCGTCGTCGTCCAGGTTAAGCGTGATGTAGTCCTCCTCTTCCTCCCACTCGATGGGGATAGAGTCGCCTGCTTCGGCCTCCCACAGCTCTATGTCGTCCATGGCCTCCAAGTCAAAGTCGTTCATCATTGCTCCACGAACAGTGAATGCGCTCGTGCGCTTGAATACTTCCTCCAGCAACTCCAGCGGCATGCTGTCTTCGCCAGGGCGACCATCGGCTGCATCGGCGACCAGCTCCGCTGCTGCTGCCGCTGCTGCTTCAGTGCTAGCACTCCCGCCTCCAATGTCGTCCGTACGTCTGGTCTCGCCGCCCGACAGGGCGCTGGTTGAGCCAGGCGTGTTGAGTGCCGACGATGTATCGGCCTTCTTTGCTGAAAACTCCTTTTCGATCCGATCCAGTTCCTCAAACTTTTTCATAATGGCGTCAACAGACTCGTCGTCCTCCACATACCCAACATAGTACTGATTGCTATCGATAAGCGCGGGCAGGAGTTGGTAATGAGCTGTGCATTGTTAGTGCTGGTAGTCCATGGCCATGTCCACTGCGCAATTTGCTTGCAGGTGCGAATTTACTCACCTGGCGTTTGTCTTGGGGCGCTGGCGCCGACGTGTTTCTACCATTTTATAACAAAGAATACAAAAAGGGAAATCTAGAAAAGAGAAATGCGATTCTAACAAATAGCAAAAAACAGTAAAGTGGAAAAGACGCGACCACGCGAACTCTGGGCGCGATCGCGATTGCTGCAGCGGCTCATCACGCCTTTTCCAGCGAGTCGGGGCCGAACGAGGCAGGGAGAAGCTCTTCGAGCGTGGTCCTGCAGAACCTCTTGTCGGGACACACCAGCCAAATTTGCAAGTCCTTGCCGAACTCTCGCATGAACTGGCGACAAACGCCACAGGGCGTAATGGGCGTGTCATTGAGGTCGCTATAAGCATTTGATGTTGGGCCTGAGCGTGTTAGCTGGAGCCAGTAGACAGTGTGAGAAGATGCCCCAGGTGGTACTTACGACGAGATGGCAATGGTAGTAAACTTTTTATAGCCTGCAGCCTACAAGTTTGGCAAGACCAACTCAGGAACACAATCATATGAGTGCGTCACTTATGCATACTTTACATGTCAGCAGAGTTAAGCATACTTACCACTGCGCTTGCAATAGCCACGCGCTCGGCGCATATCGTCGGTGCTAAGTGCTTCGCACAGACACGAGATTGAGACATTAGTGGTCATAGCTAGTAAGCACACATATTGAGGCACGGAGCAGTGGCGCTGCCGACTTGTGACTTACTGAACGAGCAGCTCTCGATGTTGCATCCCTTGAACACCATGCCCTCGGCTGTGAGCAGCGCAGCGCCGACCCTGAACTTGGAGTAAGGGCTATGCGAGTTGCTCCGAGCATCCAGCGCAGCGTCTAACAGCTGGGTAGTAGCCTCGTCATGGCTGTGTTCCATATCAAATTTCATAGTTGCAGATAGTGTGTTGAATGTTGTGAGAAAAAGAAGAGAAAGTGGTGTCATGCGCTTGTGCGCCCTGTTGCTCCCCTAGCCCTTGCGCATCTTGATTTGATCCACCTGCTGCCGCAGTCGCCAAAGAAAATTTGGCTCTTTAAAGCAAAAAAGCCCGCGAGGTCCCTTGTGCCTCCTGCTTGCCTCTACAATTTCTGTTACCTTTTTAGTCGCTTATTCGCAATGCCCGTTGTCCCGCCCACAAAGCTCGCACAGCTGCAGAATAACGTGCACAGAATCCGCAACGTATGCGTACTGGCTCACGTCGACCATGGCAAAACAACGCTGAGCGACGCCTTGCTGGCTACAAACGGCATCATCTCCAACAAGCTCGCTGGCAAGGTCAGATATCTGGATAGCCGCGAAGACGAGCAAGAGCGTGGCATTACCATGGAGAGCAGCGGGATCAGTCTATACTACCAGCTATTGAAGAAAGCAGCCGACAGTGCGAGCCCTGACACGGGCCTTGCAGCATCGGAGTACTTGGTTAACCTGATAGATTCGCCAGGACATGTGGACTTTGCCTCCGAGGTAGCCTCGGCGGCCCGACTATCGGACGGTGCTTTGGTCTTAGTGGATGTAGTCGAGGGTGTATGCACACAGACCGTCAGCGTGCTGCGCCAGGCGTGGATTGAGAACGTGCAGCCTCTCCTCTTTCTCAACAAGATGGACCGTCTAATTGTAGAGTGGAAAATGACGCCAAGCGAGGCCTACACCCACATGCAGCAGCTAATCGAGCAAGTCAACGCCGTGCTGGCTGGCTTCTGGGAGGGCGACCGGTTAGCAGAGGACTCGCGCAAGCTTGACGAGGCAAAGGAAAGGTGGAAGGAAGCGCACAGCGAGGATGTGGCTATGACCGAGTGGTATCTCGAGGAAAAGGATGACTCGCATATCTACTTTGCTCCCAAGCAGGGAAACGTGCTGTTTGGCTCTGCGGCGGACGGATGGGCCTTCCGCATCAGCCACTTTGCAAATATTTTTGCCGAAAAGCTCGGCATTCCAACACCAGCCAAACTGCAGCAGCTTATGTGGGGCGGCTACTATCTGGATCCAAAGAACAAGCAACGAATCCTGACGAACAAACAGTTTGTGAAGCTGTATGGCCCTGGAAAGGCGGCTGCGGCGCTTCCCTTGTTCGTGCAGTTGTGCTTAGTTCCGATTTGGCAGGTGTACGAGAGCGTCATACTCGAGCACAACCAAGATAGAATAGAAAAGGTCATCACAGCGCTGGAGCTAAAGGTCTTGCCGCGCGACCGCCGGAGCAAGGATTATCGCGTCTTGCTGACTGCTATTATGCAGGGCTGGCTTCCGTTGGCGCAGGCCTGTATGGTCGCTATAGTTGAGCAGCTGCCATCGCCAGCCGCAGCACAGCCTCTTCGCCTTCCGCCTCTTGTTCAGGGAAACATGCAGTCATTGGCCGACCAAAAGACAGCCGAGCCTAAAAGCGAAGTTGAGCGCGCGCTTTACAGCTGCACGGCGGGCACGTCGAGTAAGCCAGCGCCCTTGGTTGCCTACGTTAGTAAGGTAATATCCGTTCCTCGCGAGTCGCTTCCAGAGTTCTCGAGCGAAAAGTCTCTGAACAATCGCGCGGCAATGACGGCCGAGGAGATGCGCGCTCGAGGCAGGGATGCTGTTCGTCAAGAGTTTGCGCTTAGCCGCGACTCTGCGGCCGGTACTCCGTTGTCAACTGGCTCGGTTGCTGGTGGTGCAACGCCTGGTAGCAGTGGCCTTGCTACTCCACTGTCTGTGGCACAGTCCTCGGATGTCTCTGCCGATTCTCTGGCTAGTGCCATGCGCGAAAAGCTTACTGTTGGCGATGTCGATGCTGCTGTCGAAGCTGAGGCCAATAGTGCCAGCGGCAGCAATTCCGATCCCGATTCTACAGCAGAGGAGATTTTGATCGGGTTTGGCAGAATCTACAGCGGTGTTGTGCGTGTCGGCGATCAGATCTGGGCGATGCAGCCAAAGTACAAGGCAAAAGACGCCAACTCACAGTCGTATTGCAAGCAGATCACTGTGCGCGCACTCTACATGATGATGGGCCGCGAGTTTGTCAGCCTGCCCGAAGTTCCTGCGGGCAATGTATTTGGCATTCGCGGGATATCTGGTGCTATTCTCAAGAGCGGCACCCTAGCGAGCGATGCCCAGGCTTGCCCCAACCTTGCAGCTATGCACTCGGAGACGTACCCGATCGTGCGCGTAGCCCTCGAGCCTGTGAACCCGCAAGACATGGCCAAGCTTGTTCGCGGCCTTGAGCTTCTGAATCAGGCGGACCCATGCGTTCAGGTCATTGCGCAGGCTACCGGAGAGCGTGTGCTGGTGACTGCTGGCGAGCTGCACTTGGAGCGCTGCATGAAGGACCTGCGCGAACGTTTTGCCAAGTGTGAAATCCATGTCTCTGAGCCAATCGTTCCATTCAGAGAGGGCATTGCGAGGCAGAGCGCTCAGCCAGGCGTTGTGCTAGGCGAAATTGGATCTAACGGTCAGTCCCTCGCTATTATTCCCAAGGCAGCCCAGGGTGGCGCAGAGTCTGCCGAGTCGACTGAGACTCGCACTAAGCCTGGCGAAGACACGCCTCGCGGTGAGGTTTGCGTTACCACTGCCAACGGCTTAGCCACGATCACGCTACAAGTAGAACCACTGCCCGAAAGAACGACTCGATTCTTGCTCCGACACGAAGACGATATTCGGCGGGTGACAAGGATCTCATCTTCTCAGCGCCGTAGCCGACTGAACGCGGCTGCTGAGGCACTTGGAAGCGTCGATGACAACGCTACCCCGCTTGCTGCTGCGAATGAGGCTAGTGACGACGACGACGATGGCAGTTCTGACGAGCCCAGACCAGCCAAGCCATCTCGGGCATCGGAGCTTGGCCCGTGGCTACAGGGCCGCTTGCGGTCGACTTTCCGCAAGGCCAAGGGATGGGAGCCACAGCGCGTCGAGTCTGCAACTGACAGCGGTCTTTGCTCATTTGGACCGCGCAAGACTGGTCCCAACATGCTCATCTACTCCAAGGAGGTTTTGGAGCAGTCGAGCAAATCTGGATCCAGCTGGTTCAGACAGCGCACGCACGACATGACTCTGTCATCGACTGGCGCAACGCCAATGCTCTCGGATGACGATGAAGATAGCGATATCGAGGAAACTGCTACTTCAATAGCTACGCGCACTGCATACACGATCCGTGACTTTGAGGAATCTGTGAACGCCGGGTTCCAGCTGGCTACTCAGTCTGGTCCACTGTGCTTTGAGCCACTGGTCGGCGTGGCTGTTACTATCAAGAGCCTTGTCAGCAACCTCGGCGCCAGCGACTCTATCAGTGCTAGTGGGCTATCTGGGCAGATCATCTCTGCTGTGCGTGACGCGATAAAGGCCGGATTCTTGCACTGGTCGCCTCGCTTACACTTGGCTATGTATACCTGTGACATTCAGGCAACATCCGAGGTGCTGGGCAAGGTGTACGGCGTTATCAACCGGCGTCGTGGGCGTATCCTGTCGGAGGAGATGCGCGAGGGCACGCCGTACTTTTCTATAAAGTCTGCAATCCCCATTGTCGAGTCGTTTGGATTTGCTGACGATATTAGGAAGCGCACATCCGGTGCTGCCATTCCCTTGCTCATATACCGCGGCTTCGAGTCGCTGGATATAGACCCCTTCTGGGTGCCTACCACCGAGGAAGAGCTGGAGGATCTTGGCGAGAAGGCAGATCGAGATAACGTCGCCAAGCGGTACATGGACAAGGTGCGCAAGCGCAAAGGCCTATTTGTAGAGCGCAAGATCATTGAGCATGCCGAGAAACAACGGACGCTCAAAAAGTAGATGCCAGCTTTAGATTTTCTTTGACATCTTTTAGAGTTAAAAAGCCATTAGAACTGCTAGCTCTAAATCCTAAGATCGGCAACGATGTTTTGCCATGAGAACCCCCCTTTAATGATGCTTTTTTTATCCGCTAGCGCCTTAGCAAGACTGGGGAACTTGTTCTCCGCCCCACCAAGCAGCAAGCGTTGCAGCCGAGACGCATGCGGTCCGAATCCATCAGTAGCTATTACCTTCATATGTACCATGAATGGCTCGCGACTTGCAGAGTCCACAGCCGCGTAGTCGAAATTCAGACAAACCAAGGCTACCAATAGCACGCAGTGCATAGATTCTTCTACATCGTCATCGTCTCCAAATGAAAATCTCCAGCAACGAAGCCGCCTTCCACATGAGGCATGCTTCGCGAGTACGTACTTGGGCAACCCCTTCCGGGAGACTCCGCTGGGCAGGGGACCAAACTTAGAAGTCAAGGAGTGTACATCCGGGAGCAGAGGAAGCTGCTTGACCAACGCAATGATGCCCCAGAGGTTCAGGCGGAAACCACTCAATGTCAGTACTTGGATGTACGTGTACTGTCCAAGCGCCGGGAACATGGACTTGATCGAGTAGCCAGCCAAATTCCCACGAATGGCACGCACAGGCGCACTAGCTCCGACGCTTAGCAAAACCCGAATATACTCAACATCAGCCCGAGATGCGTCTTGTTTGGATACCAGCTTCATCTCAAAACCGACATTGCAGCTTCGGATGGCTGACCGGCGTGGAAACGTCATACTCTCGAAGGACCTTCAGGGTCTCGGGGCTCGGCATGATTTTCAGACACTCTAGGGTAGCCACATTACCCCTGAAGAGCGTATCATCGCCAAATATGCTGAAGTATTCAAAATCCAAAAACCAAAGGTTAGGGAATGGCACTGCTCCGGGGAACACTATGCCGCGATTCGCCAATGTCTTGCTAATCGCTTAGTTTCAGCATGTGGAGCCGAGGGTACTGCACATAGCTGCCGTCCGTGTTCAAGAAAAGGCTGGCTACGTCCGTAAAATTGTGCACACCGATACCCAGCATTTGAAATGTCCAGGCGTTGCGTCGTGCCAGCTGTGTTACCTGCTTACCACCGTCACGGGTGTCCATGATCGCAAAATAGAGGCTGCTCAGTTAGCTTAGCTACTGGTCGATAGTGATGGGGAAATTCGTGGAGCTCGTAGGACATCTCTGCAGCGTGTTTGCTGAGCTGCGCAACAGTGCTGTTGATTAACGGGACAGGAAACTTGAACTCCGAAGCTACGGGGGACGACATCCTTACGCTGACCTTCTTTGACATGGGCGTCATCTGCTTAATCATCTGCGCAAATGTGCGAATGTTGGACTCCGCGCTGGACCGAGCATACCCACTATACGCCTGCTGTCCTAATAGCAATGGTTCCACTAGCGTAAACTCGATGAAGCGAACCTTTGGAAGTGTACGGCAGACCGAGCACTCGCGCATCGGCTTTTCCAACGCAGCCCCGCTGTAGATATCAAGCATATCAACAGTAGCATGCAGCCCTTTGGAGTGCTGTTGAAGAAGAAACCCAATTTCTTTACATGTAGCACGTGCCGAAGCCCAGGAATCCCGGCCTTAGCCCGAGGCGTTGGAAATGCGCATCTCGTAGGTCCAGAAAATACGCGTAAGTGCAGGCAACCTGAAGCTGGGACAACTATTCAGTAGCAGCTTGGGGAGATTCAGTAGCGTCTCGCCTTTTTCAGGAGATTTGTTGATACCATCAAAACGCAAGTGGCTGTTACCCACGACGCACTCCACTACCAGCTCAGTAATGTGGAGCGGAAGATTCAGAAAAGGCGAACGAGCCTGCATCATTGATAGCAAGGAAAGTTGGATGTTTGAAAGTATGAAAGGGTATTGGACATCCCATTCAACAATGCCTAGATAGACAGTGATGTTGTAGCAGAGTAGTCTTGTATGGGCATAAATTGGTAGTTCGTGAATCCGATATAATTCTGACGCCTCATCTAGCTCTTCAGAAAATCACTAATATCCTATTGTCTTGTCCTAAACCGCAGAAGCGTACTGAGCTGGAGGAATACAATCCTAGATCAAGTCCATAACTCGCCCATCATGCTTGCTGCTATGTACTCTTTGGCATATTGGGCTCTAATTCACCCGATAACATAAAACCACACTACTCCATAACCATTCTCTTCGCTGCGTTAACAACTATGACAGACATGGCAGCAAAAAATAAGATCCTCGTGCTCGGGCGCTCAAAAGTGAACAAGGCACAGATAATAAACTCGGTCGTTTCGCAGACGCCCTTGGGCTACACACCAGAAACAAAGGATGCTGAGGACGGCACCAGAATCACATGGAGTCTAAGCACGCGATACTACCAAGCCCAGCTCGAATTCTGGGTAGACAACACCGAAAGTCTGCCACCAAGCCAAGTCGAGCATATGGAAAAGTGGCTAGCAAACCCCAGCCTTCATTCCGAAGAAGAGCCCTGTAGCATTCCAGAAGACCCGAGTATAGCCCAGCTACAAGAGCATCTAAGCGAAGTAGTCGATGCTATTATGTTCGCATTCGACCCCACTGATCCGTCGTCGTTTACAGATATCCTGCCTTGGGCGCGATTTGCCAAATTGCACGCACCGGGCGTTTTGCTCTGTGTCGCCGCGACAGCAGATGGAAAGCCGGTTGAGGTGAGCAAGGACGAATGGTTTGAGTGGTGCGTGGCGAATGGCTGGGAGTGGCTGGACCTGACAGATACAGATCCAGATACCGAGTACACGGTGGAGAGACTGCGTGAGGCCCTAGAGAGCAACGAGTGGGCTAACATGGAGCCGATCAAAAAGCCACTCAACAGCAACAAGCCACCTGCTGCCGCTCCCACCATGGCAGAGGAAATCTCATCAGTTGCATTAGAGGATGCTGCTGCAGCAGAGCCGCAAGAACCAGAAACGAAGAGCGAGTGGGATGGTTTTGATGATGTTGCCCAGACACTTGATCCTGCTCGGGTAGATGCAATGCACCGAGCTCTGTTTTCTGGAGATTGCGAAGACGACGACATGGCAGCCGTGCTAGCTCGTATTCGCTCAGCACGAAACGAGATATCGCAAATGGACCAAAACAAAGCCAGGACCAGAGCAGCCGAGCTAGCAATGGCAGTAGCTAAAATGCTGACATAATTTCCAAGCACTTGTTAAAAAGACAAATAATCTGTGCAGCCATACAACAGACAAGCTTATCAAAGGCGGTGGCCAGGAACTAGGAACATCACCAGCGTGATAATGGAAGCAACAGCTGCAGTACCAATCAGCTGCATCGATGCGCGCTTGAGGTGAGCATCACGGATAGTTGGGTCAAGCACGCGGTCAAAGTACCAAGGTGTCGGCTCGTACCGTCCCATGAGCGCCATGAACGGGTCCAGCCGCGAGACGCCAGCAACAGCAAAAGTAAATCCAGGCCACATAGCAGCCACCGACAACCAGCGCCACCCCTTTGGCTTGACATCGAGAAAGATAAGCGAAAGCTGGAACACCAGCGCAACAAAGACAAGCACCAAACCCAGCGCAATACGTGGCGCAGCCGTCCCCCGCGTCGTATTGTGAAGCAGCCGCTCGCGCAAGAAGCGCAGATACGATTCATTGCGCATAGCCTCGTACGCGTGGCGCTTAGCCGGGAGGAACAGCTCGGCATCAAGGCGCTGGTCACGCTCAACACGAGAAGATATCTCATCCCGCAGCTGTGGACCGATGTAGAGCTCAGACGGCCCGCCAGGCAAAAAGTAGTGGAAGTACAACTGCTCGGCAGCTCGACGCAGCTCGTCCTCAGTTGGAGGGTTTTGGTCCTTGGGTTCGCCCGCACCGGCTGTGGCATCGACGGGCTGTAGACTATTGCTGTGCTCGCCCGAGAATATGCGCGAGAAAAAGCCCCAGATACCGCCATGGTTTATCAACTGGTGCTGCGGCATGTCAAGAGTTGGCCGTCCCGCAGCTGCTTGCGTAAACAAACAGTGCGAGTCTCGGCACTGCCGGTGAGCACGGCACCGAGAGTCTGAAGCAGCAGCCATAGTCTGGTGCGACAAGCGAGCCAAATAGTCATCGAGCTCCTGTGTCTCCACATCCATAGGGCCTGTCTTGGCACGCAACGTCGCTGCTGGCCGCCCTGCCGTACTACTGTCTTGTGCGCTAGGCCGACCCAATGCGCCGCTCTCCACACGTCCGCTTCTGAATGCCCGAGCACCCTGCGATAGCAGCGGCGAGTTTGCCCGAGGCGGGTCGATATGAGCAAAGCGGCGATGGAGCTCCTCATAATCGGCCAGCGAGAGCCAAAACTCGAGCTCCTCGGGGCCAGACTCAATATCAGCCAGATATTGCCAGTAATTGTAGAGACACAATGGCGCCCGAGCACGGCGCAACAGCGTGTCTTCAAGTGACGGCAGTGAGCGGAACGTGTGAGTTGTTTCCCGAGAGGTAGCGCCAGCAAATGCCAGGCGCGAGCCCGGCGGTGGGACAACAATCGGATGTGGGTCAAGAAGCGACGTAGTTATCAATTCACCAAGCGTCTCCCGATCAAACGTGTTTTGGCTATAGAGCGCTGTCGGGTGTGCGCCAGCAACGGGCGCATAGCTGTGCAGGTGGCGGCCGGGAAGTTCGTTTATCGTGCTGACTGACCCATCTATAGCGGCGTGGTGGTGCCGTGAGAGGGCATGCGGGTGCCTCCTTGTGCTGACCAGTGCTGCCGCGTTGTTCAATGCGGGAGTCGTGTCTGAGCGGGCAAATAGCTCACTCTCTGTCAGGGGCGAGGGCGAATGCGATGCGGCGCCATGTCGGGTGTTTACAACGTATACAGACGTCAGATACGACGTGGAGTCGGGCCTCTGATAGTCATCCTGCTGCTGAGGCTGCTGCTTCCGGTGCAGCTTTTCGCTCATTTGAATTGTATCCGCTTCGCGTGGCTTAGGGGGTGCTCAAAAAGAGAAAGAAAAACCAGCCGTTGCTCCCGAGATTTCGGAATAGGACCAAGAAGAAAATTACGAGTGAAATTGAAAAAGGAAAGGGAAATCTACAATAGTATAAAAATACAAATTAGCTAAAAGCTTGCACAAGTCGACAACAAAAGACAGACAGGGGTGAGGCGAGAGAGTTGCCTCAAAAGCACGCTTCAGAAAGGGGAGGGTAAAAAAAGATCACAAGGGCCTCAAAGGGTTGCCTTGGCTGGCACCCCCACTTTGGTGCTGTAACCCGAAGGCTGCAAGTTTCACATGAGCAGTAAAGCTCGGCTCCTAAATGCACGGTGGTAGATCCGGGTGAGTCCAGCTGTGCGCTCAGAGGGGGCAGGTTCGTAAGTGGCGACACTGAATGTACCGAGGCCAGAAACAGACAATGGAAGGGGCTGCAATATAATGGAACCTACCTGAGCCACACAAGAGAGCCGGCAAAGAGGAAAAGATAATAGAGCGACAAAAAAAAAAAGACAGTAAACTGTTGGGCAGAAAAAAAGGAGAGATAAAAAACGCCGCCTTTGTAAATATCTGGATTGTGCCCAAGCATTCTCCTCCCTCCCTCACAGGCTAAACGGCTTTGAAACGCGAAGGATTGACTTTGCACACCAATCGACGATCATCGCAAACATTGATAGAGAAACATGCGTTGGATTGGATTGTGTGTATTCAATATTATTGCACCAGCCTCTGCTCTAGCTGCTCTGGCCCGGCCCCTGTAGTCGCTGCGGATGTCAGTTCTTGGTTTTGCGACCACTATTTCTGGATATGTGCACTCGCTGCCTGGCGGTGCTAGTTGTGGCGGCCGAGTCAGCGCTACCAGGCACAATGCATTCAAGCTGTGGCGGGTGCGGTAGAGTGATGTCAGTTGGGTCCTCTTGGAACCCGTAGCACTGGAGCGCGTCTCCCCGTATCAAACACTTGTCGCCTAGCTTGGCTCGTAGTGGGCAGCAAGCACACCAGTTGCCATCCCATTTCCCCTCAGTGCACAGCGCTTGGCCTCTGTCCCCACACATTTGTCTGCAGCACTTGGCTGCATCCTCGATGTCAGCAATGTCTTCTGGTGGCGCAAGCTGTCGCCGCCTACCCACATTTTCGACTTTATGTCCTGAGCCAAGCAAGGGTGTGCTCTGCGATTCGCACAGACTAGGCGGCCGCCGAGTGCTTGGGCCTGACGCTGATTTCCGCGAGAGGCCCAGCCCTGACATAGGCCGGCAGTTGGCCCGAAGCAGCTCTAAGCGCAGCGCCGACCGAGTCGCAGCACCACCACTCTTTGGAGACCCTGAGAACCGCGACCCGTCGCTGGCGACCAGGCGATCTAACCGCAGCATGGGCGAGTGATCCACAAGCATAAACGTACAAAACAGAACCGAGGCTAGCGTGCTGGCTGCCGTAGACGCAGAGATCATAAACATGACAACCTGCTGATACCGAGCGGCTTCAAGGACGTCGGCGCCGGAAAGAATCCAGCCGGTCATCATCCCCGGGATCGATATCAGCCCCGTGATACTCATGTTAGTGATGGTTGGTAGCAGCGCACACCTCAGGGCTTCAACCACGATGGGCTTGGTTGCCTCCCACCGCGAAGCGCCAAACGCCAGCATGGCCTCTACGCGGTCGCGGTTAGAGTCGAGCGAGTCCATTACCGACCCCATGCCAATTGACACCCCTATCATGTTTTTGCCAAATATCATCCCAATGGTAGGAATAAACTTCACAGCCGTATACGCTGGATCCATATTCAGAGCATACGCATTGCCAAACAGCGCCACGAGCAATGCGCTGCCCGTGATGGAGATTAAAGTGCCGGTGTACATCCACGGAAACTGCCGCTTGGAGCGCCAATACGTCACCTCGAACGCTGCCATCACGCCGAGCACCAGGGTCATGCCAAAGATGTACACTGGGTTGGCCGTCTCGAATATCTGCCGCAGTATCAGGCCAAGCAAGGACAGTTGAACCACACATCGTAGCGCTGATATGAGAAGACTGACACTAAGGCCTAGCCCAAACCACATTGACACCGCTATGTTGACGCCTAAGAGCAGCCCCGCGATACCAACGTTTGCCCACGTCAGCGGCGCATCAGGAGCCGAGGGATCGTCCGGCTTATCGCCAATATACCTGGACCCTGCAGCCGGTGCATACCACTGCAGCTCTAACAGCCGCCCCAGTACGCCAAGCAGTCGCTCTGCCATGGCTCACACTAAAATAGGAAGGCGCCCGGTGTAAAATACAGAAAGAATATAACGCTCAAAAAGAAAAATCGAAATAGATAAAACAGATGAAACTTTTGAAAAGAGATAGAAGAGTGAAAAGTGTAGTAACCCGCACGATGGTTTCAGGTGACAGCAAAGTGCGAGGGTTGGCCACGCTATTTCTCCCCCCTCTCGCTCAAACTCCCCACATTGCTAAACGCTGCAATGGCTCCTCTCGTCTCCTGACGCGCTGCCGCCCTTCCACTTTTTCAGATGAACAATGGTAGAAGTGCGGGAGCTTAGACCACTCCTCGGGGTTGCCACGCCGCCAATACTGCCGCTGCTGCTGCTGCTGCTGTTTTTGTTGCCGTTGGCTGCCCGGAGATGAATAAGCTCGGGCCGGAGCTTTGGCTGAGCGTCAATGACGACAAACGATACCATTATAACAGACACTGCAGTACCCAGTGCGACGCTAGCCATGATGAGAAAGAGGATGACTTGCTGGTACCGAGCAGCGTCCATCACTTTGGCGCCGCTGAGGATCTGACCCGACATCATGCCTGGAATAGCGATAAGACCCGTGATACTCGCAGAAGTAATAGACGGCAGCATTGCTGTCCGTGCTGCCTCTGCTGCAATCGGACGCACCGCCTCCCAGCGCGATGCACCAAAGCACAGCACGCTCTCAAGCATGTCGCGGCGTGTGTCCACCGACGCCAGAACCGAATCTGTTCCCAGCGATACTCCTATCATCGAGTTTGAGAGTATCATTCCCAGGACAGGGATGAATAGGGACGCCTTGAGTGGCGGGTCAAAGTTCATCGCAAAAGTCGCGCCCACTAGCCCCACCAACATGGCACTGCCGAATATCGAGAAAAACGCTATCCAGAACAGCCCCTTCACCGTTCGCTTTGACCGCCAGCGCGACACCTCCATTGCCGCCAGCCCGCCCAGAGCGCCTATCCAAGTGCTGAATAGGAAAACAGGACAAAAGTAGTCGCTGTTAGAGCGCAGTAAGCAAGCACCATATCGCTCACAAGAGACTACTTACCTGCCATGGCCAGAACGTACACAGGGCTCTCGGTAGCAAACACTCGCTTCAAAACAAGGCCCAGCACAGTGAGCTGGATGAAGCATCGAGCACCGGCTACTATAATCTGCTGCTCCAGTCGCAGTCGCAGCGCTGACGACACGCAGACAGCTACCAACAGCATCAGTGCAGCAATAGCTACGTTCCACCACGTCAGTGGAATAGCGCCATCGCCACTTATCATCAAAAGTGTTGTGTCAACGCTCAGCGACATTATAAAAAATATATTATTACTACCTAGTGGCGAGAGGGCGCTCAAACTAAAAAAAAGCCCCAGAGATGAGCCCAGAGATGAGAGATAAAAAAGATGAATGGCAAAATCCGCCTGGACCAAGCCTGCATGTGGCCAGTGGGAAATCTCGGGCTCCGTCGATCAATACACATACGGCAAACATCAGGCAGGAGCCTCCTACGCCGCCAGCCAAAAGCGAATAGCAGAAACAGCCGATCCGCAACAGGCCGTGCCAGCGCTACTATGGCTGACAAATATCGCCAAAGGCCAACGTGGATGTAGCCCACGACCCCTTATGCCGAAGCGTCCGAGGCCGCAAGCTGCAGCAACTCGCTCAGGCGCGCCTCTGCGTGCGTCTTCGTCTGCACCACATCCTCAAGAACCGATACGACATCGTTGTCGATTTCAGCGCGACGCAAGCGACAGCCGCGCTGCACGCTTTCCCACTCGGCATCAGCATGCGCAAGCGCTGCCTTTGACTGCAGCTCGCCTTGCGCAATTTCGCGACGCATAGCAGCAATGTCAGCCTCCAGCTGCTCGATTTGGTTCGCGGCCGTGCGCCCCTCAACCGTAATACTCTCACGTAGATCCATATAGTGATCGTTGTTGCGACGTGTCTCCTTTTCCATCTTGTCAACACGGCCCTCCAGCTCAAGACGGTCCTCGGACAGCTGGTCCTTTTCATCATTCGTCTCAAGAACAGCCGACTGAGTGACATGCAGCTCGCTGGAAAACGCGTCAATCGCGCGCGTTAGCGCCGGCCGCACGTCGCGCCGCAAATCCACCGATGTGACTTTGTGCCGGTCCTCAGTGCGAGTATCGATGGTCAGCTTAATATCGATCTCGATGTGCTTGTTCCTATGAGGGCCAATAAGCCCCAGCTTGTGAGCAGAAGTCGCATAGTCTTGCTTCAGGCTCTCGACGTCGTCAAGTATGCGCTGCAGCTTCATCTCGTGGTCCCAGACCAGCTGGAGGGCCTCCTTCGCTCGATCCTGTACGCCTCGAAGCGTCTCGTGTAGCTGGTTGCACTCAGAGTTCATGCGATCGACGTCCTCGGGGTTGATTTGCTGTGCATCAACTATCGCCTTCACCTCTTTGCGCTCACGCTCCAACCCCATTTGCTCGACTTGAGCCGCATCTTGCTGCTGGCGGAGGGTGGCTACATGGTCGGCCATACGCTGGTGCTTGCCCTCGATCTTCTGGATGTAGTTCTCAACCTTTATCTTGTCAGAGGTCATTTCGACGCGCTCGCTCTCCAGCAGCACAAGCGGAGACTTGCTGCTCTTAAGCGCATCAAGCTCGGCCTTGGCATTGGCTAGCCGCTGCTCAATGTCGCTGCTCTCTTGAACGAGCGATGCGTTTTTTTGTTCAAAGGTTTGCGCAAGGGCTGACTCGAACTCTGCCGGCTCCTCGCCCGAGTCCAACCACACCGGGTACGCCCGCGACAGATAGTCAAAGTACACGCGGTCGACAAATTGCGCCGAGTCCTTGAGCTCGCTGATGTCGTTGCTCGGATTCATCAGCCCCACACACTCGATAAGCTCGACCAGCCACAGTAGCATCGCCAACAGCCCAGGCCATGTCGACATTGATCCAGCCGAGTAAATATGCGACTTGCTGATATTGCCCACATACGGATAGTGAATTCCGCGAAGAATGGCCAGCGCGTCATCCTCAAACTTACCCTGGTACACGTACCGCCCATCTAGCTGTGCGTAAAGAAATCGGAAAATCGTCTGAAAGTCTCTGACTGTTGGCATAGACAGAGTCTTTGGCGTCAGCATTCCAGGGTACCCGTGCGTCGAGAGGTAGTTCATAATGCGCTGCTGTGCCTTGGCCTGGAATCCGCGCTCCTTTATCGGCCGCGGGTCCTTTGGTCCACCGCCGCGTGTAGCTGTTCCAGGCACTCCCAGCGTCGTCCTCCTTGTGCTGGCAAACACGCTCACCCGCCGGTTCGCTCGATTGGTTCCGGGAGTTTGCACAGCAAGCCGTGCCATCGTGTTGTTGCGCAGGTTTGACTGCGGTGGGTTGCCACCAAACAGTCCCCGAGGACCACGCGCTGGCGTCTGAGCTACAGCCAACTCGGCCTTGTACGCTGGCTGTAGGACCGACCCGGGTGCTGCTTGCCCAAACATAGAGGGCGCCATCGATGCTCGCGGACCGCGCATCATTGACGGCTGCGGTATGCCGCTGCCTTCGCCGATATTCATTGTGGTCCGCCTTCTGGGATTCATTGACAAGCTGCTGGCAAATTTAGAACGGGCTGCTGCTGTTGTTGTTGTCTTGGAGAGCTTAACTGGCAAAAGACAAGTAGAAAACAATAACGATGGTAGTAAGTAGGACAAAAAGAAAAGGTAAATTCGCAAGAAAAGAGATTCCAAACAGTGGAAAGCTTGGAAAAAAATTCACCTCGTTTATTTAGAATTTGGCCTTGTGCCGTGATTGGCTAGCGTTGTTGACATGAAACGAGCTTTCTATCAGTGCTGCTACTTTTAAAAACCGAGTTTCTTTTTGCTTGGTGCTCGCTCAGCTCTGGAGCTGCAGCTCACTCTGTTGTGCGCAACCCGCTCCGCGAAGAGAGCATGCGCTCGTGAACGACATTCCAGTTGATGACATCCCAGAACCGGCTGACGTATGTCTCGCGATCCAGACCATAGTCCGGAAGGTACGATTCCTGCCACATGCTCAGCCCAATAATAGGCGAGAGCCTAATGAACGGACGCCGGCCAGAGCTCCTCTGGATAGCAGAGTACGATGTGCCCCTCATTGTGTTCGACTCCTTTGAAGGAACAGCCGTAAACGGACACCCAGCATTATAGGTGTTCATAACCGAAAGCTGGCCAGTTTCATTCATAACCAACCACGTCCATCCATTGCCAAAAATCGACAGTGCACTCTGGGCAAATGTTGCCTTGAACCGATCGAACGACAAAAACTGCTCAGCAATCTGTCGCCTCACGTCCTCGCGCAAGCTGACTGGATCAACCGTCAGAGTCTGCAAGAAAAAGTCAATGTTCCACGCCTGCGACGCATTGTTCAGCAGCGCCATCTGCGTTGTGTCTTGCGCCGCATCAAAAATAACCCGGTACAGGGTGTTTGCCTCGTGAACCGACCCTTCTGTCAGCCGGTTGACGTTGTTGATAAGCTCCACTTGACGCATGTTATACAAAAAGTCAAGTGATGGCGCTGACATAAACGATCCTACTCCGTTTTCGCAGCTGTACGGCAGGAGTGCAACCTGGTGGTAGCGAGCCTTGGCTGCGCGTTGCTACAAATTAAAGAGCGGCTTGGTGTGTATTAGTTGCACTTCTAGTGGAACCACAGTTCACATTGCTAATCTGCCAACAGGTGGGTTGCGTTGTGTCGCAAATATGTACCAGTAGCGGCCCTGCGACATTGCGAGCGCGGCTGGCGAGACGGAACATTTCTTCTATTCTGGTTGTCTAATCACGCACTAAAAAAAAGTTCGAAAAGACGAAATTGACAAAAGGGACAGTTTGGCAGGACAATGATAAGTCCTGATCTGTGATATTTTTTACAGAGGCATGATCAAAACTTGTTAATCGTGATCAGAGGTTTCCAACCATACCTGCCGCAAGGCACATATTAGGGCTTAGTGCTGGCTGCGTGTTTGCGCCCAAACGACCGCTCTACTTGACTCCCGTATCTAGTCACCTTGTCAGTCATCAGCACCATGAGCACCTTGTTTGGATCAGAAGCCGGTCCGATTGACTACCTGTGCTGCGACATATTTGTCCAAGCCGGCATTGGCGGCAACGGCAATGAGTGGCGGGCAGTAACAGATCCCACCATTCTGCGAGCCTGGGTGGCCAAGCTCTTTGCCTTCTTCTCCGCGAAGACTGAAGGATTTGTGTGGAACCGAGAAGTTCTAAGGCTGTCTGTTGATCTTGCGAATAAGGGTAGGTAGCTCGTTAGCAACGGCAGCCTCCAACATGAATAACGCATGCATCATTTTTATTAATGCAAGTCTGCACGTAGTCCCCTGTGTCTCTGGGCGAATGATTCATGGCGACGCAGTTGACGATGAATGGCTCGTTGTCTGGCTACTCCGCGAGGCGACAAGAAATTTCCCCGAGCTTACAATTAGGTAAGTTTTTTTCCTGGTTGTTTTGTATTTGTGCATGCGGGCTGGCATTCATTGCGTTGCTTTTGGATTATCCGCTTTATGCGAATGCTGCCGCTGGCTGGGAATAATTGCCGACTGCTACACTTGTTTTGTTGTAGTGTTCGCGATGGCGATGGCGAGTTTTTACTAGCCGAGGCGGCAATGCATATCCCGCGCTGGCTAACACCCGAAAACAGCCAAAACAGGGCAAGTACCATCCATGCGCAAATATTTGGCACTACATTGCACGCTTACTTTTTGAGCGCAATGTCCACACAGGAAGAGTTCCCTTGCTGTTCTTCTAATAAGACCAGCCGTGTGTGTACGCTAAAAGTGCTATTTTTAGGTCTTTATACACAAGGGTCGTCTGCATATTGTTCCGCTTTCTGTCCTTCCGGGCGACTCTTCCTTGGAAAGCACGGGCCTCTCTGTCGCACTGGGGGCAGTTGTTAACGCGGTCGCCCCAACGCTTGCGCCTCCTGCAGCCGAAAAGGCGGCCTTTGCTCGTCTGGAAGAGTAAGTATGCTGGCAGCTCTACGCTACGCAGAATGCAGCTCCTGGAATATCCTTTTGCTGGGTCTTGTTCAATTAGCGCTATTGCGCCTATAAGTTTTTTACCTTGAGTGGCTGAGCTGCTTATCTGTTCAACTCCCATTGGCTGCTATCTGGTGAATTGTATCCACCATTGTATTTAGGTATCCCGCCAAAATTGGCCAGAGTGTCCACCGGGCGCGCTGCAAGCTGCCAGTTTTGGTCGCTCACGCTCTTGCACTGCATCCGCAGCTAATTGCTGCTGCAGTAGAGCTGTTTTATTCCTGCGACCAGTTGCAGCTAAAGAGGTGCCAGACAATGGACGTGTTTCCACCCGAGCCCTGTGTGATGACGACTGTCCTGTTTAATCGCGTACAGTATGCCAAGCTGGCCAGTCAAAATATCCGTGCACCAGCCATATTTGATCTGCCGCCGGCGCAAAGCCCCGAGTACAAAGCAAGCGTGCTCGGCATGAAAGTGGTAAGTAGTGCACCCTTATTGTCTCTCTTATCTGAGCCTGCAAAGACCTACCATGCTCTGTCACTCGGCAATGCAGAGTGATGTTTCTTCCACAGCGCCTTCAGGCATTTCCTGTTCTTGGCTTGGAGCAATTATGCATGGCAAAAATAATAGCGGTGGGCTTTTCCTGCGATAATTATTGGGGTTATTTGTTTTTCTTTTTCGGCGGTGTAGGCATGCGGCTTCGAAATGCTTAGCCACGAAGGCCTTCGACTAGCGGCGCGGAAAGACACGCAGACACGGGGGGCTAAAAATGTAAGTTATTGCGCCTGTTGCCGGAAAACACAATTGAGCGGCACACTATTGTTGTCCAGCCAGCTGCACCCACTGCGGGCTATTGTGCAAAGCAGACAAGACGCGCCTAACCAGTGTCTTTCCGCCATTTACCAGGGCTCGGGGGCCAGTCTACGGAAACCAGATATGCCTGGGCGTGTCTCATTCCGCTCCATTGGCAGACCTGTTTTGCGTGCCTGCTTCACCCTATTCCTATGTCTTTCTTTGGGTACTTGCCGGGCTCTCCACTGCCAGCTTAAAGCGGGAATTTACTATTTTCCCTGTTTTAATATATGCAGGTCTGGATACTAATATAAATGCGCAAACTTGGGGAAAATACTTGCCTTATTATATCTGTAATTCCTGTTATAGAATCTGAATCAAGAAACGACGCCAGATTCGTTTTTAGAGCCGCTTGGCGAGGCCGGTTACTTTGGCCAGATGTCGGTTACCTCTGATGGTTACACCAAGCGGCGTGCATATGCAGAGCAGTACTTTAAGGAATCGCAAGTGTAAGTAAAACGTTTTTCAGTACGGCGATTGCTTTCTTGTGACAAGCGACTGCTATGTGGTGGGGAGGCAAGAGCTGTCCACTATGAGTTGCGAGCTGCGCTATGGTCTACACAGGCGCGTGCGCTAGCAACGGAGCGGATCTGCATCATTGCTTGTATATGCACACATGCTGTGTTGTGCGTTTGGACGTGCTTTGCAACTCGCCTGACAAAGAGTGGCATGTATTGTGTTTGCGCCCAGGCATGTGTGGCAATTGTATGCGCGTAATTAATTTTTATTCGCTTATTTTTGGAAGTGTCCCCACCCATTTTTTGCTAGATGCGGTCCCGGAACGCCAATGTCCATCGATGCGCTCATGAGCCAGGCGTCACAGTCTCTTTCAGCAGCCATTGCATCGGCAAGGGATGGCAGTGCCCTTCTAACAGTGAGCGCCTTGATAGCAGGCAAGGAAGACGAAGATGACTCCTGGCTAGCACTTGACCCTGCCGAGCTGGACAACGTGATGCGCAATGCCGAATCGATACTGAGGGATGCCACACAGGTAAGCAGGCGCTGCTGGTGCCAGCCTATTTGCTTTGTCGTTGCCATTGTCACTCTTGTTGACGGAAAATGCATTAGTTGGGGGAAATGTGAATACTTTTTTCCACTAGAAGCAGTGGGGTGCGGACTGCACGCCTGCGTACTTTCCCGCAGAGCTCTTTCCAATCACGCTATTGGCTGCCATTGTTGACGCATTACAGCTTGAAGCTTGCTCTCTCCCCACCCTCTTCCCTTGACAGATTGCCCAAGGATGTGCCTGTGTTCCTACACGCCTCCACCCCCTTCTGTTGTCATTCAATGCAGCTAGTACCTATTGGGTAGGTGCAGGCGTGAGCGACACCTGGCATCCAACCCACCCCTATTCCCTGGCCAACTCTCGTGCTGCAACAGCAAAGATGCACAAAGGCAGAGGCCACCAGCCTCGTCTCCTGATGTTTCGAGCACAGTTGTTCTCAACAGAGTGTATAGCGAGAGCAAAAATCGGTTGGGGTGCTTTGTTTTTTCTTGGCAAGCAATCTTTTTTGTTGCGAGGTGGATTATACGGTACAGTGCATGCGCGTGTCAACAGCGCTATGCCGCTATGCTCGCATGGACAGGCTCTTGCACTGATTACTTGTTTGCAGCAAACAGCGCATATACTTGCTCCAAAACCCGATGCGCTCTTTCTCCCAGAGCATAGCTGTTAATTGCGAGCTAGCCAGCAACGCCAAGGTCACTTGATGCGGCCTTGGTAGCTAGCGCCAGCAGTGGCCAAACCTAGCTCTTGATTTAGAAGCTCACAGCTGTACATTTGTCATGCTCACTCTTCAACGCAATAGGACGATCACGATCAGCAAACCGCTGAGAGCAACGGGTATACTGGCAGCGGAGACGATGCTGCTGCCGCGGATCTTCAGCAGGTTTTAGAAAAGTTCGAGGCGTTTCTAATGAGCGATTCGGGGCTTGAGGGCGCAGAGTTTTTAAAGTACATATCAGCTTGAATCGTGATTTCAGATATGGCCATATCAGCTTTGTCAGGGTGTGGTGCATTGCCGTTGCATAAATGAACACACAAGCGCAAAGCAATATGGATTGGTATTTATGAAATACTGCCATCTGGCGGCGTACTAATTTATGTGGTGCTGTTTACTCGTTGCTATTTTGTGTATAAGCGGCGTGTAGCGATCACTCTGATTATGATGAAGTCGCAGAAGGCAGCGACGAGGACTTGGACTGGGACGCGGATGGAGTTATTGAGGCGCTGATGAAGGCAATTGGTAAGCTGCGCTGTACAATACGTGCGCTTTGGTTTCAGGGTGCGACGTTGACAGTAACATCCCTGTTCTAGAGATGATGAGTGACAAGGGTCAGCTGCTTGGCAATTTATGCCGACAAATGCTTGCTACTATGTAATATCATGTCTGCTATGTTCAACGCGCGCTATTGCCCAAATTAAAAATCCCTGACACCTTTGTTTCACAATGCCGAATTTTTTTAGGTGTGGAGGGGCAAGAAGACACGAAAAACGCAAGCAAATGCCAAGTCACCAGCCCCGAAGAGCGAATGGAGGATGCGCCGAAAACTAGCGACTCTGATGGGGAAGACGCGACAGTGGCAGCTGCAATGCAAGCAATGGATCAGGAGCTTTCTGCGACGCATGTCGGCAAGTCGTTTGCCTCAGTGCAGCAAAGCCAGACAACGCATGAGCACCCGAATGGCGGTCATGAGGACGAACTAGGTGACGTGACTGATGTTAACGTTGACTTGAACCTGGTTCAAAACATTGTCGAGTCGTTCAGAGCGCAAGAGGGCCTTCCTGGCCCGGCAGGCACGCTGCTTGGCCAGTTTGGCATTCATCTACCGCAAATTGATAGCGAGAGTGATGGCGAAAGCAGCCACTGAGTGCTCCGCAATAAACGGTCGATACTCTAATACCATTGTACCAGCATTGCTATCACTGTTTTATTGGCGATGCATGTGTCGCCTGATAGTCGGAAACACAACGGATATCACTCATTGCGCTTGAAAAGCAGCCGTCAGTGCGCAAAGGGGAGTGCTTCCCGCCAGTCAACTGAGCTGTGCTCATTGAGGCGCAAAGGTGTGCTGCAAGTGAATCTTCTTTCGAACGTCCTACTTTTTTTATTTTTCCTCTGTCCACTTGCAAAAGAAAGCAGGCATGAGAGGGTGGGGCACGAGCAACTAACTACAGCTCAGGCGGTAGATCCAGATCTGGCGCCAGCCAGCTGCCCATGCATGTAAATACGCGCCTGTAGCGCGTGAATGCATTGTAATGTCCGCCGATTTTCGCTGTTGGAGCAAGCGGGAGGATTGTCTGCGCTACGTAGACTCACCACACGCAGGCGCTGTTGTCTTTTTTTGGCGATGGTGAAAAGTGGGGGCGCAAGTAAGCGGTAAACCGAGCGCCAGATTTGCAGGCGTTCTCAGGGCCCGAAATGGTTGGCCAGCAAGCGCTCTTCCGACGAGGATACTCTACCAGCCCCAGCCAGAAAAAAAATAATTACTGACATGCACTTATTTTTGCCGTGTCAATCGCACTGCTGGTGCCAAGGCGTGCAGATCGCTTTCTTCGCTCTATGTGTAGTGCCTGCCTGGACCCATCGGGCCTTTTCACTTTTGCCTGGTCAGCTCACACCTGGCCAAGACAACTAACGCTAGGCAGCACCATGTGGGGGTGCTTGTAGTGGGCTGTTGACGCCATCCCCCATCATAAACATCAAGTCTGTAGCCACACCCAATTAAAAAAATGCAATATCGAGCTTTGGGGAAATGTCCATGCAAGCGCAGATGTCAGTGCTCGAGTGCAGACTGGTAGGATCAAATGGAGAGCTGAGCGAGTGGGCGGTCTCGTTCTTCATTGGTAATAGGAGAGATAGGAATCAGGCTGCAAGTATGTTCTCGCTATAGCGTGTCTCGCCCGGATTATTATGCAAGCGTTGACCGCTTTAAGATGGGTACGGACACAACCAATAATAGCCGATTCCAAAAAATTGCAACAGGCGTTGGATGCCGTAACTAACGCTGTGGTGGTGGCGGAGAGGCCGTTGGATAATTTGGTGGAAACGAGCAACGCGGTTAAGCCACATATGCAGTTCGAAGAGCACACAGAAAGGACGGAGAAAAGGCGAGGCTTCAGCAATGCCGAACAACGAGCGATTCTGTGTTCATGCTCTGCCATCGGCGGCAATACAGCGTCTACCGGAGCCATCTGATCCAGCAAGCAGCCAGCCACATACACATACTCCCAGCCAATTGTGGTGGTACATCCACTGCTGTGGGTCTGATGCAGGAGCGACAGCCGCAGCTCTGTTGTTTGCTTTTCAGCACAAGCCAGTGCTGACGGCAAGCAGGCCCATGCTGGCAGGCGGCGATTGGCAACGCGTGGTGATTGCAAAGGGTGCAGCACTATAGGGCCAATAGCCACAGGAATCGCTCGCCGATGCGCATCGGCTGGGATCATCGCCGAAATAGAGCCAGCCAAGCTCAAGCACCACGACGCTGTTTGGGAGCGAGGAGCGAGCACTGGCAGGCCCAGTACCAATCGAGCGCCGGCGAGCGTGGCAGACGGACAGGCAGATGCAGGGTGTGGCCAGAGGAAAAGGGCAGAGGCAAAAGCAGCCGGCTCGACATGTAAATCGCACCCCCAGCAAGCCCACCCATCGAGCCCGCAAAAGAACACCCCTCTGCGCTTTGGGCCAAAGATGGCGAAGCAGCAAAAAGGGGAGTGTCCAGGGTGGGGGATTGGAGGGGAGGGGCAAGCGCGCACCCCCCTGCCCGCCTCTCTAGACGCATTGCCAGGCGCAGCAACGCCAGTGAGAGGGGGTTGGCTGCAGCATTGAGGTGCGTCAATAACAGCTCGTGTTTTTTCTTCGCCACCCAGGGCAGCGCACAAGAGCAGGAGTTGCTAGGGGCCTTCCGGCACCACACCAGGGCTGACCATCTTTAAAACCCATCGCGCGCCTCCATCCATTGCTGCAAACTGCTTTTCTAGTCCAGATCGCTTGCCCCTTCCTTCTCCACTTCTTGGTTCTTTCCTCTTCAACTTTTCATTTAGGCTGCCTTCGTATCCGACTATTGTCGCACGTAGTTTTGCCATCGACATTTCCAGGCCGAGTTGAGCTCGTCTTAATTTATACAACTCAGCTTCTGAGCCACGCGCCGCCATCACTGGTAAGGCAACACACAATTGCATTAGTACATGCCACATGTTTGCTTGATTCAACGCAACATTATTTGCCTTTAGCGCCAATATCTGCTTTCGCCATGCACCTGGCCTGCTTCATGAAGCTGAAGGCCTCCTATAGGCGCCTCTGCTCAAACATCCTTCAAAGAGCAACGTGCTTCTTGCACATCCTACAACATTGCTATTGTGATGGAAGAGAAGACTTTGTTTTTCTGCCCCTCCGTTGCACCCACTTCTTTTGCGCTCTTTGTCGGCACTGCCCAGTAGACATGCCTCCTTTTCTCTACCAACCACAAGGGTGCTGTTTTTTACCCTCTGGCAGTGTGGAGGAGACTGGAAGTCTCGATGGTGCTGGTTCTTTTTTAGCAGCCTGCTTCTTTCTGCCTCCCTTTGCCAACCTTGAGACTTTTGCTCTGCGCTTTTCTTGGCCAGCATTGCACAGCGCCTCTTCCTATTCATCGTTCAGTGTCTCCGAGAGCAGGCCTCTCGCTCCTTCTTTATTCAAACAGCTGCTGCTTTCCTTTTACGTCTTTCTGGTATCCATGTTTGTCTCACCGCTAGCTGCCCGTCAGCAGTCATTCTTTCCGTGGAAACACTTTTGCCTCCTATATAATCGTAGTGCGTCGCCGCGCTAGGATGTCACCTTTCCGAGCTATTACCAATTTCCTATTTGCACATCTTTGCGTCTACTCCACACACACTGTCCGCTTACATCACATCTATTTACCCGTCGTCTAGCCGGTGATAGGATATTAGGACCAAGAGCTCCAAGTATTTCCGCCTCTTTACCACCTCTTACCTGTCACATATTTGCACATGGCGCAAGTAAACGCTGAGCCCCTGGCAGGTTGGGAGCATAGAGAAGGTAAGCGCTTTGTTGTCGTGCACTTCGTGGTATGGCGTGCTGGTCCACCACTTGTGCTGCCAGCTTGTGGCTGATGAAGGAGGGAGGGGGTGGCAAACAATCCCTGCTTGCCCCACTCTCGGCAACGACAATCAGTTGCTGCCGCTGGTCAATGGACCATCGCCTTGCGTCACTGGTGCTCGTGCCGATAACTCCATGCCTATTGTTTGCCGCGACCCCTCTCTTTCTTGTTTGTCAGCCCTGCTTGTTTGCGATGGATTGCCACCAGGCGGACCACGAAAGCAAGTCCTCCCTCTTCTCCTTTCACACTTCGTGCGCTGCCACTACACCCGCCCCCTTCCATCCCCTTAAGCGGGTGCTGTCAGACTAGGGCTGGGCGATTGCCGTATGCAGCGTGCCTTTGTAAACACGATCTGCTGCCCTCTCCTCCCTCCTTTGAACCAAGTGGCGCATTGTGCCGTGAGCTGCCAGAAATAATGCATTCGTCGCCATTGATGGGTATAAGTACACACATGCCCGCGCCCGCTGCTCGCTGCTGCGGGACTTTTCTTCCTCTTCCTCTCATTCACGCCTTTTCTCCGGATCACACACTCTAAACTCTCATTCTCGCTGCCCTATACCTCGCTATATTCTCGTAGGCCTTTCGGTAGAGCGGAGCCTGTGTCAGCCCGGCGGTCTCCTATCGATTTGTGACACGGCAGAAACCATCGACCCGCAGCAACAGACCCCGTTTGCCTCAATAAAGGGCGGGTTGATCTCGGAGAGTTACGCCATAGCCAGTCCCAATTGGCACTCCAGCTCGCTGACAGCTGGCCAACTGTCGTCGGGTGACTCGCCAGCTATCACCAGCGACAGCGAGCTTTGCGGTCATCTATCCAAGGACCTTGCTACCGTGCCCTATTCAATGTCGGGGCAGTCAATGGCGCTAAAGTCCTCGGTTGTCGGCAGCGGTCCGCTCGGCATAGACTATGGAGCGGATTCAATGATATTCCACTCGTCTATTGCCATGCCAGCTGCTCTGTCGGCCTCTGTCTCTGCGCCTGCGTTGGTGCCCACCTCTCAATCGTATTTTAACTTTGGGTCTTCAGCAGCGACTCCAATGGCCATGCACCTCAGCACCCACTCTTCGCCAACGTCGCAGCACATTGGCTTGCTCAACCACTCCAACGTCTCGCCTTTTGACAGAATCTCAAGCACCGGTATTAATACTGTCGACTGTGCTCCGCCCTTTGCGGCAGCGATGCCTTCGCCCATCCAGTCGCGCCAGCAGTTCATCATCCCCGCGCGCAGCTACCCGAACCGTGCGGATTTGGCCTCGGAGCTGAAGATCGTCACCAAGCCGCCTATGATGCATTCCAAGTCCGCCATTTATACTGCTCCCAGCTCTGGTACGGCAAACTCTGGCAACAGCGACAGCCGGTTCAGCAGCACTGACCAATCCGGCCATGGACTAGCGGCCCATCCGCCTCTATCTGCCGGCGCCAGACCGGACAGTGCCTTGTTCCCCTCACTTCTGTACAGGTAAGATGCGAATTTGTGCACCTTTGCAAATGCTTGTAATGTGCATGACATGGCCTGCCTAGTTGCCTATGTTTTGCTTTGGGCGCCATGCGGATGCCCTGCTGCTGACATCATTTGTTTTGGAGTTGTGTTGCTGGCAATACCTATGTAACTAGTGGGCTACCGGCACCTTGACATGCGCTGTGCGCTTGCATGTCGTGAGCTATTTTTATTCGCTTTTATGGCTTGCAGCTAACTCTCCTTGTCTCTCTTTTTCTTTTTGTAGAATTTGTATGGATCCCAACATGGACAGTATCGCTTATTGGGACGAGGACAACCATGTGTGCATCCCGGTAATTGAAAACCTCCGCGTTCAGCTCAACGTCATGGGCATGACGGCTAACCACACTGACTCGCTGCAAAAGAACTTTAACGACTACCAGTTTAACCGCCGGACCGACCAACGTCGCGTGCGCCACACCACTGAGGTCGCCATAGTAAAGTTCTACAACTCGAACTTTTTGCCCGACAGAGAGGACCTGTTGCACCTGGTTGTACGCAAATCGGCGCTAAAGAAGCTCCAGAACTCGGCCAACCAGCGAGAGCGTCCCAGCTCCTCGTCTTCTTCTCGCAAGAAGGCTCGTGTGCCATCGGTACGCACTAGTGGTCAGCGTGGTGCTCGGCAGTCGGCGACTGAGCGGGCGAACCCGTACTCGCGCCATAGCTCCGGCGAGTCCACTCCCCATGTGTCTGCGTTCCAGCTGCCTATCTCGACGTTGGGCCACTTTCCTTCTCACTCGGCCTCAAGCTCATCCAGCCAGCTCCAGCCCATGTACCACGGCGGCGAGTCTTCAGCCTCTGCCATGATGATGCCGCTCGGAGTCCATTCGGTGGGGTTCGGCTTGCCACCGCCAGTGTCTGCTGGCGATCGTGCCGATTCAGCGCTCCTCCCGCCCGCGACCTCCGGATCCTATGCGCAGCAGCCGTTCTACATGGGGCAGCAGCCACCGGCTTTTGGACTCCACAACGTCATTGCTCAGCCTCACTCAGGCCTGACCCCCATTCAGGGCCAGTATGCCCCAGCTTTCCCAAGCAGCCATGCGTCGTACCCGCGACACGCAAGCCTGCAGTCGTCGCCCCAATACCAGCCACAGCCCGCCCTTCACGGCGAGTATTCTGATGGCTACGGCGCTGCCAACTACCAGCAGCTTGCACAGAATGACCAGCAGCAGCACGCGCAAATCCCTCAGCAGCAGTACCACTTGTTCGCCAGTTCCAACGACCTGGCTTCCGAATGCTCTCCTCCTCGCACCATGAGCAGTGGCAACTACCCGATGTAAACCCGCTCATGGCCCACATTATCTACCTCCTTATGTCTGCATCTATTGTGAATATTCTATCCTTTTTACTTGTGTAAATGTACGCAAGCACTCCTCCCCTTCCCCCTAAACAAGTAGGCTTCCCATTGGTTTATATATCTTAAGCGACGCCTTGATGAGCTACAAGCCCTTATATGTGGAGTGGTCGGCGATGTTGTACGATGCTGGCGGTAGACTGGCAGAGCAGTGGCTATATTCTCCGCTCTTGCAGAACACGGTCTGATCCGAAAAGGTGACCCAGGCCTCGGTTCCAAAGTGCACATAGGGACGGTTATCAAAGGGCAGGTGTGGCGCAATATCTCCCTTGTTGACCTCGCGGAATATTTGGATGTCCAGGCTGTCCATATACTGGGCAAACACTTGGTTGCCGCACTTGGCTTGACCGTAAGTAAAGAGCTGCACCCGCGATGCCAGATCCGGATACTTGGTGGTCAGATCCGCCACAAACAATGAAGCGCGAGAACCGCCCAGCGAGTGCCCGGTGGCCACAATCGTGTAGTCTGGGAGCTTTGCGCTCAAGTCGACCACGGTTTGGACCACCTGTGTGCTGGTAATGAGGTAGCCACTCAAGAACCCCGAAACCACGCTGGAGCCGCTGATATTATCGGGCCAATTAGTCGGGTCAAGCTCGAAATCTTGCGCCCAATCGCCAGGGCTACTCGACCCACGGAACGCCACGATGATAATCTTTTTGTTGGAATTGATTGCAATGTAGCCTGTGCTAGTAACGACTGACGTGTCCCAGTGATACATAACCATTGTGCCTTCTGTTCCAGGATGCTGGCACTCGGTGCCACAGTCCCAGCTGGCGGACATGTTGTACGCAGCGCCAGAATAGGCGGCATATAGGTCGAGTGTGCTCTGCGGTACGGCTGGCGCGTTGTGCGATGAGGGGCTGGCACGCATGTCCGGGGCTGGAGTGTTGCCACCTCCACTCCCGGTGACTAGTGACAGCAGGAAGCCCAATAAACCGGCTCGCTTGACAACTTTATTCGCCGACGCATCGTTTGGCGCCATGCCCGGTATTAAAGAGCACGACGAGCCGCCTATTAGAAAGGCGATACACAGAGCGGCTCTGATAGTTGCTGATATTACAGATCTCATTTTTGTAAGTAACCAAACTATAGCTTGAAATACTGTCAAGAAAAAGCTGAAGCAAAAGTCCCTGGCCTGGTCTGTCCAGGAACCATGCAGTTTATAGACTTCGGGTTCTCCGGCCAGCCCGCAGGAGTGGTTTCGAGAAAGCCACTAGCTGAAAGTCAACACAAGGCAGAAAAAGCCGTAGTTGGCTTCTAACAATGCACAAACATCTTGCATTATATTGTTCCCATGTTCAAAGCCTCGCTCAGCGGCTCTCATCTACATGTTTCTGGTTACAAGACAATCGCGTGTCGTTTCATACACATCCAATTGCGGAAAGTTGCGCATTTAAAAAAGGACTACAGGAAAGGTAGCAGGCACAATGACATAGACATGTTGTCAGCCGCTTCTTTCCCGCCACCAAGTGCCAAAAAGATATCGGGAACTAGTTGCACATGACATGACTTGCCAATGCACAAGTGAGGTGGCACGTTGCTCGCCCAATGTTCCGACGTGGCTTACTGCTTGCCGGCCTGTCTGCGGAGATTGTTGGCCTCGTTGGTCTTGCGCATGCGCTCGGAGCTGCCGGGAATAGAGCCGAAGCTGCCTGACCTCATGTCAATAAGCGCCTGGTTAATCTGCTCGTCGGTATTCATAACAAATGGCCCGTATCTGGCGACTTCCTCGCCGATTGGAGTTCCGGCAAGAATCAGCACACGCGCTTCCTTCTTGCCCTCGCCGCCCTCGGCGTCCTCCACCGCCTCAAAGGTCACGGGTTCACCGCGGTGTCTGAGAATAGCCAACTGACTCTCAGCAACCCTTGTCTTCTCCTGACCAACAAGGATATCAGTTGGGTGGTAGTTGTAGACCATAGCGTCCATGCTCTCAGGAATGTGCAAGGAGTACTTGCCCGTGGTACGCAAGTCCAGGAAGTAAATCGGCGTATGCGTGTCAATATTCGCCTTTACGTCCTCGACCTCGCCGGCGATGACCTTGATCTTGGTATGCTTGTCGGAAGACTCGAACCAAGGAATGCTCTCTGGTGGTACGTCCTGGTAGCGCGGCCGAATCATTTTGTCCTTTGCCGGCAAGTTGACCCAGATCTGGAACCCATGGAAGTTGCCGCCCTCCTTGAGCTGCTTATCAGAGGGCATCTCGCTGTGGATCACGCCGCTACCAGCCGTCATCCACTGCACCCACCCGGGCTTGAGGATCCCATGATTACCGTGGCTGTCGTGGTGCTCAAACTCGCCTTCGAGAATGTACGTAACTGTCTCGAATCCACGGTGCGGGTGGTCTGGCGCTCCGACTGCCTCGCCGGGGCCGTAGAAAACTGGGCCGAGGTGATCAAGCATAAGGAATGGGTCGGCGTAATCGACGCTGCCGGAGGGAAGAGGACGGCGAACCATGAATCCGCCGCCTTCACGCTTGCGTTGTGCGGTAACGATGCGAGCGACCTGCTTAAGAATCTTGCTAGCCATCTCTTCTACTGGAGTTGTTGCTGTGTGTGATGAGGTGTAGAGCGATAGAGCCGCCAAAAGTACAAGTAGAGCGATAAGAGTTGCTGTAGTAGAAAAGCCAATGGCCATATAATAGCCAGAATGCGACAAAGTACAGTTTAGTTAGTTGAGAATATTGATGCGAAAGAAAAAAGTGTTAAGAAAAAGATCGTTTTTGGCACTCCTTTTATAACATGGGAACACCTAATCCATCCATTTTGTGAGTTACTAATACGTCGCACAAGATTTGTAATCTCATCTTTGCCACGTGAGTAGGGAGTGGGGATCAGCGAATGGGAAGGGCATTAGAAATGTGACAGGGAGCTGAGCAACCTTGCTGACTTTGAAGTTCACGTTCTGGCCAATAGCCATCGCCAAAGTTGACTAAAGTTTGTAATTATTAGTGATGCTTGCTGATAGAAACATAGCAAATTATTAGGCAAAGGTAGAAAAAAAAGAATACTAGTGGCGCTCCCGCTTAGCAGCGTCTGGCATTAGCTGTTGGGCTGGTTGCCGTTTGGTACCGACGTTGTTTTGCTGGCTGACGGCGGGCGAGACCCCAAGGCCAAGGCCACTTGAGAAGACGGCGTAAATCCACTGGTCTCAGCAAACGACGGGCGCCGGAACGTAGACGTCGTGCCGCCCACCTGCTGCGCCGGTGCGGCAGGTCGTGGCGGATGAGATGGGCAGAATAGGTTGCGGGCAGCATTAGGTAAACCCTGCACCATAGGAGCCTGTTCTCCAGGAGATGCACCCGGCCTGACGTTGTTGAGCACGCCCGGTGCCGATGAGGGTCTCCACCCAGGGCCACTAGTTGCCACTCGAGCAGGTGTGCTCTGCACCGGCTGGTTGCTGTGCTGCGCCAGCCTAATATCGTAGGAGCATGACGGAGACTCGGGGATAACCGGTCGGTCGGTCTCCATGTAGCCAAGTCCGTCAAAGGCATCGTCATCAAGATCGTCCATGTCAAAGTCCACGCTTTCCACGCTTTCGGCGCCATGGTCATCTACATGCAAAAAAAGCAACGTATATTACACGCTACCCAAGTTAGAATATGTGAATAAGCGAAAGTTGCCCTCGCAACAAGCGAACTTCTTGGCACAGGCTACATACCTTTCTGGCCTCCCAAATCTTGAGCGACAATGCTCGATAGACCGCCAGGACGGGCAGCACCGCTAGTGCCAGCACCGCTATTATCGCCATCGCTCGCAAGCTGCAGGTTTGCGCAGTTGGCCTCGCTAACCATATCGCTGTACCGAAACAAGTCCTCGCCCTGAAGACGGTTGCGCGGCTGCTTCTGGATATGCGCCACAGTGCGAACATACTCCTTGTCATAAACACAGTTACCCAATGAGTTGCCAAACTGGCGCATAGCACGCTTAATAGCATCAGTAACCGCCTCCTTCTTGCACTTCTCGTACGCCATACCCCGCGACTTTGCATTGTCAATCGTGCCATACCCAATATCCTCCTTGTAGGTGCCATCGCGCAGCGTTATCCGCACCAAGCAGCTACAGCCCAGATTCCATCTGCCGTCCATCTGGTCGTCATAGTCTACGGAAAAGTTCTGGATACTGGAGCTCCATCCGTCGAATCCAAATATCTGGTTCGCTATGTTTATGATTCTCCATCCCTCAATGTACGATAGACTAGTGTTTCCCACGCCAGCGCGTTTGCTGACGTGCTCGGGACCAAGAGGACGCCGTAGCTGTGACTGGATGCGCCGCGCTTCTTTCTTGCTGTAAGGAGCAGCTCTGGTATCGTCGTCATGGCCGCCAACATACATACTATCGCTCTTTGTCATTGCTGGCAGGATGTGCTTGAGAATTTAAAAAAAGTAAAAGTAAAAGCGCGTGTCCAAAAGCAAAATGTATAAAAGGGCGCAATTCAGCGGTTTATTTGAATGAATGAGGATGTACAGCAGAGGCAAGCCGCTTAGCTCTTCGCCAACACCATATTTACAAAGGCTGCGCACAAACTCCTTAATCGAAGTAGTGCAAAAATCAGGTCTAATCACCACTATTGGTGGTATCAGTGCCCTGCAAAGAAAAAATCTATTAGTAACGCATTTGAAATTCGCCTTCAATTCCCTTTGCTTTTGTTTTTGCAATTATCCTATCCTTCATATTCAGAAGAAAATGCACGGAGGAAGCGCGCACCGGAAGCTAAACATGAAGTCAGCGCTTCGGCGCCAAGTGCTTCGCAATTTGACAACAGATCTCATTAAGCACGGGCGCCTCGAAACAACAATGCCTCGGGCAAAAGAGCTACGCCGCCTAGTCGACAAAATGATAACACTCGGCAAACGCGGCGGCGAACACGAGCGGCACCAGATCGAAGCCTACCTATACCAGCCCAAAGCCGTAGTACCCCTGCTAATGGACACATACGCCAAGCGGTTCTCCACGCGCCCCGGCGGCTTCACCCGCATCATCCCCATTGGCAACCGCCTCGGTGACCACGCCCCAATGGCCGTCATCGAGATCCTCAACACAGAGCAGCCGGAAAACGAAGTATCCTTCAGCTACTTAGTCAGATCCCTGGCCACCATGCAGCTAAAGGAGGAGACAAAGATTGTCAACAAGGCTCTCGCTCCAACCCCCGCTGAGGACTCTGTGTATACCGATAAGCGCTCATTTAAAAAGGCATTGGATGAGCATCGCTCAAAGGAAAAGTTTGCTCTCAAGATCAAAAAGGCTATGAAAAACGCGAATCTGTCTGCCGAACAGCTTCAAGATATCGTCGATAGGGATATGGAGCGCGCCAAGATGCTCCACGATAAGGAGAGCAGCAAGAGGGTGCACAGCTTTGCCAAAGCCACTTGGCCCGAGAACACGCCGACTTTGGAGTAATAGATTAAGCACCATATCTGCGTGTATCTCTTTTTTTTTTTTGGCTAATACAGACAATTTATCCTTGTATGGAACACGCCCTCATATTCTGAAAGTAGTCCAGGCATAGTGTGAACATTTTTGCCTGGTGACGATTGTTCGTGTTTCGACGCTTTAGCCCCTACTCCGGGCGAAGGGCCTAGAAGCACGTTCTAGAAGTGTTTACTAAAAGGAACAAGGTCAGCAATAGTGTCTGGAGGAGGTGTGAGCATTCGTATTGAGGGAACTACAGATGGGAAAAGGGAAGAGAAAACTAGGCAGTGAGCTTGGCGGCAACCTTGGCAAAGTTCTCGCCCTGGTTCTCAGCAATTTCAAGCTCCTTCTGGCTAGGCTGGCGGGAGCCATCGCCATTAGCAATAGTGCCAGCGCCCCAAGCCGAGCCACCAATGACCTCGCTGTTATCGAACAAGTGAGCGTTAGCATATCCGAAAGGCACGTAAATCATGCCGTGGTGAGCAAGAATAGGGAGCGACGAGAAGACAGTAACCTCCTGGCCACCGTGCTGCGACGCAGTGCTGAAGAAAAAGCCAGCCGGCTTTCCAGCCAGCGCCTGCTTGGTCCACAGCTGGCCAGTAGAGTCGAAGAACGCCTTGACCTGAGCAGGAGTAGTGCCGTAACGGGTAGGGAATCCGAACAGGAATCCGTCAGCCTCAACCAGATCCTTGGCCTGGATGACGGGCAGGTCGGGCTTGGGCGGCGCGTGCATCTTCGCCAGAATCTCGTCAGACAGCGTCTCGGCGATCTGGTAGCGCTTAACAACGGCGCCAGCCTTCTTCAGGCCCGTGACAACAGACTCGGCGACCTTGTTGATGTGACCGTAGGTCGAGTAGGTGATGACAAAGATGTTAACCATGGCTGGATTCTAGAGCTCTTCGGGGTAGAGAAAGAAAAAAAAGACGATGTTGATGTTGTTGTTGTGGAAGGGAAAAGGGGAGAAAGATGAGGGCAGTGAACAGCCAGCTTTTTATATCCCGAAAGAGGGAGCAATCTACACCAATGACAAATCCTTACCACATCAAAGCCTAAGCTTCTGTTACACATTACAAATCAGCTGCCCAGGCCTCGCCTGGAGCTTTGCAATCGGAAGTGCGCCCGTTGGCGGCTGACGCGCCATATCTCCCCCTTCACTCGCGATTGCGATCAGCCATCAACATTCATAATCCGGTTAGAAAGCCACCACTGGCATTTGGCAAGGCGTGCTCAATGGAAGTTTTATATTTGTAACATGTGCAACAGAAGCAGCTATTGCCATATCTTGAGCCAGTCAAGCGACGACTTGGCCTTTGTCGCTGCGCCCTTCAAGCGCTGCTGACGCCGTGCGCCACTATTGCTCTCGCCAGCACTAGAGCGGTGCTGCTGGCTCTTTGATGTCAGCGGCGACATCATCGAGATACGGCGGCGCACTGACGCACGGAATCCTCGCTGGGAGTGCACCTTGGGCACAACCGCCTGCTCAACCTCTTGCGACGTAATGTTGAGCGAGGGGCGCAAAGTCGGGTCTGTCTCTTGAGCCCAGCTGGACGGGTGGTCCAGGTCCCTAACTACCCACGGGTGCTGCTTGATCTCCTCAATCGTGATCCGTGTCCTAAAGTCCTTATCCAACATCCGGCTAAGCAAGTCGCACAAGTCAGCATCGGGTGGAGGCAGAGGCACCTTGCGCACTGGCTTAGCTGCAGACGATGCCTCGTCAAGCGCACTACCACCTTGCACATCAAAGAATAGAGGCTCGCTGCTGCCGCCACCATCCTCCGCCGCCTCGAGGTATTGCGGAAACTCGAGCGGCTGGCGCGGAATGATTTTGAAGAGTTCAAACTCCGTCGATGCTTGGAATGGTACGCGTCCGTAGATCAGGCAATAGAGCGTAACTCCCATCGCCCAGATGTCTATCGCTGGCGTGATAACGTTGGCCGGCAGTAGCTCGTCAGCCAGCTCGTCGTCGAGCTCATCCTGCGTCAAGGAGTGAGCTGGCGTGCTGCCGCTAGCTGCTGACGACCGCGACTTGGGAGGCTTTGGCGAGAAAGGCCGCGCTAGCAGCGACACTATCGTCGAGTGCCGCTTCATGCTCTTGGCAGAACCACCAAGCCCCAGCGGCGTTGCCGAGGCAGTGCCATTCAGTCCAGCACTCGTGGTAGCAGCAGCACCAGTCAACTGGCTCTTTTCAATAAACATCGAGGTTGGGCGCAAGCTGGCGCCACGCTTGCTGCCGCTCTCTAGCTCGGAATCAAGTACTATTGCCGAGACGCAGGTCCGCGTGGCAGGAGCCGACGGCATCGGGTCAGTGCTGTGGCGGTTACGCGACACCAGCCTCATGTGAGCCTGTCGCCGAGCGTGCTCATCTTTCAATACCTTGGCTAGCTCCTCGGCAGTGCAGCACAGCTCGGGCGCAAAAAACGCCGGCGTTCCAGCCGTCTTGGCCAGCTCGCGCTCTTCATCCTTTTCGTCAAACGAGACATTGATGTCACCCAATGTGCCCTTCCGCAAGTGCTGCGGCCGCTCGCTACAAACGCTATCGGCACGAGAGCTAGAGCTATTGCCGAGATATCCAAGCCGCGGGCTCTCAGCAGGAGCGACAGGTTTGGCAGGCAACATGCCAAAGACAATACCGTCCTCGGACTCGCTATCCTCGCTGTCAGCATTTTCATCGCCGGCATAGTGGTTGCCATAGTCGCTTTCGCTCTCCACAGACGAGTGTGAGAAGAACTCGTCGCTATCCGACGAGTCAAAGGGGTCGTAGACATTCACGTCTGTGGATGTGATCTCGGGCGGAAGCTTAAACTCTGGTACAGCGGCACTGGCCCCCAGCGGTGACGACAAGGGACTCACAACATAAGGGCGTGTTGACAGGGGAGGGTTGGCCCTGCGACGGCCAAACTCGTCAGTCATGCCCATCGTGGCCTGGTGCTGAGACAGCTGGCTAGACGGGCTTCGCAACGGGTCGACTACCTCCTGCGGCGACTGTCTCGCAGGCTGCTGGGAGTACCGGCTGTGAAGCGAGGCCTCGGAGCTGCCGCTGCTGGCCAAGTGCTTTGAGCTGCGCGAGGCTACCGATCCCTTGCGCTGCAAAATGGGGCCAGGCTGGATCCGTGCCGAGCCGATGCTCATGACTGGCTGTGACGCATACCGATGGAGTGTGGCCCCTTGCACGGCGGCTGATCTGCCTGCAGGTCGCAGCGGCGACGGCGCCTTTGCATCGAATCCAGGCCCCGGTATCCAAGCTCGCATTTTCGAGGGAAACCCAAAGCCATGCAAGGATGGCAGTGGTTGCGCCAACTGCTTCTCGGGGGTTCCAGGCAGCGGCGTAATAGTGGCACCAGTATCATGCGCCTCAGTACCACATTGGTGATCGGCCTCCTCGCAGATACTTGCCTCCTCACCACGTACCTGGTGCTTGTTCATCCGGCGACTCAAAAAGGACACGCCAAAGTCGGAAATTTTGACTGTTCCCGCCTTGTTGTAAAGCAAATTCTGCGGCTTCAAATCCCGGTGCAAGATGCCTGCGTAGTGCAGATACTCGACGCCAAGCACCAAATCGCGGAACACGCTGCGGGCCTCGTCAGCAGCCATGACTGGCAGGTTGCTTGCATCTCGCCACGTAATCTCGCCTCCATCCATGTACTCGATGACCAGGTAGATGCGCCGAGCATGGGCGTCGTCGATGACCTCGCGCAAGCGCACAACGTTGGGATGGCGGCATTTTTTGAGAATGGCGATCTCGCGCTTGACCCGCTCCATTTTGTCGATATCGATGCGCAAGAACCCGTGCGAGCGAGACTGCTTGTAAGAACTCCGCCGACGCGAGCCAGCAGCGCCCTTGCGCGAGCCTCGGTTAGCGCTGGCATTGTTGAAGCGCAGTCGCCGGTCGCGCGACTCCTTGTCAATAACCTTGATTGCGTAATAGTCGCCCGTAATGGTGTCAAATGCCAGCTTAACCTTGCCATGCGTGCCCCGGCCCAGCTCACGAATGATCATGTACTGGTTAATCATTTTGCGGCCCGTGTGAGGGTCGTGCAGCACCTCCATATGGTGCGTCTCATGCACCGAGTCAATGGACCTGATAGTAGAAGAGTCTTGCTGTCTGCCCGACAGTAGCTGCGGCGGTAGCTGTGATTCTGGCTGGGCAGCAGCACAAGCCTGGCAGCAGCCATCCTCGGCCTCTTCATGCAGAGGCTCAAAGGCAGCGCTGGCCGAGGTACTAGCAATGCTGCGCGCCGGTGTGCCAGTAGACACGGGAGAGGGTGGTAGCAACGCCAAATGCTTGGCTGAAGACACTGAGGTGGGCGTGGTGGAGCTGGCCGCCACTCCAAAATCCGACACATCGACGCCGTCAGACAAGGCCCGGGGCGACGCAGGGATGTTGACGTCAAGCGCAGGGATAGTGGCCAGCGACAGAGTGCGCTTATCCAGCCTAAACTCACGACTACGAGTCGAAGTCCTGCTTAGTGCATTGGTGACGCCAGGGATGCCGTGCTTGGAGCCGGTGCTAGCGCGTGGGCGCGGAGATACCAAAAAGGTCATGGGCGTAGCCGAAGCACCACCAGCGGCAGCAGCCTTGTCGTTGAGAATGGTCAGAGATACAGGCGAGGGCGACCCGGGCGGGCTACAGGCATCAAGACTCCCAGCCAACGAGAGCTTGGGGAATCGCTCACGCACGTGGCGCGAACCAGAAAGGCTCATGGTCAAGTCCCGGCGATTGAGGCGGCTAGAGTTGCTGCTGTTGGCACCGTTCGCAATTGCACGGAGATATGGCGAGGCCATGGGCTTCCCGGACCCAGCAGGATGAGCGCTGGCGGGGATAGGAACAAGGAATGGCACAGACGACGAGCGGTGAGTGCGCTCGAGCGGAGAAGTGGCCGTGTCTGCAGCTATAGTGGACTCCACGGCAATATCGTACGATGTCGAGGGGATGGTGTCGTCGCCAGCATGGACAGAGCTGCGCAGAGTGCTCCCACTGCGCCAAAACGAAGAGCTTTTGTTTGCCGCATCGCCAGACTCTGAGCGGTGGGAAGGGTGGTGGTGAGCCCTGTGTTGCGACGATGGCGAAAAAAGCGGCGTAGACTCCTTGTGCATAAGCAGGCGGTTGCTGTTCAGGTTGGCACCATCCCTGCTGGAGCTGTTCCGCAGTGGCGCAGCCAGACGCGATGTCAGCAGCGAGCCACGACGTCGCCAGCTATGTTTTTCGTCGGCATCGTGGTCGTCATCCTTGACGGGAACAATGTCCGCTGCGTCCAGGTCAACGACCATAGAGTACCGTGCAAGTGCGGCTTGTTCATTGGATATGTCCTCGGAAATGGTGGCAGTGACATTCTCTGTGGAAACATGCACAGCAGCAGCAACATCCGAGGTGGCAGCAGTAGTGGCGGCGGCAGCGGGGGGGACATTCGCTGCGTCCTGAGTGTGGCTATGCTCGGGGTCACTTGTGATCGGAGCCTGTGGTGTTTCAATGCCAGCTACAGGCGCCTTCAGATCCTGCAAGCTCATGCCCTCTTCGGCCGAGCACGAGTCAGGCTGGGCAAGCTCAAAGGCATTGGCGTTGCCAGCAGAAGTGGCGGCGATCGAGGGCGAGGACAAGTCAGCTGGATTGCCAGGCGACAGCTTGGGTGCATGTGCATGCTCCTCGGCAAGCTCGTCAAGGTCACCTAGATCGATGCTGGCACGGCTAGCAGAGGGAATCCCTAGCAGCCCCTTCAGCGAGCTCCGAAAGTGCCGCGACTTGCTGGGACGCTCATCTCCGCCGCTGCCGTGGTCCTTGTGACGGCCGATGGCTAGTGAGAGTCGGCCCATTCACTAGGCGCGCCCGACTGAAGTGCGATGTATCAGGATAATAGAGTATGATGCTGCTCGAGCAGCTGGGTGTAGCCAGAGTGCTCGGACAAGAGATAGAAGAGTCGCGTGTAAATGCAGCGAATTCAGTAAAGAGGGTGGCACAGGCCCAGTGTCTCGAATTACAGGAGGGGCAGCAGCTATGTACAGGCGCAAGAGAGCAATGAAAAAGAAGAGATAAAGCTTCAGAAAGAGATGGGTGTGAAAAGAAGGATAAGAGGATAGAATGTCGAAAAGTGGAGGGTCAGAAGAAAGTATATGCGAAGGAGAAAGTAGAGGCGGGATAGAGAAGAGAGCAGCGAGAGCCCCTTATTAGTTGGTGGCGGGCCCAACCAGCTGGCAGGGGCCTCGAGCCATGATTTCTTTTTGGCTGCGACCAGAAAAAAACCCGAGAGGTGAGCGGGCGGCTGGCCAAAAAAGATACCAAGAACAAAAGCGCCTTTCGTCAGCCTCCCCTCCCGACATTCTCCTCTACATTGGACGTGGATCGCCAACAGAATTAACAAGCCGTGCGGATCCCTATCCCAGCTGCGTTCTTGCCATTCTCGGATGGGCCCAAGTCGCAAGAGCAATGAGAGCCCATATCAAGGGCCCAAGCCGCTATTGTCCTCTGCAGCGCTAGCCAGGAAGCGGCCAATGCTGCAGTTCTATATCATTGCCATTAATATTCGCAATTGTGAGCTGTATTGTTGTGCTCGACAAAGCCACTCTCAGGAATAAACACTGCAATTAGCGCCTCTTATCTTGCTTCTGTAATTGCCTCTTGTTGCTCACATGTGACTCGATTGCTCAGTTGCTGTCGTGTCGGCGCAACAGATCCCAATGCGAAAGAACGAGCAGATCTCGTGGTCCAGATTTAAGCGCCCGAAAAGCAGCGGATTAGCCACGTGATGAAAACATCCGGCTCAGCAAGCAGCTAAGCCGGGATTAGGGCGCTCCTTGCTTCGAGGCGTAGTGTGGTTTTGCCTTTGAAAGCCACTCTATTTTGGCGCTTCATGTGGTCTGCTTTCGAGAAGTAGCTCTCAATTTTGATCTACATCCTCTTCTCTACTCTCATCGCTTTTCTCTTTTTAAAGCTGACACCCGTATACTCGTTCAAATTCCGCGCCATGAATTCGCTTTCCAAGGCCCAACTGCAGCGCCAGGCCGAGCAGCTAGTTGACTTTGTCAACAAGGCGCCTAGCCCCTTCCACGTCGTCGATGTTTGCCGCACCTGGCTCAAGGGCGCTCAGTTTGTCGAGCTCAAGGAGAAGCAGAGCTGGACTGGTGCCATCAAGCCCAACGGCAGGTACTTTTTCACTCGCAACGGCTCCTCCATCGTTGCCTTTGCTGTAGGAGGCAAGTTCGTAAGTACACACTTTCTGAATACGTGACCCCCCATGTGCAAGGCGCGCCGTGCTAATTTACACGGCACGTGTGTTCCATTTATGCATGTATGTGTAGCGGCCCGGAAGCGGAATATCTATTGTAGGTGCACACACCGACAGCCCGTGCTTCAAGGCAAGTAAAAGAACCGCTCTCTAGACACACTATACCTGGTGGCTTGGTACTCAAAAACTCTATTATCGCTGTTTCCATTGTTCTCGCTCATATTGGATGTTTTTCCTTGCTAGCTCAAGCCAGTGTCCAAGAAGACCAACAGCGGCTTCCTCCAAGTCGGCGTCCAAGTGTATGGCGGTGGTCTATGGTAAGTTCCAGAGTCAGCCTTGTCTCTCAGCCCGCTAGTCTGTTCCCTTCCGCTTCTGGATATAACCGATCATGCAGCGCATATGCACTGCAGCGTCAAGCATGCATCTGCTGCGACAAAGCGCGTCGACTGATCCTACAAAGTCGCCTCTCTCTTTGTGCAATGTAGGCATACTTGGTTTGACCGCGATCTGAGCATTGCCGGCCGGGTCATGGTCCGCAATGGAGCCGGTGGCTACGACAGCCGCCTAGTCTCCATTCAAGACCCCATCATGCGCATCCCCTCGCTGGCCATCCACTTGGATCGCTCCGTCCGCGAGGCATTCACGTACAACAAGGAGACCCACCTCACGCCCATTCTCGCCACAGTCGCCAATGCCCTCAACGGCGAGAACGCCACCGATAAGAACATCAAGTGTGCGCATCACCCGATTCTGCTAGATCGCATCGCCAAGGAGCTAAGCGTTGAGGTATCGGACATCGCCGACTTTGAGCTCTGCCTCTACGACACGCAAAAGGCGACAATTGGCGGTATTTGCAACGAGTTTATCTATGCCTCGCGCCTCGACAACCTCAACTCATCGTATTGCGCTGTCGAGGGCCTGATCAACAGCCTGAGCAACGAGAGCTCGGCTGCTGAGGACTCGCACGTCCGCATGGTCGCTCTCTTTGACAACGAAGAGGTGGGCTCCACTTCGGCCTACGGTGCCAATTCGGCGCTCATCGAGTCGGCGATCCGCCGGATCCAGGCCAGCTGCAGCAATGGCTCGGCCACGGCATTCGAGGAATCCATCGCCAACAGCTTTATGATCTCTTCTGACGTCACACACGCCGTCCACCCCAATTACAGCGAGAAGCATGAGGAGAACCATCGCCCCGAGCTGCAGAAGGGCCCTTCTATCAAGGTCAATGCCAACCAGAGCTATGCGACCACCTCGGTTACCTCGACGATCCTCAAGGACATTGCCAAGAGGAATGGCATCCCCATCCAGGAGTTTGTCGTCCGCAATGACTCGCCCTGCGGATCCACCATTGGTCCCATGCTCAGTGCTCAGCTCGGCCTTCGTACCGTCGATATGGGCAACCCGCTCCTGAGCATGCACAGCATCCGCGAGGTGTGCGGAACCGATGACGTGGGTCTCTGTGTCAAGCTGTTTGAGCACTTTTTTGAAGAGTTTGCTGGCCTGGATGCCAAGATCACCGCCGACTAAGTTTTTTTTTAGTACAGTAGCTCTTCTCCATCATCGAATTGCCCTTACGTTTATTCATTGTGATATGCAAAGCGTATCTTATTTAGCAGAGCAGCAAGAGTTGGGTTTCTTGCCACCACATGATATCTTGATAGGATAAGCGCCGCTTGGGCGTTCAGGCAAGTCGACAGCCGCACCACCCTCGGACCGAGACGAGGTTGAAGCCAGCAGCGACGGCTCTAGCAAGTTGAGGTCAAGTCTCGAGTCCAGTCTCGAAATCAAAAAGTATCCACGAGGCAGCCCCGTCTCCTTATCGACGGGCTGCAGCGAGTCATACAGTGTATCAACATCGCCGAACCACGACGGATACTTGTAGCGAGCGCTATCCAGAACCAAAGCCATGCGAGACTCTGGGTGATAAGCGCCAATAGGCGAAAAATGACCATCACCAGTCTGACCCAGCACGGGTCTCGAGAACGACAAGACCATGAAAACATCGTCCCTCTGGGTCACATACATGAGATCCCTCAAGAATTCCTCGCGAGTCGCCTGCGTCCCCCGCTTAGCCACCACCTTGGCATGTGAGCTAGCCAGGCACATAAACTGGTCAAACGTAATACCATTGGCCTTCAGATCGGACTCTGTACGACAGGATTCGAGCAGCTCGTCGCTATACCATCGCCAGACGCCCTTCCACGTACGGCCGGGATCAACCTCCAGCGCATTGAGCACCATGGCAAGCGAGCTAGGCCCACAATACGCCGGCTCCGACTGCACAGTGAAGTTGCCCGCCAAGTTGAAGTACCCCTCGGCATACCCTTCATTAAGCGACTCTTTAAACAACCTGCGTCCCGCCGCCGACGTAAACGATACCAGGTCCGCAGGCAGCTCGCGCCGATAGTACGACAGAGCAGTCTGAGTATCAGCCACCGCCACCGCGGAGCTCGCAGTAGCGACCGAATTATCACTGGCAGCCGGCAAACTAGCAGAGCTGCTCATACTGCGAATAGACTGCGACTTACAAGGGGTCAGCTCCGGCGATGCCTGCAAAGGCGATGAGCTAGCCGTCCGAGACGAGAGCTTGCACGCGCTGACCATCTTTTCCTTAAGGCGCAACGGCTCACTAGCACCAACGGGATTGCACAAATGCGTGCTACAGAGTCGGTCCACACACAAATGCATGTAGCAAGACTGGTCTTCGCTCAAGGCAGCCGTAGCAGCCGACAACTTGGGTAGAATCGAGCCCTGGCAGCTCTTTTGCGTGGCTGCCATATGGATAATGTCTGAAGTAGATGTGGAAAAGGGAGAAGAGGAAAGTGAAGAATATGAATGACAAGATAAAGTACGAGTACAACACTGGAAAGCGCCAAGGACCGCGCTGCTAGCTGGGCCACGGGCGGCCAGGCACTTAAATAGCGAACAGCACGATGGTGGCATTTCTGAAACAAGACCCATGGAAACAACAAATAATCAGAACACAGCCACAAGACAGCGCTACTTTCGCCACTGGCCTTGTTTGGAGTAAAAAAAATTTGCAATAATCAGATATTTGAGAAAGAGCAAGGGGAGAAAAGGAGTCGGCCGATCATGCTGTGCCAAGCAACAATGCCATTGGCTAGCTGACAAATTGTGGCACAATATCACCACCGCTTTGCCATGCAACGTGGCAGGCCAGGTCCAGCTCCCGCAGCACTTTGGGGCGGCTATCCGGTGCTGGCCGCATAAGATCGATCTCGACAAAAGGAGTTATTGGGTCACATCTTCGGCAGTATACACTGCTGCTGACAGAGCCTGCACCTCACGCGATGCGCTGACGTTTTCGAGGTAGTGGTTGGGCACACCATTGAGGATCTGGTGCCCCTCTCGGGCGATCCTCGGCAGCAACTGCACAACGACCACGCGGCTCTCCGGAGAAGCCGAGAACTCTTCAAACTCGCGCACCACGCCCTCAAGATCCGGCGCAGCCTCGCCCTCGACAGTCGGCGGCAAGGGGGCGCGGGGCGCGGGAGCAGGGAGCGGCTCCGGGAAGCTCTCCTGCAGCGACTCGAGGAGCTGCGCCGTGAGCCGGTCAATGCAGCTATTGAACACGTAGACAAAGTCCATGCTCTCTATGATGTCGCGCATCTGATCCAGCAGGCGCACAAACACCGACGTAAACACTTGGTTGGCAGCCAGTCGGTTGGACGCTAGATAGTCAGCCACACTCTCGTCGCCCAGCGGCAAGAGCACCGCGGCCAGTGACTGTATCAACCCATTATTGCGCAGCCTCAGATGGATTCCGCTGAACAACGCTGCCAGCTCCCGGTGCGTAACCCGCTCCTTGAGCGGCAGCTGGCCGATGCAGTGGCTGGTGGCCTCCGAGATCTGTGCCATCAGCTGGCGCCACCCGCGGTTCAGGAACCACCAGCTGAGCATGAGGAAGTTCTGCTCGTCAGCCATCGATAGCCGCGACTCGTAGCGGCCCTCAAAGGAGGCGTGGCTGTCATTGGGGTCGGCAAGCTTGCTAATGACAGTATCCAGGTACGTGCTCCGCCCGACCATGTTGAGCTGAGTATGAACGAGCATCGTGAGCAGCGACTCGGCGTACACGGCTATCATCGTGCGCGCAAAGCTCTGTATTTTGATCTCCTCCCAGATCTCCACCTTGGACCTTCTAGGAGGCTCTTCAGCGCTCTGGTCAGCTAGCACGCCGTCCTCTCCGGGTGTCGATATCTGTGGTCGATGTACAGTGCGAAGCTCTGTAATCAACCGCTCAACATCCACTTCGCGCAGCACTTGCTCACTGAGCTCCGGCAGTAAGCTCATTATTGTGAACAGGCAGTCGCGCTGGTTTTGGTCAAAGCGTTTACGGATGTTCTCCTTTGATGTGCGCTCCTTGGCAGAGACGGCTTGCATCTCTACGACGCGGTTGACAAGCAGTCGTCCAGAGTAGTACAACCCACCGACTATTCCCGCAGTGATAGCCAGCTTGCGCTGGTGCCGCCGAAAAAAGCTCCATGCGCCGTCTAACATTAGCAATAATTTGAGATAATCGTAAAACGAAAAATGGAGACTGGCAAATTGCGAATTTATGTGAAGCAAAGTGATAAGGCACAGGCAGCAGCAAGAGTGCCTAGTCCCAGTGAGTGCTACTGCAATCTCAAAATGTGACATGTGACAACCACGCATCGCCAGCAAGACATTTGTGCTGAGCACACTCTCCCCACCTTTTCCACAGGCCAGCAGCACAGCAGACGATATTGCAAACGGGCAAAAAACTGCCGAGGAAGAGTGCCGGCTCTGGTAGAACTAGCACAATCGCCGGTATCTGTGGCGATACCTCCCACTACTCTGGAGCACACAAATAGAGTTTCTGCTGCGATTGATTCTGCGCTATTTCGTGTCAACAAGGCTCAGTTCTTCTAATAGATTGAGTGCATTGGTTCGGCACTATATCATTAGGCCGTTTTCATTTGCCTCAGAAAGGAGTAATGTGGCTGCTCTGGAAGAAAATAAAAACCTTCCTGTATTCAGTCAAGTACAAACACTCTGGTTGCGTCTGAGTAGAGTGCCAGTCCGGTTGTTGGCGCAGCGGCGCGTACAAGGGGCTTGCACGTCATGCCGGCATATTAATATGCTAAATTTCCATAGGGCCTCAAGCAGCAGGAAAGGAGGAGGCTATTGAAGCCAAGCAAAATATTCCAGAATCAGCGCTACCCACCGCAGGTCCAGGGCGTGATCTAAATGGTACAAGGTACAACCGGTTTGGGTTTGACTGCTCTCTCATGACACCAGCACATGAGCCTGTTGAAATACAACAAAAAAAGCACTTTGAGATCTGCTGCGGCCCTTCATACCCCAGCATATGGACGATTGCACATAAGGAAACCCAGACACGATTTGCGGATGTAAAGCGATATCTGCAGCGAAAAAATGATGTGCAAGCTCCTTGCATGGGCCGGGTTACAATAAGAGGCTGGGTAGTAAAGCCGGGAGGCTCATGAGGCCCCTTCTCAGTCATACAACCCGAAGCACGAATGAAATGGCCTTGCCATAGGATAGTGTTTTATTGGGGGAATGAGATGGGGAGGAGCCAATTGGAGTGAAATGGGGGAGAGGCATGCTCCCGCCCCTTGTGAATGGCAGCTGGCCCGGCCAAACAAAGTACTACGAAAGAGGGAGAAGGAGCACACACGCAGCCTAGTCTGCAAATCCGCACTCCCTATGTCCTCGGGGGAAGCCTGCGGGGAGCTCTGTTATAAAAAGCAGGGCCAATGTCCATCCAGAACTTCTTGGTTGCTCGATTTCCTCCCATTGCTTTTAATTTTACATCCCCCGACTCCATAGTTCATCTCGCGCCTTCATAGTCCACGCCATGGAAGGTATCCACAGAAGCAGTAACGCTGAATCAGTATCGAACAATATGCAAGGTGCAGTATCCAGCCCAGCAACATCCCTGCCTGCTCGTAGCACCAGCAAACAATTGGCGCCGCTGAACACCAGTGTAGCAAAGACACCTGGTCTGCAGATCCAGCTGCCCACGCCCGACGAGCGGACCTCGCTCTCATGGTGCGCAACCTCGCCTATTGAGCTTAGTGCCAAAGGCTTGGTTAGTCCAAAGTTTCCGACACCGGCAGAGCCCAGCGAGAACGATCCCAGTGCATTTACGCCCTACTTTATGCAAACCGCTGAGCCACGGGCCCCAGAGCTACAACGCCAGCCGTCTTCGAGAATAGCTCCGCCACGGCGTGAGAGCAGGCTGGGCTGGCCGGGCAGTGGTGCGCGCCGCTCATCAGAGTCAGCAACAGCAGTATCCTTGGCTTCAGCATCGCCGCCCTTGTCTCCTACCTCCACTGGGCTGCTGACACCCAGCGCTGCCGTGGACAGCACGGGCGAGGAGAGCAGCGGGTCGTCGGTGACGGCACTCAAGCGATCTCTATCGGCTTTGCTGCGTCGGTCGACCAGTATCGTGCGGCGGACAGACTCCAACAGCCGACGCAAGGTGGAAGGCGGCAGCGGGAGTGTGAGCACTCGTGGTACCGCCAGCGAGGATAGACTGCGCAGCCAAGCAGGCTCGTCTATTGCTAGCTCGCGGTCCAGTTTGCAGACCCCCGCAGACACGCCGGGCAGCAGCCAGGCGACATCACCACAGCTCACAGCGACTAGCCTGCCGCCGGCTAGTGACTTTGGCGAAGCACTGACGGCGTCGACGTTCAGTGTGGGCATGGTCAACACCACCACATCACCGTTGATCGGGAACTCGATGGTGCACGTCAAGGTGGTCATGGATGCTGCCAACATCACCATCGTGCCCATGGTGCGCACCGTGGTGTTTGCTCGCGCTCGCGAACGTATCCTGACCAAACTGTTCCAGGGCGGAGTGCCGTTTGTTGACTCGAAGCGCCGCAAGCTGGCTGTGCGCAAGCCGGACGGCAGCATGGTTGTGGTGGCCGACAACCAAACTTGGCGCTGCGTTATGGATGCTGCGTCGGCTGCTAAGGCTAGCCAGCCTGGAGTTGCTGCTGGTGCTACAGCCGCAGGGTACAGGACCGTCGTCAAGCTCACGCTTCACTTGATCGACCCAGCTGAGATCACCAACCGTCTGTCTGTCACAGGATGTAGGCCGGTTGACTCGACACCACTGCAGCCAGTGCTAGGCGGTCGTGCTTGCTCGACGTGACTGCCCTCTGAGGAGAAGCTTTGCTATAAAGGGAGGGGGCTTTCCTAATGCCAAGCACTGCTGGTGTGACTGGTCACACCAAATCACCTTTTCCCCGCATCTATTCGCTCTCGAACTGGCCATCCAAGTATGTGAGGCGTGTTTCAGTGCTGGGGGATTCCGCTTCTTTGGGTCTTGCCTCATCCGCGGCCCTCCGCCCACAGCCAAGGCTCAGCAACTGAGAGTATTTCATGTGACTGAGGGAGAAAAAAGCCAAGACCCGGAGAACACCCTACAAAGATAGGCGGCGAAGGATGTCCATAAAAGTGACATTTTTCTACAATCCATCTTTTTCCGCACAGCTTCTTTTCTCTACCTTTTGTATAAATTCTATTTTTGCTTCTTCTTCTTGCTTGCATTCGAGCATTCGAGGTCTGCTTTTTGGCTAAACTACTACCTACACACCATTCTCTCTATTGTCAACTCTAGCGAGGAATGTCGAGAACACCGCTGCCACAGTCGCTGGATAGGGAATGTGTCAAGGCCGCCAAGATACTAAACTCGTTTATCAACCCTGGTGGTCTGGGAACTGACAAGTATATCCCGCCCAGTATCCTTGAGCGTGCCAAGGGTGTGGCCTTTCTGTCTGTGCTCAAGGCTGGTTTTATTTGGTCCGGCCGTATTGGCTCTGGCCTTGTCGTTGCACGGTAAGTCTCTTTATGCTACTTGGTCATGTTCAGGTTCCTTTGTGCTTGTGCATCCAATGACGCAAGTACGCGCAGGGGTATCCAGGTAGAACTTTCTTCTCTTGTGCCAATGTCTACTGCACACCTTTCCCCCTGGTGCTTCGCCTGCTAGCGACAAAATCCGCCTTTTATGTGCCCCGGACGACGATCTACCATCATATCTGCTTTTGCTACTATTTAAATCCCTAACTGATATTTTGGTTTTGCTGCTTTTGCACTATGCCTTTTGTTCTACGACTGTCCGCTACTGTAGCTTGTCGGACGGAAGATGGTCAGCGCCCTCGGCAATTGCTACGGCTGGCGCCGGTGTAGGCGGACAAATCGGAATGGAGATAACGGACTTTGTGATGATCCTGACTACAGATTCTGCTGTGAAGGCGTTTATGCATGGCGGCAACGTTACGCTTGGAACTAATGTCACCGTGGCTGCTGGGCCGTTCGGACGGAGTGCGGAGGCGGCGGGGGCGCTCATCAATCTTGCGCCAGTGCTGTCGTACAGCAAGTCGAAGGGGCTGTTTGTTGGGGTGTCGCTTGAGGGCTCACTTATTGCTGAGCGCAAGGATGCCAACGCCACGCTTTATGGCCGCCCTGTTCGTGCGCAGGAGCTTCTCAGTGGAACCATTGCTCCGCCTCCACAGGCTGATGTGTTGTACCGTGCGCTGGATCTTAGGGCTACTCCGCTGAGCAATCCTTCTACGTATGGAACCCCGGGGTCTGTTGGTGGTACGCCTGGGTATGGCTCGAACACTATGGCGAGCACTCCTAGTGTGACTAGCCCGGCTCCGCTTTCTGGATCGACGTCGTACCTCAATAGCAGCATTTCACAAACTGGCCACACTACGGCTGCTACTGGTGGATATGGTGCCTTGCCTGGATATGGAGCGAATGCAGGAACCAGTGGCTATGGAGCTAATGCAGGAGCTGGCGGCTATGGAGCTAGTGCAGGAGCTGGTGGCTATGGAGCCAATGCAGGAACCGGTGGCTATGGAGCCAATGCTGCATCTACTTCTGGGTACGGAGCAAACGCGGGAGCTGGTGGGTACGGAGCAAACACCGGAGATAGCGGGTATGGTGCGAATGCTGTCGCTGCAGACAAAGGCAAAGAACGGAATGTGGAAGCGCCTACACCGCTCAGCAACGTGTCCTCTGCGTATGGCGCTGGCGTTGCAACATTCGGTGCAACCCCGCCATATGGAGCGGCAACAGCAGGCTACAAATCCAACGACCAAAGCGGCAGCAACTATCACTCGGCCCCCACCGGCGATACTAAGAAGAGGCCGCCGCCGCCACCGCCCCCAGCTCCCGCCCCCTCCTACCCGCGGGCAGTGGCGCTGTACGACTTTCCTGGAGACCAGGATGGCGATCTGCCCTTTAACAAAGGCGACCTCATTACGGTTACCGAAAAGACCGAGAGCCTGAACGACTGGTGGAAGGGCATTTGCAAGGGGAAGACGGGAACCTTTCCTTCCAACTATGTCCGCTTGTACTAAACTGTTTTTTTTTCTTACGTGCGTCGAATGAACAATATCTCATTAGTAAAATACATTGAAGAGCCTCTAGTCCTCTGTGCGGATGTGGATAATGCTCGCATTATCGCTGCTAGCTTCATTTGGCTCTTCAGGATGGTCGTCTGCGCTCTCGTTGTCCCTCAGGATCTCAAAGCGTCTATTATCGGTTGCTGAGCTCTCTTCGTGGGTCAGTGCTCCGGTCTCCTCGTCAGAGTCGTTGGGATCTAGCTGGTGATATCCTGCGGGGCGATCGCTGACCAGGGTGCGCAGAGCTAATACGCCAGTAGGGACAAGTTGGAAGCTTTTCTTTATTAGAGCGCCCAGCGCAATGAATGCCAGCAGCGTCATGACTGCAATAGCTGTAATCGTTGTACCCCAGTCGTCATTCGAAGGACGCTTTGTGGGTGGGCTCGGCGGTGTTCCCTCGCTGCCGCCGCTGATAGCGCTGAGGCCGAGTAGCGTAAAAAGAAACATAAGAATAATGTAAAGGTGGAATTGGAACGCGTAGAAATGTAGCGAGTGCCAAGAAGGATACTGCTGAACGTGGCCCCTGTCACCTCGCCTGTGCACGTGTCCTTGATTGAGTAAAAAAGCAGAATACAGCATGCAGGAGCGTGTGTTTGCAGATTCCTTCTCTTCGGTCTTGTGCATTTATCCTACTTTTTCTTCAACTCGTTTTTTTTCTTTTATAAATCCTCACATTCGGTTTTATTTACATAGTGATTGCTCTCCTATCAGCAAATGGGCAACACACAGTCGGCTGATGGCGATGGTAGCTCTCGCCGGCATTCCGGGCACCAAGGAGGTGCTGCTGCTGCAAGCAACGGCGCCTCAATGACCTCGCAGCCTCCCAGTCATGGCGGTGGAATTTCGCACCGCCTTTCGCGTCGCTCCAAGCCCGCATCTGCCGCTGTGCCCGTGCCCACTGCCCAGGCCCCGATAGACACCAACGGTGGCATTGGCGGAGTGCAGCAGCAACTGAGGAACCACCACCGGCACCCACCTGGCGTTGGCCCCGTCGATATGCTTTCTCCCGTGGTTGGCTCTCCGCTGCCCGACTCTAGCTTGGTACAAGGATATGGAAATATTGCCGCTGGCAGATTCCAGGGCGGAGCAGGAGCAGCGCACATGGCAGTACCCGAATCTATTCCTCAGACCTTACCTAACCAAGGTGGGTTGGCGCAAATGATGGCGGCGCGCAAGATTGGGCCTGGTGTGGGCGGGCGGTCCCCACTCACTGGAATCTCTGACGACCGGATTCGTAGCATTGTTGAGGGCGCGGCTAGCGGCGGGCGTGTGGGGTTCCATGGGCGACGGACTAGCGGGCTGGCCAACACATTTTCGCCTGGCGACGATAGTGCCGAGGCGGCTAAAGTCGTGCCCACGCTAATTCGCTGGACTGAGCAGGGAAGCACGGTGTATATCTCGGGGTCGTTTATTGACTGGCAGTACAAGATTAGATTGCACGAGAACGACGGGATGTTTGGCGTAGTCATCGACCTTCCCGTAGGCACGCATTGCCTAAAGTTTATTGTTGACGGCAAATGGCGCTGCTCCAACCGCTTTATCATCGCCCCGGACGATGACGGCAACTTGGTTAATTACTTCAAGGTCGAGGATGTCGTTGAGGAGCAGGACCAGGAGAAGGAGGATAATGTCGAGGGCTTGGATGCTGCCACTATGTCTAACTCACCGCCCGGTGAGTACGGGACTGCTATACCCGACCTGGCTAAATTGGCGAGGGAGGCTTCGAGTAGTCGGCGTAATGAGCCTCCATTGCTGCCCCCTCATCTCAATCAGGTCTTGCTCAATAGCTCGGAGATTCGCCGCGACGACCCGAGCATTCTCCCGGTGCCTAATCACGTTGTGCTCAACCACCTGTACGCGTGCTCAATTAAGGATAACGTGATGGCTGTCTCGAGCACATCACGCTACCGCGGCAAGTACATGACGACGGTCTACTACAAGCCAGTTACACCACTGAATTAAATTGCTTTAACCTGCGTAGCTTTGAGGGAATATCTGAGTATGGCAATATTTTCTTTCTTTAAAGGCCGTGTTTGTTCCCCACCCCCATTGGAACGTGGCAGGGGAATCAGGCTCCACTCACTATGCTTTGGCTTGCCGGATTTAATGGCAAAGTCTCGCTTCTCCAGTAATCGGAAAAGCGTGATTCTTTTTCTTCATCTCATGTTGGCTAGCAAGCTTTGTTTTAATCGACAGCCTCAAAGAGAATTTCATGATATCAGAAGAGCAAAGTCACACTTCTTTATAAATTGAAGGAAGGAGAGGTGCAGGGTCCCTTTTTGCTTCCTTGCACCCCTCAGCAGGCATATTTAAGCAATTGTGTACCGTCCTATTTACCTTCTCCCTCCTTTCTTTACTAATTCTGCATTATTCTTCTAATTTTGCATCTATTTCTCAACTAGTGAACTAGCTATTGATTCAGATGGAACAACACCACGTGTACATATATGTCTATGGGATGGATGTGAACGATAGCTCCTTTGGTTTATTAGATATTACATATGCATCCTGTGAAAGCTACACAATTGAGGTGGGCTATATAAAATCCCTAGTGAATTGCCAGCTCGATGGATATGAAGAGCTATTTAATACCAGAGAACTATAGCAAGGACATTTGTGGCAATATTACGGGCGATTTTAGTGTGGTGTTTGTTGAGGCCAAGACTACTAACTACCTGGCGACAGATATTTTCATGGAACAGGCTATGTGGCCGATGACACGAACAATCCAACGAATGGTACCTTCCATACAATAGGGGATCTGGTTAAAGAACCCTATAGACTAGAACAGTATACATTGGAACTGCGGAGGAGTGATATCATGGTGATATGCGCTACCGTGAGTAAAGAAAAACTGAAAAGCGTGCCACCAGAAGACCTTTAGCTCAATTGGAATAGGATTAGCAAATCAGCTTTGGTATCATACATGAATTTGGGCCAGCTGCAATACTCTTTAGCTAAATTATATGCCTTTTATAGTCATTTATGAGAGCATGTATTTCAACATCTAACAGAAGCCTCTTTAACCTTTGGCCTTTTTTTTGGCTAATATGGACAGGTGAGACACCCACTATGCATCTCTTACACTTGTTTCCCTCCAGTTATTCAGCAAAAGAAAGTACACTTAGCTGAACAGCCATAGAGATTTTTTTTTGATAAAGCGCCCCATACTTGTAATTACTTGTGATAGGCAAATATGTATGGCTAGTAATTTGGCTGCAGTTAATACATTTTGAATCAGGCTATGGCAACACAGAATACATAAACGCACTCACGAGTTACATTTTTTTACATACTAATGAGCAGCCCTAGTGGATATCAGGGTGGGCGAGGAGGTGGAGGACGAGGGGGACGTCAGCCCGGCTACCGCGGCGGTGGCGGATCGGGACCAGGTCGTGGGCGAGGAATGGGAGGAGGATTAGGCCGTGGACGAGGGCGAGGATCTGGCGACCGCCATGACGGCAGTGCGGATCCTACAGATGGCCCCAACGCAACGCCAAGCAGCGGACGAGATACCCCGCCAACCAATCGAAATGGTCATGGGCGTGGTGCTGGCGACAGCAGCTTTCAGGGCACAAAGCCCGGGCACCTAGTTCCAGTCAAGCCTACGTGGCCCACACCCTCGACCAACATAGCTTGGCGTGTGCTCTACGTAGTCCCACCCAACTCGCGGCCAGAGCTGGGGCCAACTGGCGAAAAGATTCCTGGTCCATTCAGTCCAGCGCTGCTGCCGTCGACACCTGAGCAGGCGGCCAATTCAGGTTCGCAGAGGCCACAAGACGTTCTACGCAAACAAAAAGAATCGCATGCCATGAAACAGCGCGTACAACAGCTGCTCAAACAGGCGGCTGACAGTCCGTCCGGCGGAGTAGGAACCTATGTCGGGCGGATATCGCACAACAACAACCCTTTAATACCTGTTTTGCCTAGACTAGATCCATGATTCACCGGAGCACGTTGTAGCGGGTGCCTGTCAACATTGCCACTAAGATAAATAATAATATTCACACACAAAGTACAATGAATTGAAGGAGGTATTCGTCTTTTGTTGTCATAGGCCGCAGCAGTTTTTTTTTCTTTTCATTGTTGCTAGGCGCCAACAGCAGATTATACTCCATCGGGGTCTTAGACAAGCGCTCTTAGGCGCGGCGAGAGCAGTGGAGAGGACTCGGACGAGGGACACACATTCTTCTTGCATATCGGGCAGAACTTCTTACGCGTAGTTAGCCAGCGATCGATACACTTGACATGGTATTGGTGCTTGCAGGGCAGGATTCGCAATTCATCCTCGTCGTCAAAGTCATCCAGACATATAGCACATTCGGCTGGCTCGCCTTCGCGGTACTTTGAGTGATAGAATATCTTGACTGGCAGGCTGTTCACCAGGTCAGTAGGCGCCAGGTCCCGCAGACGGTGCTGGCGCAAGCGCAAGCGGTACAAGATGTAGATAAAGCCCATCATCAGCATGGGCGACAAAATGGTAATAAATAACACATCCAGGAAGGGCAGCTCATAGTACTCGTTGCGCACTAGTTTGATCTCGAGCGGGTGGCCGTCAGGCGTGCCCAGTGCAGCGTCCCGCAAGGCATTGTACTCGGTACGGGCAATAAACGAGGACGGTATGCGCACGTCAGATGTATCTCCTACATTTTTATAAAAAAAGTATACGAGGCGTGAGAGTTTGCTCAGCACACGCAGCAGACGAATTAGCACGAGAGATAATTTGTCACATGGGCAATATCAGTGACAGTGATGCACAATACGTGCGAACAAACGTTTACTTCACAACTTACCAGAAGCATACATGGTGATGGGCAAGTCGTACCACGGGTCACCAACGATTACAGCGGCAGCGCCAGACGCCTGCATGTTGCGAACCTTCTCAGCAAACCCGCAGCTTCCTCGCTCAACGAGTACGACCCAGCTCTCTGACGAGTCGACGGGCGTGGAGAGCGGGCGGCAGCCATCGACATTATTCGGCTCGACATTCGCGACTATCAGCAGACGGCCAACCAGGCCATCGTCGCCGAGATGCGACCCAAACATCGCAGATCGATCCTACCAATAGTCCACACCAAGAAAAAAAAGGCTCAGTACACGCGTTAGAAGCGAGTCAATCGTGGCTCTTGTTGCCGGGTGTCAGCGCTGCTGTGCAGATCACTCCATCCAAAAATGAAGCTGGTCAACGACGATCCCCGTCTCATCCCACGCTTCACGGTTACTCGTGTGGATTGAGCGAGCACCGTTCAGGAAAGCGTTGGGGGAGTATTCAGGGCTCTGCGCAGGGCCGATGCGGATGTGCTTTCTAGAATTGCAAAACATGCGTGCATATGCTTACCTCCAAGGTGGCATTAGTGGACTAGAGCCGCGTTTTGTAAGAAATGTGCAATCGTTTCGATTATTTCGCCACCACAGAACATGTCCACAAGCGAGAGAGAGAGGGAAAGGCAAGCATAGTAGAAGTTAGTAGGAGGTGGCATACATTTCGACTCTAGCTGTTTGCAGGACAATGGTGCTGCTCCATTTAACGCAGCTGAACATACCACAATGACTACGGATGCGGCGGCAAAGCCAGGCCCGCCGTTTCTTGGGGCCAGCAGCCCTATGGGCATGGCCAAGAGCAGGATCCATAGCAGACGCTGCCATACAGAGTGCCGCTCCATCGTTGCTTCCCAGAAAAGAAGAGTATATGAGCCCCTCGGGTGGTAGTGTGTATATCGAGAGGCAGAGAACAAGAAAGGGAAAGAGAGAATAGAATCCAAGCAGCGAGTTTGTTTTGATACAGCTTGCAAGCACTAGTTCGTTTAGCAAACAAATTGCATTGGACAGGCGAAGTATAAATAAATAAATTCAAGGAGGGAGGCTGAGCAAGGTGAAAAAAGTATCGCGGGGGGCGAGATGGAGAGGCAAGAATGCTGCAGAGCGCGATGGCCAGCTGTTAGGAAATGGCGTGGTGGTGTTTTTTTTTCTTCCTTGAAAACAGGTGGGAGGACGGGGGCCAGGGGTCGAGGGCGTGCATACCGCTTGGTCATATGCTCGCACCCAGTGCAAAGAAAAGGCCTCGCTTTCAAATCATTCGCTCGCTGGTTCTTTCACTGTAAATGGGTGTGACTTTTTTACTTGCGTGCAGGAAGCAAATTTATGCTCCTCGCCCAGCTCGGATCCGGCAAAAGACCCACAGCATGTACAAGAGAAAAGGGTCAACCGTCTAGCAGGGGCGTTTAATAGCAAAAACATCAAAAAGAAAGAACAATGCCTAGGGAAAATGCACATTTCTAATGGGTTCAATGGCGCCGCTGGAAGAGCACTGCCACTGACACAATCAGCAGCAATGCCAACAGACGGCCCGTGGCTGGTGGCGCCAGTCGCCCGGCGCTGTTAGGGTTATAATTCTTAGGCACGCCGTCATTAGTCCGTTCGTACCGCGAGATATAAAAAGCAAACGGCATAGCGTACTTTATCAAGTATCCGGCAGGAACGACATCACTCATCCTAAACCCGATATCGCCGTCATAAAAGTACATAATATACCCATTGCCCTCACGCATACCAACGCCCTCCGGCACATCGTTCTTGGTATCCCAATAGAACCGCTTCTTATCGCCCGTGATATTAACGGCAATATCGTACAAAACAGGCTTAGTGCCTGGTTCTCCATGCGGGTCTTTGGGCAGCTGCACGCTGATCATCAGCTTTTCTGGTACTTCGATCACGTTATTATCGTAATCCCAGCGCAGCTCGACCACAGAGTCTAGCTCAAACAGCGGCGTGTGCACGGTCCGCGGAGGTATGATCATCTTCATGCGGCCAGGCATCTTGCCCGCATCCTTATCGGCCTTGACTCGCTTCAAGTACTCCTTTTCGGCTTCCTCATCCACCTCGTCCAGCTCGTCTTCGTCTGTGTGCTTGCTGGTTTTGGTCGGCTTTTTATGCTGTTTCTGCTCGCCGTCGTCCTCATCTTTCGTGCTCTTGCTAGCGGGTGCTGGTGCGTGGATGATCTTGGGCCCGCCCTTGCTGGTTTCGTGCGATTCTTGCGCTTTGGTGGCTTTAGGAGCCTCCTTGGGCTTTTCAACATGCACTTCTTTGGTGTTATCGTTGTGGCCCGCGCTTGTGCTAGATACGGCCACAGCAGCCAAGTTGAATCCGCGGATATCGTCCTGCGCACGCACTACCGAAGCAGCCATACATGCCGCAGCTATGCAGAGAACAACTTGTGACCTCATCCTCGGTACCAAGCTCTAGCAGCAGATATGAAATCAATCGCCCGAATATGTAGATGGAAGGTGTAGGATGCCAAGGAACAAAGAAATAGACAGAGCCCAAGAGATGTAAACAAGAGCGTAAAAGGAAAGGTATTTGCCAGCTATTCGCTGGTTACGAAATGTTACAGGTATCAGAAGAAAAAAACCACCAGTGCTCTCGTGTCTCCAAAATGAAATGAATACCGTTTCATCTAATGGCCGCCATTTACACTACATTACCCCCGCGGCAGCATAAAGTCTGCCATGTGGCAGACATGCTCGTCTTCAATATCGCCTCTTACCCCACTCAAGGCCACGCCTAATGTCTCAGCTAGGACATGCACATCTCCACATTTATCCAGAAAATAGATATGTACCCGCCGTCAGCAAATAAAAGCGTTGCTATTTCGAATAATAAATCCATTGACTAAGAATGGATAAAAAAGACAAGTAGGACGATATTCCACTTGCAAACTTGAGGTAAGCTCCAGCTGCCAATTTAAAGGCCGCTGGTGACCTGCCAGACACGGATGACGTTGTCGGTGTAGCCGGCGAACAGGACGTTGCCATCGGCGGACCAGGCAAGCGAGGTGCACTCGGGCTCGCGGGCGTCCTTGCTGAGGCCAACAAAGTCGGGGCGGAGCTCGCACACAGCGGACTTGGACTCGAGGTCCCAGACCTTGATGCACGAGGCAGTGGCGGCGCACAGCCAGTAGCGGTTGGGCGAGAAGACGAGGGCGTTGATGATGTCGCCAGCCTCCAGCGAGTACAGGTGCTTGCCGTCGTTGAGGTCCCACAGCATGGTGACGCCGTCCTTGCCGCCCGAAGCGCAGAGCGAGCCATCGGGAGAGATGGTGACGGTGTTCACGTAGCCCTGGTGGCCAAAGTGGTTGGTGCGCAGCTTGAACTTGGTGATGTCCCAGACCTAAGCACAAAAACACAGATAAAAGCAGAGTTGCAGAGAGGTTAGCAAGCATGCAAGTGACATATCGTGCTTCAATATTTGTGGCAGCGGCAGCGTAACGGTCTCAGTAGTACAATTGGTAAAGTATGTCTCATAGGCCCACTTGGCCTCTGAAGTAGCAAATATATGTTTGACATCATAGACACGCAGCACAGCAGCAAGCTTCCGGTCAATACGTACCTTGACAACCTTGTCCCAGCCACCGGTGACAATGAGGGGGTTGTTGGGGTTGGGCGAGAAGCGCACGCACGAGATCCAGCCGTTGTGGCTGTCCTCAGTGATGTTGTACTTGCACTCGCCGAGGGTGTTCCAGATCTTGATGGTCTTGTCGCGGGACGACGAGATGATCTGACGGTTGTCAGGCGAGAACGACACCGAGAGGACGTCCTTGGTGTGGCCAACAAAGCGGCGGGTGGTCAGACCAGTGTTCAGGTCCCACAGGCGCAGGGTCTTGTCCCACGAGGCAGACAGGGCGTACTGGCCGTCCGAGGAGATGACAACATCCTGGACAAAGTGGTTGTGGCCGTGCAGGGAGCGCTTGGCAGTACCGTAGTTGACGTCGTCGCGAGTCAGGTTCCAGACGAACAGGGTCTTGTCGCGCGAAGCAGAGACAAGGATGTCGGGGTTCTCGGCCGAGGTGGCGAGGGCGGTGATGGCACCGGCGTGACCTAGAACAATGAGAATGCAGAAGCGTTGCAATCAGTATAGGTCGCTTAAAACACACGCAGCTCTAAATGTCAATAAATGGATCTGAATCTCGGAATCGGTCGATTCTGGCAGACTATGCTAGCGTGCTCGCTCTCGGTTCAACGATCTGGATACATACCGACAAGGGTACCACGGAGGACAAGGTTGGCAGACATGGTTTCTCTTTTTGCGAAATTTCAAACAGTTGAAAATTACGAGGGTGATGTGGAGAGGAAGAGCCGCTGGTGCCCTGGCCCGTCCACTATCTGGCATTTATACCGCCACCCAGTCCACAAGCACTATCAGCCCCTAGCCAGAAAAATTTGCGGTTCAATGAATCAGCCGAGCCGAGCCGAGCCGATGTGCACCATGATCGCAGATCGGCTCGCGCATATCGCTTATATGTCAATATCGTCGTCTTCGTCATCACTGACCATCAAGCGACGAGTCTTGGTAGTGGCCGCACGTCTGCTGTTGCGGCCACGGTCGCTCTCGTCGTCATTGTCGTCATCGTCGTCCGTGTACTTGGTGCGCTTGGAGCTCTTGAGACGCTGGGCGACGAGCTCTTCTTCCTCCTCGTCGTCAAACTCGTCGCGTGGGCCAACTTCAGGCTCATCATCATCGATAAAGTCCTCCAGCTCTTCGTCGGCGTAGATGCTGCGAGGGCGACGGCTCTGCAGGGGCACGTCGCGCTTAACAGACCGTGGTGGGCCGTAGCCAGGGCCGCCAGCCCGCGCATCGTGCTCGGAATCATAGCCAAACCCGCCCTCCTCCTCCTCCGAATAGTCGCCAGCATATGTGGGGCTGGCATAGCCCGTGTTGCGGCGCTCGGACTGGAGCCCCCTCGCTTCCATGCGCTCGCGCAGGCGCTCCTCCTTTTTGCGCTGCTTCTCTCGCCGCTCGTCTTCCTCTATGGCGCGCTTACGAGCGAGCTCTGGGTTCTCATCGTCCACCTCAAAGCGTGTACGCGAGGTCTTTGCAGTTGTTGCGCGAGCTGCATGGCCTCCGAGTGCAGCTACACCCTGAGCCCTGGCCCTGACGCGACCGAGCAAGAGCGACACGGCTGCGCGCGATTGCGCCGACTGCTTTGCGGGTCGCAGCGACCACTGCTCAGTCAGCCTAGCGTGGCTCTGCATCAGCAGCTCATTCTGGTAGAGCGCTGCTGCGTAGTGGTGTTGTTTCGTCTTGGCCGAATCGTCCAGCGGCTCGGACGCGACGCTGTAAGTCTCTGGCGTGTGTCCGCCGATGACAATTGACGTAGAGCCATCGGACCACCGTACCAAGCGCGCGTTGCTCTCGCGTCTCATCTTCCCGTCTGAGCCAGCAGTGCGTCTCCACCGAATAGTATTGCCAATTATGCCCTCAACGGCTGACGCCAACTCGGGCGGCACAGCCTCTTTGACACTGTGCTTGGCGGCCACTTCGTGCTCCTTCTTGATGAGATCTTCATACGAGTCGGCCGAAAATGGTGTTGGGTCCAGCTGAAGGATATTAGGCATGCGCGTCAGGATGAATGTGTCTCTGTCTGAGCGCGGCGCCGGCAGCAAGGGCACTCTCGCGCTCATCACGCGCACGTTGACCCTGCTAAGACCCTCTGGGGCCTCGTCGTCGCTCATGACTCCGTCGCCACCACGTGTAGCCTCATTATCGCTGTCGCGCATCTCGGCGTCCTCATCGCTCCCAAAGAGGTCGTCAAGGGCGTCGCCATTTGCCGGCTGTATGCCGGGCCTCACTGGCTCACCACCTTCATCGCTTTCACTATCATAGCGGCCCTTCCTGGGTTCAGGAGTCGCCGAATCCCTGCTGCGAGAGGGTCGCCGGGGCGAGCCACGCGGAGACGATAGCCGAGAGGCCTGGCTCTCAACATCGCTGAGGTCAGACCCAAACAAATCGCTCATTATTTATGGAAAGGAGCCAGTTCGCAAAGCCAGCTGTGATTCAGCACAAACAAGTCAAAATATTGGTAGTAGCAAGAACGACAGAACTAATGTAAATCAACAGACAAATCGAGAAAAGGTGGCAAAAATAAAGCAAGAGAGCTGCACGTAAAGAGCTGCCACAGCCACTTGATTGATCAGGTCCGATGCAATGTCAAGCGAGATCTGCCGGTGACTCTTTCCTCTTCAACGCTCCCTGTTGCTTTTGCATTTTGTAATCATCTGCGTCAGCTCAGTCCAATTCAGCTCCAAAGCTAGCAGTGCACTGAAAGCACGCCAAATGCTTGAGCAGGTGCGACTTGTGCTTATTGCCTTTGCTATCGGTTATCTCACACGGCATTTCAACCCGCTCAACTGGGACCAGATTAAAGAGGTTGTTCTCGACAAGCTCGGCCAGCTCTCGCCCCGCCTCCTCACTGCTTTGGGCATAATAGCGACATTTGGCTCGCTACTCCTGTTTCTCTGGCCTTTAGCAAAAGTTGCCGACTGGGAAGCGCAGAACAGTACTGGATACAAGTATCGCACCTCGGCACGGGAGCACTTGAAGCGTCGCGGCAGCTTCTGATAACCCGATCTACATGGTGCAAGTGGACTCTGTGGGAGGGCGTTCGGAGCATGTTGCCAAGATATTTTGGCCGCTGCACTTGTGCCAACCTATTTCAGAGAGCGGCTACCTAGTTGGGTGGGACCTTGGCGGTGGCGAAATAGTGGTCGCGAGCAAGACCTCTTTTGCTAACACTCAGCAAGTGTCGCAGCTCTTGGCAGATTTTCACCAGCAATCTATGGCCAGTCTAGAACTAAATGTAGTTGAAGCAAACGGGGGTTTTCGGAGCCGGAGCCAGGCCGAGCAGCAACTGATGCCTCCAACGATTGTCGGCTATATGAGCCGCGAGGGAGAGGGACTTTGTGAGCCTGAGGCTCGTGACGCCTGCGAGCACTGGATAGACGCGTTCACCGCACGCACACAGATTGCCTTCCGTGCTGTTCTCTCTATGGACGCCAGGACGCCCGAGCGCATAGTTGTCATCTTATACGAGGAGAGTTCAGCAAAACCCTGGCACTATTACAAGGCATCGCCGATCAACCTCGACTTGACTGCGTTGGCGTCGGGAGGCCACGGCAAGGTCGTCGATCCTAACACCAGGACCCGTCTGCAGCACGCACTGGACTATGTGAACACGGCCGGTCAAGTGCTCGCCTATTTGCAGGGTAGCTCCCAAGGCGCGGCTAGGCGTAGTTTGCGCACAGCAGTGTGGACCACAATTGCCTCCGAGACTAACCGACAGGCCTTTGAGCGGTCTCAGGCCTCGGCCAATGCTCTGTTTGCCTGGGCGAGCAGCATGTTTATCATGCTCTCGGCGTACTTGCTACAGGTTCTGGACCTGAGTGCCTTTGGATTTAGGGTCAAAGAGGTCTCAGCTGTGGGCCAGCAGGTGGACTTGATCGTGCGGCGCATGGTGTACTTGATCGAGCAGTGGCGGGCTTCCTACCATACACCCAAGCCCGCACATGGCCGCCGACATAATGCGCAATACGCTGGGTTTTGGAATAGCGTCTGGGTCATTGCAGCGGACATCATCCTAGGCTGTGCTTTGGGTATTTTCCTGGTAATGTGCTCCCAGGCGGTAGGTGACTGGATTGTACTGAGCCTAGAGCATTATACGGTGACATCTCTGGAGGCTACCATCCTTTGGCTGCGCGGCTGGCCGGCTGGGCTAAAACTAAACAATGGGCTCGACGGGTTTCTGGCAGAGCTGTTCCTGTGGCTCATACACTTCTGGACTGCCATGTTCCAGCCGGTTACAAAGTACATGCACATCGTGGTTATCCTTGCGGGCTGGTCGGGGTTTGTTGGCGGCTGCTCAATGCAGTTGGCTATATTCTCTGACGCCATGGCGCTGACGACCCTGCACACGTATTGGTTCTACATGGTAGCCACACGCATATTCCACTGGCAACTCCTTACGCTTTACTCGCTGTTCAACTTGTTCCGAGGTCGCAAGCACAACGTTCTGCGCAATCGCATTGACAGCTGCGACTATGACCTCGACCAACTGCTTATTGGCACGATACTGTTTACGCTGCTCACGTACCTCTTCCCGACGGTTCTGGTGTACTACGCGACGTTTGCGGGGCGGCGAGTAGCTGTGATAATGGCTCAAGGTCTGTTTGAAATACTCCTCGGGATTCTCAACCATTGCCCGATTTTCTATATTATGCTGCGCCTGCGCGACCCGCAAATGTTCCCTGGTGGTGTGTCGTATAACGTGAGTAGCAAGTATGCCCGTCGGTTCATTGAGGCAGCGTGGTTTATGCCCGGCTCGCCTGTGCGTGTATCGCGGGATCCTATCCCCTTGTCGGCTAGGAATAGGCTCAATACGACGATTATACAAATGGAGCCGGCGTCTCTGCCGCTTTCGGCACTGTTCTTCCAGTATTATCAGATCTGGGTTCAGTTTAGCGCTAGCTACTTGTCGCTGGGCCTGCTGCGCTCGCTGATGGTTGGTGATGTCGTGCGTCCGGTTCCGCGGCTACAGCATACGATGATCCCTGGGTTGTCGTCGCCACACGAAGCTAGTAACATGCAGAACAGTCCTACCTTTGCGAGCAAGGGCGCTGCTCATGTTAGCTCTGAGCCGAACTCGACTCAGTAGGCCTGTCCCTTACAGTTATTCTATTTAACTTTTGTAATAGTATTATAATTTTTAAATAGCTTACCTGGGAAGCATATCAGTTGCTTGCAAGGACAGGTTCTGTTGTCCATAACTTGGAGACGATCTGAGATATGAAGACTTCCGACCTCGGAAAAAAATGACAGTCCCCTTGACTCTTTTATTCCTTGCCTCGGCTCTATCTATATATTTAAATAACAAATGTCTATTCAAACAACCAGCGTTAACGTAGACGCCGACGGGTTTACGCGTGTAGTAGCCAAAGGGAAGCGAGGTCGACTGTCCAAAGTACCGCACTGCTCACGAGTAGTACAAACCCACACTAGCAAAGACGCCCTCGGCTCAAAAGATATCGATGCCTCGCCGACGCCACAGACCTCGGTTCTCCCTGGGAAGAGGCGATCCAATATAGCGCAACAACCACGGTCGACAGTTGACAAGCAGGTCGCGGACATTAAAGAAAAGCAGCTGGCGCTGAAATCCGACAAATTCCGCAACGCCCTCCAGCCGTGTCTCGACATGATCCAGGGGTTTGTGCCAGAAGAGATCGTGTGCTACGGAATTGGATCGCTGGCAACCCAGGTGTCGCAGTGGCAGCTAGCCCTAGTTCTTTTGATAAACGAGGATCGGAACATAGGCATGTGGGCGTATGATCCGGTGGCAGTTGCTAGTGATTGTGAAACTCTGAATCGGTTTGGCGTTTCGATAATAGCCGAAAACGAACAGGCCAAACGCAACGCCACTAAAAGGACACTGTTTTTTATGCCACATTGCGAAGAGTTCCTCTACAATAACGTATTGGCAGCAAACTGGTCTCCCGAATCTCTATCTCGTGTTGTTATTATTGGCAATCACCTCGGTCGCTACAAGGACACGCAGAGCAGCGAGGAATTTGCCACAAAATCTCCATTCATATGGAAGGCTCTTTCAGGCGTTACATGTACAGATCTGCCAAGCGAGAAACTATTGGGACTTCGAAACAGCCCCTTTGCCTTTACCGATACTTGTGTACAGCTATTTGGAACTATAGATTATTAGCGGTCCCAATAAACATAAATTTATTCACCTAGGTGGCTGGTACTGAAAGCCAGCTGGCGGTGGGCGATTCCCTCCATACGCGCCAGCCCACCTCGCTGGAGGTGTATCCCATGCCGGCGCCAGCCTGCTAGCAAAAGCCATTGCCTGGTCCACCCAGAACCCATTGCCAGCAGAGTTTAGCTGTTGTTTTCCGCTTGCAGTTGACGTAAAATAGAAATAAAGCCCCAATGCCACGCTCAAGGTCACAACAGCAACACCAAGCACCAAACGCAAGAGTCGGAACAGCGTGTCGCTAAACAGACGCACGACAAAAATGGCCAGACGCGCGCTCAAGTAGACAACAATTGCCTCGAGAATATAGGTTAGTGTCGTTGGACCCACTGTAGCGAGCACCGTGCGTAGTGGGCTCCACTGCTCGCTTGAGCGAAGAATAAAATCGCCGCAGAGCGGAAATGCGTAAAGGTGAATGGTTTCGACTGCTGTCCATGCCCACTGGGACAGTTGCTTGGCGTAAGCTACATACGACATCTCTTCTAGCCTTGTAAACAGCGCGTGCAATTTCCAAAAAAAAAAAGAAAAGAAAAATATTAAACAGAGAAAAAGGAATGAAGAGGCAGGACAGGTGATGGTAAAGTTGTCACGTCAGAGCCTTGTATGGGCGTGAACTGACATTTATTGAGAGCAAACCGGTGAACAGCCCAACAAGAGAGTCCCTTGTGTATCAACCAATGCCCCCTTGGCCTCCAACACTAGGCCTGGCATACGGGTCAGGCAAAACCAAGAGCTTGCGCTTTCTGCTTATAGCATATTCTAGTTTGCGTTAATTGGGGCGAAAGTGTAGTAACGAGAGGAGAAAAGGGATGTGCAGCGGTATTCTCTTGTTAAAGTCTCCAGTAAATAGAGCTGCGAAAGAAGGGCAATAGGAGGGGTTTTTTCTCTCAAACCTCGAAAGGCAGCGAGACCTCCAAACTTCCAGAGCAAATCCCACAGCAAGAAGCTGCAGAAGCGAAGCATGGCATGTTTTCCGAGGCCCGCCTCAATGAAAGACTGCCAAGCAAGGAATGTGTCGCTCTCTTGCTCAAGTCACCAGCAAGTGAGCAGAGCAAGCATGCAAAAAAGAACAAAAATAGTCTCAAAGAGATGGCAAAAGAAATCCTGAATCGAAACCAGCTGGTTGACAAGTCTAAAAAATTGCTTTGTTTTCTGGTGTCTGCCTCCACACCGTTTCGGGTTGCTGGCTGAAGAGAATTGTTGTTTTTCCCTCCCTATGACCCTATTTAAGAAGCACGTCCTCCGAAGGGGAATGATACTGCTCTTCTGTCCAGCAGCACACACTCCGTTTTATTTTTACCCTCTATTTAAATACAACCCAATACACACAATGAGCGACGGCTCAGGCTTGCCTGAAAAATATTTAGTAAAAGTTTACGTTGTTCATGGCGATGGGTACAAAATGGTTTCTTACTTGGGCATGTATGATGTAGATCGAGCAAACTTTTGCTCTATTCGTGATTTTGGGAATAGTAGTCTAGAAGTCATTAAAGCTAAACTTGAACATGAACGTATTTACTTTAGATGCAGTGATTCAAAAGGTTCCAAGTGGATTAAACCATTTGAAGCTGATTTAGATTCTACCATTGACAGAGAGTATGTCTTGCTGTATCCAACAGGAGGTACTCTAATTGATACCCCTCCTATAATGGCGCTGCTTGACTTCAAAGCAGACATTATCTCATTGATCAATACATTTACTCTTTATAATGCGTCACATCACAAGATAAAGTACTGTTTTGAAAGTAGAGACGATTTTGAGTTGACATTTGATGGCGTAACAGTAATTGAAAGGGTAAATTTAACGATTGAAGAAGATATTAATAAAGAACTAGAGAGAGAGGAAAATATCTATGGGGATATTTGTCATTGGGACAAACAATATTACTAATAGTTAAAGCTATTGAGGAAAAGACTCATGCCAAAGAAAATTGCATAGGACAGCTATTGAAGAAATATGCGCCAGCATGAACCCATTGCATAGGCATAAAGGCGTTCATTAGTTAACATAGCTTTCCATTTTATACATGTTGTCAGCACACATCTTTTACAATCCAAAACACCTAGTTTTTCTTTACAGTAAAAGTGACACTCAAGCCATTGTTCTTGTTTAAATTATAGCTTTAAAGACAGAGCAACACCAGTGAATATTCTACAGGCTGACTGATTGGCAAAGGAAGGCCTTTTGGCATTGGTCAAGAAACCAATTCAAGACTAACACTTGGCGGCATCTGCCACATCTCCCCTTCTGCCAATTAATTTTGTGGCAGTGTGTTAGTTGCTAAAGCTTTGGCTAGCTGTTGTGTAAGGCAAGCCCACTCACTTGGGTACTCTGTACTCGCAGAGTATTGTTTTTAGTGCCATTGACTCTATGACTTGATTTTGAACAGAGGTGCCATAAACCATAGAGCGGCCTTGTAGCTGCTCTCAGCCGAGGCATAGCCTTGACTCATGCTACTATTTTCATTATTACTATTTTGTTGGCTGTAATTAGCAAGAACTATTTTCGATTGCTCTTGTTGCGAATGGGTAGAGTTTTTAATGCCATTTCTAGCCTTAGGGTCGTAAAGGTACTTGTTGAATATGCCAAAGCTCTGCGGCTGGCGGTGCGCAATGTGTGCCAATTCCTGTGGAAGGCTGGGCGGAGTCTCGAGCACACAAAAAACCGAGTCCTTCTCAAAATAAGTGATGTCCTCGGAGCGGCGGATGCGCTCAAGTATCTCGGGGTCAAACTGGCCAGAGTATCCAACAAGAGTATGTTGATACATGTGATCGGCCCTGTTAGATAGTACTGTGCGGGTTTAGACTAGACCCTATATATAAATATCTTCATAAATGAGCTAAAATAACTAAAGAGATCTCACACCACTAATGTCCCGTAGCGCCATATTTAAATAGCGCTGCCATAGTCACTTGTAATCATAATCGCGATCTGGCCGACTATACTCGCTGCTATCCAACAGGCCCAGTTGACATCCTTGAATGACGGAGCCTAAATGTTGGCCTTGTTAATGCTGCTGGCCAGCCAGAATAAGCGGCTCTGCATTGAGTGCTGGCCCGGCTTGACATTGTCCTTAAGCATAGCAATGTAGCAGTTGGGAAATACCTCGGCATTGCTACTGTCCAGAAGAGGAGCAGTGCTGACAGCCCTATGGTGTACAGTACTTCCCGTCACTGCCTTAGCCACCCTTGCCAATATGGCAAAGAACGGCAACTTGGGGTGCATGTGTAGACTTGCTGGCGTGGTACGGAAACACAAGAGAGTGTACAACCAGGTTACAAATGAAAAGAAGAAAGCGTGGATTTCTGTATGGGCACGAGCTATGCTCTTTCAGGTCTGACGTCAGCGCAATAGATCACCAGATAGAGTAGTCCAAGTCACAGTGCTTGTCACAATTAATGATCCCACGCACACTTGAGTTCCTCGCAGCTCTTGTCGTGAACAACCTGGTTAACGACAGGGCCTACAGAGTTGGCTGAGTCGGTGCCAGTGACTTTATCTTTGCAAAGCTTGCCGTCTTGTTCTTGGACACGTAGCATTGCAAATAAGCCAAGCACAACATTTGAGTGGGCTGCGAATTGAGCCTTTGCCAGCATTGTTTAAGCTAACCAAAGAGTAAATAAGATAGTAGTTATTGTTTGCCGCCATCATTCTTGCCAACTATGTGTGGGTAACTCTTGTACCAGTCAGTGGTAACAAAAACACTAGGGTGCGATCTTTATCAGCGCTACTAGTCAATTCAAGCGGATAGCGGAATCTAAAACATTTGCAGCTGGCTTGCTGGCAGAAATCTACATTCACTCTTGGTGGCCCAGGATACGCAGCCGCTATGTGTACACCGAATCGCCATACTTCGTTGTCGTGTGACGCGTGGCTTCTTCAAAGTCCTCACGAGAGCGAGGGAATTCGTCGCTACTCAATGCCGGAGCTCCTGAGGTCCAGCCATCACTCTCGCTAGCAAACGATCCTTCGCCGCTATCCTGCTGGCCAAGCCTGTCCCATGCATTCGCAAACGTGTCGCCTTCGGAGCCCTGCTTCGGGTCTTGCTGCTGTCCCTGGCGTTGTTGTTGCTGAGAGGCGCTTTGGCGGCGGATCTTGCTCCAGGCACTCTCTGAAGTATCATTTGCCTTACGGATCGAGTCCCAAGTAGACGGAGTCTCGGCATTATTAGCCACCCTTGGCGACGATGACTGCGGATTCGCTTCTATGGCTTGCTGCAGCCCAGGGTTACCAAAGGAGTACCGGTCTTCGTTGTGAGTCCGGTCATTCCCAGATCCCTTGTCGAACACCATGCCTTCATTAGCGCGCATCGCTTTCTCTTCCGCAGTCATTGGCGGGGGCAAGTTGATAATATCAATCTTGCTAGGAACCACGACCCTACGAGGCACATCTGGGTGCTCCGGGTCAACACCGCTGGAGCGGAGAATTTCGGCTTTAAGGTCTCTCATGGCGGCGACGATATGTGGGTACTTTTTCTCATTGGACATCTCACGGAGAGCCGATAGTGATGCGACAGATATAGACACGTTGTATCCAAGAGCGCCGTTGAATAAGAGCATAAACATTTTCAGCGGTTTGGAGGTGCTTCGCCGAGAGAACAGATAGCCTGCTCCGCAGCCAAGTGCTCCGCCAATTATCTTGTAGCGAAATTGGCGCGCTTCGGCGCGCTTTAGCATTTGGTGCTCGGCTTCAGAGAGGTTTCCCTTTCGCGACTGATAAGCAACAACTTCAAGTGGAGTAGGCATTGCTGCGGTGAGGAATGCAAAAAAAGTTCAAGTGAAATTGCAAAGTGGAAAAGAGATTTTAAAGCAAAGTCAACAGATAAGAATGCTGGTGTATGCTTTTGCCATGCCTGATCTTGCAAGACGATCTGGACTAGGGGCCCAGCAACACAGCATGAATTGCTTGTAGAAGCGCACCAATTATCTCGCTCCTGCTCTGCTCTGAATTCATCTGCATAAATCGCTCTTTTTCGTTTGTGTAATCTGGCTATTTTCTGAAATGGCGACGAGAGAGGACAGCGAGAGTCTCTATGGCTCGTCAATTTACCCAAATGGCCGCCTTGTCGATGATGCCGACTTGCCAGAGTACGCTCAGCTGTGCCGCCGGCTATTTCCGACGCTGCTAAATCCTGCCGACGACCGCGATGCGGCAATAGAGCCAGAGTTCGAGGAAAACATGGCGCGGTACCTAAAGTACCTGACTGGATTGCCTCTGTCCTCGCTCAAAATGGAGCCGGCGTTGTTACAGAGCGATTTGCAGCGCATTTCAAATGAACTGACCCTGCTTTTGCTCAACGAGACTGCAAAGCCAGTCAGAGAAAGTGGCGAGTTCCACAGCGGCCTGCGAATAGACAGAGCTCTTGCCAAAGACCCCCCATCGAAGAACACCAAGCATGTCTTTAACGTAGTGCACGAAACGAACAAGCTGTCTACCGTTTCGGCCAGCAAGCTCAGCGAGAACTTGGCAAAGGTGCAGGCGTCTCTAGCACGTCTAGAAACCGCATGTGGACGGTTTGCAGCTACAACCTCGGACTTGGATCAGCGTGCCAAGGTTGTGCAGCGAGTGCTTGACAAGCAGGACCTGATAACGCGCATTGTCGAGCTGCCTCGGGTTATGCAGATGTGTGTGGCTGGCGGGTACTACGAAGAAGCAGTCGAGCTTGCCGAGCACGTGCGTATTACTGGCGACCGGCTTGTCCGAGACATCTCTGACGGCGTGCAGACACTCTTAGGATCGAGGGACGAATCACCTGCAATGTCAGTGACTGCGCGCAACCAACTAGTCGGGTTTGTGTCTGCCATCCAGAAGCAGGTGCATGCCGAGTTTGAGGCCATGGTTCTAGCACTGTGTCGTGAGCTGAGTTATGCTAGATCTGCCACTGTTGCACCCGCACAGCGAAGTAGCACTGGCCTGCAATCAAACATGGATCTCTGTCAGAGCAGCGAACCAGCATATGAGTCCAAGGCCAGTACTCTCATCGATGGCGGCAACAGTTACGAAAGGTCCATGAAGCACCTATCGCAGATGTCAAAAATCGTAGCTATTCTGCGCAATGTGGGCATTTTCTCCGAAACCGAGCTGTGCTTGCTCTATCTGCGGTCTCGGTGGCAGGCATGGCTACTCACAGAAGAGTCGCTCAGTGGACACGCACCCAGTTTCCTAGAGGTTGCAGACTCACTTAGTATGAGGGTTGGGTTTCCCAATCTGGCCACGTCGCAATATTTCTCGTCTCGCTTGCGCCGAGGATCTGAAAGAGGCCCGAGTTCTGGCGAAGTCGCTGCATATCTGACCAACTACATAGACGCGTTCTTCTCGTGGCTTGCCGAAGTCGACTTGCAGTATCGCACGCTTTTCTCGTCAAAAGTAGCTAAAAGCAAGCCAAGTGACCCAAGTATGCGGCCAGGGCCTGGTGGCGATCCGTTTGCTGACTTGGCGCTTTACAGCTCGCAGAAGTTTCAGTCCAGTGTTCTGCCTCTGCTAGGCTTGGTCACTGAGGCCTCGGGCATATCTAGCTTGCAAGTGCTTGTGGCAACGCATTCACGAGTACTTTCACGCAGTGACATTGACTTTTCTGTGCCGGCGTTAGCCCTGGCGTTGCGCGAGCGGGGGTTTGACAGTGTGGTGCGAGGTGTTGAGGAATCGACTGCGTTTGCTTGCCAAAAGTTGGAGGCTGCTGCGCGCGACTACGATCGTCTAGGCGCCGAGCAAGCCTGGGACCAACTGGCCACTTCTACACGCCCGTCGCTGGGACTCCCCGACACGTTTAGTGTCCCGCCTTCAGCTGAACCGGTAGATTTTCTCAGTTGCTATCGCGTGTCGCCGGTTGGCCTTTTGCAGTATCCAATATGGGCCCAGCTGCTGCATTCGTTCCGCGAATGTCTCCACGCCTTGCGCATCCTTGTCCTGGCAAGCGATAGCGCCAACCCTACGTCAGACAGCGCGAACGAGGGCCTGATTCTACTGAGCATGGTGTCTGTAGTGCTGGAAAGCGAGCTGATTCGCACTGCAGCTGCTCTGGCGCTTCTGTGCGAGCAAATGTCTCATCATCCCGATGGAAGCCAGTCTCTAGAGACTGTAACGAGCAAGCGGAGCCAGGTAGCGGCCAGGGACTCGTGCGTAGCATTCGTCTTTGGGCTGGTGCGCAATGTCGCCGAGATCTTTGAGGAAGTGGCAACGCTTTGCGAGGATGCGTCTGCAGAACCGACTATTACTCTTTTCTCCAAGGCTATCTATGCGCCTCTGGTGGCATATCTGTAAATCTGATGATTACGAAGGGGCCTCTAAATTCCCACGAGTGTCGTCGTCCTATCTGGCTTGTGGAGGGACTTGCTGCTGGCCCTAGCTTTCTTCTGCTTTTGCGTCTGCTTCGTAAATAATACTCTATTCCTTTCTTTTGCGCTTCTACCTACGCGCTGGGTTTGATATGGTCTACACTGCTCTGCTTGGATTCTCGTTTCGCATTAGAGCTGGCGCTAGTATTAGGGGAAAGGTAAGAGGCACAATTGTGCTCAAGCCAGAAGAGGGCACTATCGCTGCTCACCATGCTTTCTTTCTTAGTGTCTGACGTTTCTGATTCAGCAACTCTTATCTGCCTTAACTCGATAGCGTCCAATGTCTAGCTCGGCAAACAGCATAAAGAAGATGTGTGTGGTCGGTGCCGGTCAGATGGGCATCGGCATTGGGCTTGTAGCTGCTCGTGTGGCCAAGCTGGACGTACAGTTTGTCGACAGCAACCCCGCGCAGCTTGAGAAGGGGCTGTCATTCTTGGACAAGCTCTTGGTCAAGGATGTAAACAAGGGCAAGTGCACCGAGGACGAGCGGGCCGAGGTCAGATCGCGTATCACCTCAGTCTCTACTATTAGCCAGATCGCCAACGCTGACTTTGTCGTGGAGGCGGTATCTGAGAATATCGAGCTCAAGCGCAAGATATTCGCCGAGCTTTCCGAGTCCCTGCCCGAGAACACGATCTTGGCTACCAATACGTCGTCGATCTCAATTACCAAGATCGCATCGGCGGCCAAAAAGCCCGAGAACGTCATTGGTATGCACTTTATGAACCCCGTTCCTGTTATGAAGCTAGTTGAGATCATCCCGGGTCTGCAAACGTCAAAGGCGACGCTGGATACAACGCTGGATCTGGCTCGGAAGATGGGGAAGACCACCGCCATGTCGCAAGACGTGCCTGGGTTTATTGCCAACCGCCTGCTGATGCCCTATATCAACGAGGCTATTATCGCGCTGCAGGAGGGCATTGCTACGAAGGAGGATATTGACACTACAATGAAGCTGGGAACCAACAACCCCATGGGCCCGCTTACCCTTGCTGACTTTATTGGCCTTGACACCTGCCTGGCTATTATGAAGGTCTTGCACAATGATCTGGGAGATAGCAAGTACCGTCCCGCCGTGCTGCTGCAAAAATACGTTGACGCAGGATGGCTGGGCGTAAAGTCTGGCAAGGGCATTTACGAGTACCCTGCCAAAAACTAGACATTTGTCGTAGCCAAACGCACCCCAAAGGTGTTCCCATTCTCTTTCAAGAGTAGGGCCAATAAATGATACCGAGTCATACGAGAACACGAGCATTGAGGCACAAGTCGACAGTGTATATCGACCGTTTACCTTATTACCCTCTTTGTATGACCGCTGCCCGCGTGCCACTGTCGCTCTATGTGCACTGGCCGTATTGCTCCTTTCTCTGCAAGTTTTGCGCGTTTTCCAAGGCGCGAGTGCCTTCGCAGGGCATGGATCATGAGCGAATCACGAATGCGCTGATAAAAGAGCTTCGGTCCAGCTTGGCGCCACACAAAGACAAAAAGCTGCGCAGTATCTACTTTGGAGGCGGTACGCCCTCGCTTTCGCTGCCTCGAAATATCGAGCGGATCATCAACGAGGCAAACAAGTTGGTGCCGCTGGCGGCTGATGCCGAGGTGACGCTAGAGTCTAACCCTACTTTGGCTGAAGTGGCCAAGATGCGCGACTTTAAACTAGCTGGAGTCAACCGCTACTCAATTGGTATCCAGACCTTGAATGACGATTCGCTGCGCAAGATGGGCCGCTTACACACTGGAGCTGAGGGTCTTGCAGCAGTAGATCGAGCAAAGGCGTTGTTCCCCGGACGAGTCACATTCGACATGATCTTTGGCTTTGAATCGCAGACACTGCGCCAATGGCAGGATGAGCTCGAGACAGCATTGGATCATGCTGACCGGCATATATCGATCTACCAGTTGACGGTGGAGCCAGGCACACCGCTGTTCCGCGACCAGCATGCCCAGCGGATAGTGCTACCCAGCGATGACGTGCAGGCGCAGATGTACGAGATGACCGTAGATATGTGTCTGACTCGCGGCTTTAGGCACTACGAGGTATCCAGCTACGCCTCGCATCCGAGTGCTGAGAGTATGCATAACAAGGGCTATTGGCGAGGCCAGCAATGGGTGGGCATCGGCCCCAGCGCACATTCGCGGTTCACTGACCCTATTAGTCGCCAGCGTATCAGCTCCGTGCGCATACCCGATACCCAGCGATGGGTGCAGCACTGCGAACGTGTGGGCCACGGCACTGGCAAGGAATTTGTTGTTAGCGACGCCGACGCGAAGCAGGAGGCGGTTGTCTTTGGGCTTCGGATGCTGGAAGGTATATCGGACAAGTGTTTCATGAGCATCTCGGACGGACAGTCTCTGACGGGATATCTTTGCATGGATCGCGTGCAGCACTACATAGATGAGGGTCACCTTTGCTGGCATGCGCCAACCGCCTGCTTGGCGCCCACCAAGCGAGGCCTACAAGTTATAGACACCATCTTGCTGGAGATCATTCCCTAGGCACGCATACATGTGACTGGGGTAATTGGCGGAGCTACTTTTTCACATGCAACTCCGTGGCCTCGCCCATGCGCTTTGATTGTCGCAAGGCGGGAAAGCCTCGAGTAGGCTCTCTCTTCCCCAGTCGCCATTAAAAGTTTCATTTACTAGCACGCTATCGGCTCTCTTTTTATTTATCACTTGTCGGCCTTCCCTTGCTACATTTACATTAGCCTCGCCTGCGGTACCGGCTTGTGGCATCCGCGCTACTGGCACTTGCCGGCATTCGTTTCCACCCGTGCGTGCACCACTTCAATCCCTGCGCAATGGTAGCCGCAGTGAACCACGGCTTGCTCTTCGGAGCAGCTACAGACAAGATACACAATGCGCTCTACAAACATGTGCTCAGCCTCAAGCACAAGCACTTGGTGGTGCTGGCCAAAGTCGTCGTGTTCTATGCCAAGCATCAGAAAACGGTCAAGCGGTCGATTGTTGCTCTTATTTTCTTGGGAATCGTCGAGCGCATACACAAGGTCGTTCGATTGATGACTGCGGAGCGCAAATCGGCAGCAACCAGTGGCGGCGGCAAAGATAGAACACGCAGAAGCGCACAGCTCGACAAGCAATTCTTTGAAAACATGAAGCAGCTGATTGCAATTACTATCCCGGGACTGCTTTCCAGGGAGGCGGGCATGTTAGTCGCTCACTCAGTACTGTTGGTCTTCCGCACATTTCTTTCGGTTGTGGTCGCTTCGTTGGATGGCCAGATCGTTAGCTCGCTTGTTCGGCTGCAGGGCCGTGAGTTTTTGACTGGAATTGCCAAGTGGATGACCATGGCTGTGCCAGCGACGTTGACCAACAGCCTACTGAACTACGTGCAGACGATGTTGGCTATTCGGTTCCGGCAGAACTTGACTGAGCATGTCCACAAGATGTACTTGGCCAACAACACGTACTACGCTGTCGGTAACTTGGACGATCGAATCAAAAACGCCGACCAGCTTGTTGCTGTCGACATTACAAAGTTCTCCAACTCGCTAGCCGAGATCTACTCCAACTTGGCCAAGCCCATGCTTGACGCCTTTGTCTACAACATACAGTTGGCAAAGAGCCTGGGGATTGAATCGTTGTTTGGAATCATGGTTATTGTCCAGATGTCCTCGGGTATCCTGCGCTTTTTGGCCCCACCGTTTGGGCAGCTGGCTGCTCAGGAGCAGCGGTTGGAGGGCGAACTTTATTCTACACATTCGCGCCTAATTGAGCATGCCGAGGAGATTGCGCTGTATCGCGGCCATGAAACAGAAAAGCTTACGATTACACACAAGTACTTGCGTCTGGTTCGCCATATCAACCGCGTATGCCGACTCAATGTGTTTTACAACATGTTGGAGGACTTTGTTGTCAAGTACTTTTGGGGGGCTGCCGGTCTTGCCGCTTGTGCAGTCCCCGTATTCGCTGAGCGCCTGCCTGGTGCCAAACGAGCTGTGGCCGAAACGCTGGGATCCGCGGCGATGAGGAGCAATGTTGGAGCTCATACCAAGAGCTTTGTCACCAACCGCCGTCTGCTACTTAGCGCGTCGGATGCCTTTGGTCGTTTGATGTACTCATACAAGGAGATTGTTGAACTTGCCGGCTATGCTGAGCGAGTGACTGGTCTGTTGACGGTATTTGGCGAGGTCAGCACTGGGCGGTACGTCAAAGAGCGTGTGGGAAAGTCAGCGGAAAAGAGTCTGAACCCAGATGATGCCGAAGCAGACATTGTTAACCAGCGCGGCGAGACAGTTGAGAGCGTGGATGACGTTGAGTTTATTGACGTTCCCATTGTTTCGCCGAATGGCGATGTGCTGGTGCGCAAGCTAAACTTCCACGTAAAGCCCGGTAGACATTTGCTGATCGTGGGGCCTAATGGCTGCGGCAAGTCGTCCATGTTCCGCATATTGGGTGGTCTGTGGCCTGTGTATGGAGGCACAATGCGTAAGCCAAGTATGAGCCAAATCTTCTACATTCCTCAGCGGCCCTACCTCCCGATTGGCACTCTGCGCGACCAAATCATTTACCCCGATTGTGCTGCTGACATGGCAGCCAAGTCTACGACCGATGCCGACTTATTGGGGATTCTGAGAATCGTGCAGCTTAGCCACATTGTCGAGCGCGAGGGTGGCTGGGACTCGGTTAAGGCATGGCGTGACGCGCTTTCGGGCGGCGATAAACAGCGTATTGCTATGGCTCGCTTGTTCTACCACCGGCCACGCTATGCAATCATGGACGAGTGTACAAGTGCTGTGAGCATGGATATTGAGAGGATCATGTACACGCATGCTACCAGCTTGGGCATTACTTTGCTCACTGTCTCGCATCGGCAGTCGCTGTGGATGTACCACAACTATATCCTGCAGTATGACGGCCAGGGTGGCTATTTGTTTTCCAAGCTGGACCCTGAGCGTCGTATCGCGCTCATGGAAGAAAAGCAGCAGATCGAGCAAGAGCTAGCGGCTATTGGAGACATGGAGGCTCGCTTGAAAGCTATGGAAGCTGAGGCGGCACTGTATTAGCATTAGACCATTTTATACAACTTTAAATCGTGCAAGCAGGAGGCAGCATGCTGTGAAGTGAGGGCGGGAGGTGACTGTGTGCAGGTGAGGTAGAAATGCTCTCCCTGGCTCTCTCTCTTGCCTTATCGCCTTTTGATAGCCATTTATTTTTTGTACCAACCCGCAGAAAGCTGGCTCAACCACTCAGCGGGCACCACACTTGCGATATGCTAGCAGTGCTTACGGGCGAGAAATAGGGACGGAAACTAGCAGCAAGTTTTACGAGCTTATTGCAATGCATCGTCTCTTTGCTCCATCAAAAATCGTATGCTGTGCCCATACAGTACGGTGATGACGCAAAAAGGCTTTGCCTTAGTAAACTGCGCCGTCACATGTGGAAAAAGGCATCTTTGACATTTTTCTTTTGTATTTCATTTTTTTAAAACCTACACAAATGAGCGAGCATCGACAAAGTTACAGCCCAGCCAGCGAGGATGTTCAAGACAGTAACGGCCACTACGAGTTTGTCCATGAACGATACTCGCCCTCTGAGCAGAGGGACCCAATACACCATGGATACGATTTTGACGAGCACTTTGATAGCAGTGATGATGATGATGGCGACGATGATGGCGACGATGATGGGGAGTTATCAGTTACCGATTCGGGCCATTTTATAGGCCCCTTTGGATCCGAAAGTCCATCGACCGACGATAAATCGGAAGAGGAGGATGACAGCTCAGGCCCGAGCCAGTTAAGAGCAGTGCCCCCAGAGCACATACTCATAGACACACAGTATACGATACCTGGAGACGCGAGCGAACTGATAACCATCTTAGACACTCAGTACACACCCCACACACGCCATGAAGACGAAAGTCCGATAGCCATTGGAGACACGCAACTACCAACATCTTACGCAGAAAGTGGGTCGATAGCCATAGGCGATACGCAAATATCCGATGCCATTGAGATCGGGACTTCGCCTATATGCGCCCCTCATGGCATGACGCAGCTGGCTGGCGAGGGATCGGTGCGTAGAGATCTTAAGCACAGAATGTCTATTGCCAGCAGGGATGAGGCACAAGCGGTGGATAGCAAGAAACCCAAACCCGACGATGGCAGCAGCGACGGAGGAGTCAAATCCCCGGTCCTACGAACTCGAACCCAATTCAAGTGCGCAGTTTGCTTAGATGCACCCGATCCTGCAGTGTTTGTCCATCCCTGTGGCCACGTCTTTTGCGAAGGATGTGCGCAAGGCGCAGTACAAACCACCGGCAAATGCCCAGTATGTCGGCATGCCATGCGCACTCGGAACATCCGCGTACTACAGTTTCGCATAGCACCAATAGGCCGAACATCCAACTAAAAAAATCCATTAATTGAGCACTGAAGGTACTTTAAAAGGTGTGGGCTTAAAGTTTGGTATGAGCTGTTTCATTTCGCACTTGCTTCAGGAACTGCATTGCATCTGTGCCGCCAGTACCGCGAACCACCGAGTCGTCATCGATTTTGCGAGCGAGTCGGCCCTTCCCCTGTGGAGATTTCGAGGCTGCAACTGAGACTGCTGCTGGGCGCCCAGCAGAGATGCCTTTTGGCGCTATGTGCGATGCACCCATGTTTGTCTGTGGGTACATGGTTGGATCAGCAGGCAGCGAATCGCCGCCCAGACGCCCACCACACGGCGAGTGAGCTGAGGCCTGGGTTTGCTCGGTACGCGGGATATAGTGACTGGACACTGGTGATGCTGGGCGCACAGTTAGCGATGGCCCGTTCTTAGCCTGCATGATGATATAGCGGGAAACGATCATAATGTGCTTGTCTCTGAAGGCCTTGAGCAAGTCCACACAGTCATTGTAGGCATGGCGCAGCACCACTCGCGGGTCAGCGACATCGCCCATGTGCATCAGGGAATCGGGACACGAGAGCAAGACATACTCGCGGATCCTACATGTCGCCGCAAGGTCCTCCAGGAAGCGCCGATGCCCGCTCGGCATGTAGTCCCGCATACGCACCAGATACGAGTTGGCTGGCGGAGGCTCTGGAATGCCCTGCTCGCGGAGACGGCTTCGCGCCTCCATTACCGTCGACTGCTTGCCGCGATGGCCGGTTGGATAGTGCTTGATGCCCAGCGCAATGTCGAATGCCTGGAGAAGCGGGGTCTGCGCCGCACTGCCGCCAGCATACTTGCGGAAGCAGCGGATCAGAGACTGCCAGTTATCCAGCGAAAACGTATCCGTGTCATCGACGCCCTCGTAGAGCACGCCGTAGGGCAGCCCAGCCTCGGCCATGTTTTCCCAACCAGCCAGGAACTCGCGGATCTTCCAGTAGAATACGTAGGGGTCGCATCGCTCGTAAATACGCTCCAAAATGTGGTTGGCCTCGCTTAGCGACTGCGCAATGGCAGTGAGCGCGTGAGTGACAACTTCTGTGTTTTTGTGTTCTACTCCGGAAATTGCTCGGAGAATCGCGTTGAGACCGCGGGCGCCCTTGGCCTCGATCGCCGTCGTGACTAGGTAGAACCACGATTCGTCCATAGAGCCCGAGAATGTGTGTAGAGTTCCGAGATTGTCAATGTCCATCGGATCCTCGGCGTGCTCGTCCAGTATCTGCCAATTCCAGTGGCATACGGCAGCGCAGCAGATCACAGGGTTGAGCTGGAGGTAGTCGGAGACAGTGACCCATGGGATCGAGATTGACGCTGGCAGAAACTACAATGGATGCATTATGCGACTGGTTTACAGTTAGCAACACAATGCCTGGGACATTTAGGCGTGCTTTTTTGGTAGCTTACCTCAGAAGCGGGCTCGGAGGCTGCGCCATTGCGGCCCCATACAAAGGCGTGGGCCATGAAGCCCAGAATAGTAAAGGCGCGCTGGTACTCGGCTGCTGTCGTCAGCTTGTTTGTGTCGAGGACGGGCATCTATACAACATGATAAAAAAGTCACCACCCCCACCGAATTTTCATGCAAACATGTGCTTAGCAATGGGCGTCAATGGCGGTCCCGAGGTGCATCACTAAGGAGGTTGATCTCTCATGTGCATATTGCGTTATCGTATCTCCCCCAACGCTCTGCCTAGCTCGAGTGCGATGGTATCACGGAAACAAGGTGATAAGAGCTATATTAATCTTGTAGCTTACCTTGCGAACTAGCGTCCGGATATGGTGGGCTAGCAAGTACTGGTTGAACCTGTCCATTATCTGCTCCCAAGGCTCATAGTACGGATCGAGTAAGCGTTTCAATGGTGGCTCTGTCGGCAGAAACCCATTGGTAGGACTAATATCATAGTCCTCGAGCCTGAGAGAAGAGTATGTCATCGTTTTCTATTCTCTGGCCGACGATGCTACAAAAAAAGAGGGAAAATGAAAAAAAAGATTAATCCGTGGGATATAAAAAGAAGAAGAGGCGAGAACGCCTCCGATCAAAGGAGGCGAGGGGTCCTGGAAAAGCGTTTGACAGAACAGTGCGGAACGCTTCTTGTGTGGCCAAATATTCCTCCCCTTTTTCCAGTTTTTTTCTATCCGCAAATAGCTGGTTACGCATGGTAGCCAAAGGGACTTTTGGTATCGCCAGTGACTACGTGCTACCCCCTTTTTCTAGTGAGCAATAGCGAAGAAGGCTATTGAAAGCACTGCAACTTTATAGCTCGTCATCCCACCCATGCAACGCACATGACTTGTCATCTACAGCAAATTGAAAGATAGGGAGGGATGGCCGTGGGAAGTTTCTGGCACATGCGCCTAGGGAAGAGCTCAAACCCTGGCCTAAGCGCTGACAATATGCGGCCAAGTACAAAAGTTACGGTGGCGTGCTTGTTGCGTATCAGCTGAAGAAAGGACCCTCTAACAATGGTTTCATGCAGCATTCTGTAAGAAACACCTCAGGGTCCCCCAGCGCCCGCACACCCAAAAGTAAATCTCATTTTGCCAGAGTAGACGTTTTGTTCAAATTCACGAAAACGTTTGGTTTAAATGACGCTAAAATCAGCAAGGAAGAGGCACTGTCAGTCTACTCCCAAGAGACAGGCAAGGAAACTGGAAGCGCACAAGAAGCTGTGCCATGCACTTATTGACAATTGGCGCTGTGGTAGAAAGAGCAATGTTCATCAACCCATGATACTCTTCATGGCTCCAAAGGCGAAAGCCAAAGCATGAGTACAATTTCCTTATCATGTCATGTAGTAAATCTGCAACCCTTGGCAAAGACCAATTTGCACTTTGTTGATCCATCAAGTGTAATGAAGAATAATTCAAGTGCTTGTTTTATTCTTTGTAGCTATGTGGCAGAGCCACACTATTTTACCAATAAATTGCTACTACTAGACGTTCTTTCCCTGGGTCGTTGTTGCTCATGCCTTGTCTGCTTGCACTTATGAATGTCTTTTCACCCATATCTCTGATGTGCGTGTGCCGGCAATTAATGTGAGCCTTGCTCATAATACATGTGATTTCGTCATCACAGACAATAAGACTGTCCGGAAAAACATTTGAAGCTGTGGAAGAGGGCTATAAAATGGGCGACGTTTTTTGTACATTGCTTCTTTATTTCACCTATTTTTTTACTTTTATTCTAATTGGCAATGTTTATTTGGCGGTGTTTTTTTCAAGAGCTAAGTATTATACTTGGTAGTCTGTGTAGTGTGTGTCTACCCTTCCTAGCGCCAGTATCCAAGGGGGGCAGCCTTCTGGCCATCATGTATTAGCGTGCATGTTAAGTGGCCTGTGGGAATGCCCTTGTATCTTGTCTGGCCCCTGCTCTGCTTTCATCGGCACCCCCTCGGCTTGAGCAAGAGGAATCACTTGCACAGTAGGTGATCCTCAAACTCTTGCCACATTGTTTCTTTTAGACACTCTGAGGTTGCCCAAAATGCAATTGAGGGAGTGCCTAAAAAGCCTAGAGAACTAGTTGGTGCTAATCAGAGTCGTACTCTATATTTTTTATAGGGCAAGTTAAGGCTATGTAGATGACCTTCTAGTCAAGGGCCACCAGCTCGTGTCCATAAAGGGTTCCAATAAAACGACTTCATCATCATCACTTGATAATGAAATGACAAGAAAAGTAACCCCAAATCCTCCATTTGCTTGCTAACTCATGCATGGGAGCCCAAAGTTTCTTTTTATAGAATAGGGCATGCATGTGCCTGCCACTGTCTGCGGCGTTTAGGCACTGGCAAAGCCTTATTGACATTTGCCGATGATTTTTGTTGCAGTTTCTGTATATCCGCTCCATACCCAACCAGCCTAATAACCGGCCTTTCGTTCTCGGGTTTAGCCGGAAGAGCTGCGCCCCCCTCGGGTTTGCGTGCGGGCGGATGTACGCTCTTACCACGGATGCTTCGCCGTCTATCGGGCACCCGACTAACAGGCCTCGTCTTTTCCGGTGCTGTGGTGAGCCGCCGGTTGGGAGCCGGGCAAGGAGCACGATACTCATCAGACATAGCATAATAGCTATCAATGATATCGCTCGTATTCTCAACCGCCGCTGGTGGTGGTGGTGGCGGAGTAGCTTTCTTTGCGGGCAGCCATGACTTTGTGTAATTGAGCCTGGCGTCGGGCTTGACGGTATCGCGTTTAGATTGGGTGGATGACCCCTTGCTTTCCTGGGAGGTCGATGAGCCGGTTCCCGAAGTCCTGGTCTGTTTGCCGAAATACTTGATACGTCTCACACTCTGTATAAACATATCATCTACGTTAACCAGTTTCTTCGCACTGGTCTCATAGAATCCCGACCGCATCCTCCTAGCGGTTTTCTCGCCCTCCAAAGTAGACACAGTGCGCATCTCCTCTAGATCGCATTTGTTGCCTACCAGGACGATGGCTACCTTTTCCGAGTCCTTGACACGCCGAACGTGCTCGGCTATTTTCTCCGCTTCTCTAAGCGTGCCCATTGATGTAATGCTATAGACAATTATGAAGCCGTGGCCGCTACGAATATGGTAATCACGCATAGCTGCATATTCCTCCTGACCCGCTGTATCAAGAACATCTAGGACGCAAATGTCCCCGTCGATCTGGCACTGCTTTCTGTAACTGTCTTCTATCGTTGGATCGTATTCGTGACTGAACTCACCGTTTATGAACCTGGTTGTAAGCATCGATTTGCCGACTCCTACAAAGTTACAAACAGAACTTTAGTCAACTCATTGTACAAAGCAAAAAAATGGACCGTGGTCTTACTAGAAACCAATGCGTGTTTATGGCTGTGTTGATGGGTGTTGATACTTACCGCCTGTGCCCAGCATGACAACCTTGTACTCTGGTATTAGCATGCTCTTCATGGCTAAAGAAAAAAAAACGAGGATGATCAGCTAATAGTTATGTATGGATTTGTGATGGAAAAAAGGGGGTATCGCTTGTGAATAAAAACAAAATAAGAACGATAAAGGATATACTAGAGAGACATCAAACTGAATCCAGAAGAGAAAAAAGAAAAATTGGAAAGAGAAGAGGGAGAAAAAAGGTAGATTTTATTATAAGAGCACAGCTAGCATCTCTCGAGGGTCGGACTAAAATGGTGTGAGCTTTCAAAAGTAAAAAGTAAAAAAAAGTGAAAGAGCTCTTTTTTACAAAGCCATTTTCCCTTGGCTATTTGCTTAATACTAAGAGAGTCGGGTCACACCACCTGCCTTTATAATTCGCAATGAAAAGAAAAAAGTGCTACACGAATGATAGTAAAATAGTACACGTTCACGCCCATTCTCCAACCACTCTTTCATGAAAGAACCATGAGGGGTCTTGTAAACAAATCTTTCTAGGCAAGCTATTAAAAATAGAACACTTTGTACAGAGGAAAAAGAAAATCATTTCATATGCCTAATGAGACCCAACTTTGATCCCGTCCAGTTCTTCCAGCCTGGGAAACAGAGCAACAGCCAGGCTCCAGTAGTTGTCTCGCCGTTGAATCAGCCCCGTCTGTCTAGTTAGTTTCAGACTAGCCACATGCGCCTGGTCTTGCCTAACCCACGACTCCTCGTCAAAGCGACAGGCCGATGCACCACCTCCCGACATTGACGAGACACTAGGCAGCCCCGACTCGCCCATGACACTAGTAGATGGGATCTGCGGCGACAACACATTATCCAAAATAGTTGCCGCTGGGGGCGGCGGCGCATAGAGCTCAATCGTACACCGATTAAACCGCAAGTCCAGGCGCCTGAGCCTCCGAAGACCAGCCATGCGTCTAAGCATCGCACATTCCTCCAAAGACCCACCCTCCTGACCAGGAAGGGCCTCAGCACCAGATGCCCATTTGGCGATAGCCGGAGTAACCGGAGTCAGGTTCCCTGTATCGTGCAAGGTCAGGCCGAACCCAATCGCTCGGCACTTGAGCACCTCCAGCGAAGAGGACAGCTGTAGGATGGGTGTCAAGTCGACTAGCTCCAAATTATTGCTCACATCAAGTAAGCGCAGTTGCGGAAGCGCCGCACCCATGTTATCCGGCAATTGAGCGAGTCCCGCATTGCACAAAACCAGCTGCAGCAGGTTGTTGAGAGGTGGCAACACGCGCGGCAGCACCATCTGCGTATCCGGAGCATAGAGGTTCTTCAAATGACACAGGCACGAGAAATCAAGCGCCAAAGACGGCTGCAGCGAATTGCCACGCAGCGATAGATTAAAGACCGATGGCCAGACACCCTCGCCGGAAGATTGAGCCAATTGCCGGATATTGCAAATATCCAGGTACAAGGTCTTGAGACCAGGGAACTTGGCCCTCCACAACGTCATGTCTATTACGCCGCCGCTTTTACGCACCAAAAGCGGGTTCTCGGATAGCCGTAGTTCGCGCAGAGACTCGGCAGGAGAACCATGGACTTCGACCTTTTCCAAGTCGTTCTTGACGAAGTTGGCCTTGGCCAAATACGCGAAATCGGCTATGCTCGCCGGCACAACACGCAGCCGGTTATTGAATACATCCAGGGTAGCCAGCATAGGAGCCTCAGCAGCATCGAGATCAAAGTCAGTCACAATATTGTCCCGCAGACCCAAGTACGCGAGCCGCCGACATCCACGCAGTCCGCTCAAAGAGCAAATACGGTTGCGAGTCAGCTCCAACGTGCGCAGGTGGCGGAGTCCGGAGAACACAGCGATATCGGAGATTTCGTTGGCACCGAGATCAATTTCCTCCAGATGCGGCAGCTCGCGAGCAAAGGAAAAGCGAACCGGGTCAGACGCGCTGAATCGGATCCAGTTAGAAGGCGCACGAAGGCTGACCAACCCAGGCGGCAGACCATGCAGGCCCTGGAGCTTATTGCCAGCCAGACTGATGGCTTCCAAACGCGACGTGATCTGCGCAAGACCTGCCAGGGAGCGGATACCGGACCGCGAGATATCCAGCGTCGTGTATGCTTCAGGCGATGTCGCGGGCGTCACCAGCCGCTGCACTATAGACCCCAGCGCATCGTCTTCAATGGGTCTTCGGTGGGCAGGCGACTCGGCTGATCGCCGCTCGGACATCTCGCGCACGATCTTGCGCTGGTTCTCAACCGGCGATATCAGACCCATCCCATAAGAGGCCGCGGGTCTTCGCGCAACAGTGGGCAGGGGCTGTGGAAATGGTGAGGTATGAAGCGATATAGACGAGCGGCTGGATGTCAGACCGCGCTGCTCGGCTATCGCCTGACTGGTAGCAGGCGTTCCAGGATGCATGTACTCGCTTATATGCACCCATTCACCAGCAGCCTTATCCAGCACCATGTCGCCGACGCGCTCAGGCAGCGGCATATTAAAGTCCTTTGGAGTCAACAGCTGTGCATTGCCATCGCTAGTCTTCCTCGTTTGCGGTGGCGGGGGTGGCAGCGGGTGATCAGCGGCGCGCCGCATACTGCCAAATCTAGATGCCGACATGGGCCGCGCATTACCCCGCGGCGGCGCCATCCGCGGGCTGCCCTGATGCGACGGCGGGTGGTGGCTCGTTTGGTCGTCCTGGGCAGCGGGGGACCAGTAAGCGCGCAATCGATTATCGCCCGGCAGCATCGTAATATCGTCAGCCGAGTGTACAGCACGGTGCTCTGTCGTGTTATTGGAGGACGCCGGCCGCTGCATCATGGACTGAGGCCGATGTGCGCTAGGGATAGGGATATGGGCGTCAAAGGGCGTTGTGGGCTGAGATTTTCGCGCCACCTTATCCAGCACCTCATGTCTCAGCGACAGGTCCACCGCCGGGTGCCGTGGACCCACAGCCGAGTGCATCTGCAGTGGCGAACCGCCATAGTCGCCCGCATCGCCCATAGACCGACTACCCGCGGGTGCCGATAGGCCCCAGGCAGCCGCATCATGGATACGCAGACTCTGCGGCACACCGTCCCTGGCATAGTGCTCGTTAAGAGCCGTGCGTCGCTGACCAGCCCCTGCCGACGACGCCAGCGACATGCGCGAGGCCGAGCGCAAGTGCGGCGAGCTGGGGATCGGTGGCAACCTACGCACGCTCTCGCTCCGCGCTGGCGGCGCATGCTGCGCGTACCCCTGATCGTCGGGCCCGCTGCCCTGCGACGTCACAGTGTCTGGCGGCGAAGCACAGGCTACGGGACCACTCGCCGGCTCGGTGGGATTACTGCCATGCGATAGGAGGAGCTTGAGCGTATCGCCTGCCCCGCCCTCCAGTGAGGCGTCGTCGGAGTTGCCATTCCAGAGCATCCTCACTATCGATGTTCGCGTGTCGCCGTGATCGCCGCCCATCGACGGGCTGCGCTGGAACATGCGCTCAATCGACAGGGGCGTGAACATGTGGTTAAAGTCAGAGGCAGAGACCGGCAGTCGCTGTTGCTGCTGTGCTGGTTGCGATGCTCGTGCTGCTCCCTCGGGTGCTGTGCTCGAGCTCGGGTTGATGATAAACGTGCTGTCGCTTGCATAATACGCACTATTGTCTGTGTTCACTGTTGTTGTTGTTGGTGGTGGTCGTGTGTTTGCTGTGCTCGTATCCATATTTTTCTGTTTCGCCTTTTAGTGAATTCTATAAACAGAGAGGGGTGAGTGTAGAAAAGATAATGGCGCTTAGACTTTTGTGGCTTAGTCTCAAAGAAAAAACAATAGAAGAAATCCCTGTAAAAAAGAGAATTGCTAGTTGCCAAAAAGAATAGAAAAATCAAAAAAAAAACGCGTAGAGAAAAAAGGTTGGATAAAACGGACGTGCATGCTCATACTCTTCGTACAGAAAAAAGTTTGGGTGGCCCAGGGTCGGGCTGAAAGGGATGGGAGGGAGATCCAATACACGTCTTGTTTACTTTTTAATGAGCAAGGAGTTCAGGGACATTCCCCCTCTCTTTCCCAGCAGTAAGAGCAGTCAAGTTCAAGTGCAATACTAATTTCGTCTATATTAAGACACTGATATGCTGTATTAAAAAAAAGGACGTGCGCTCCCCGGCTAAAATAGAAGGGGATACACGATCGAGGGACGGCTTTTGTACTTACGTGGAGACCGAGAAAAGGGGATCTATTCTATACGAAAACAGAAGAAAAAGCAAGATATTACAAAACCAATAAAGGTAACTTGCAGAAGAAGAAAAGATGGTCAGCGCCAGCAGCTCACAAGACAACGACCATGTGAGCTTTGCTGCGCAGAACAACAACACTAAAAAAACAGCACTTTCTCTAAAAGTTCCTCTTAAACTGCATTGTACGGACTATACCCAAAAGGCCGATTTACTGATCATCAAAGAGCAGCCACTCTTTGCACTCCTCTAGTTACTTTTTCTTGTCAAAATGAAACAAACACCCAATGTCGATACATTCCAGCAACGCAAGGACACGTTTCTACGCCGCGGACGCTTCAGATGGCCCTACATCAAGTATTCCTCCTATCTAGCCCAGCCCAACACCCTAGCCTCGGCCGGGTTCTCATTTAGCCCAGCCAAAGATGCCCCCGACAACGTGCAATGCTTCCACTGCGGCTTCGAGCTAACCGGCTGGGAGCCCAGCGACGACCCCTTTGCTGAGCACTACGCGCACCAGCCCTCCTGCACCTACGCCCAGCTCCACTGCCAAGCGCGCCGAGCCCAAGAGGGCGACAAAGTGGATTGGGTGGGCTGGCCATCCAATTCGACTGAAACGCTATCAGAAATGCGCAAAAACGTCGACATACGCCTAAAGACCTTTGCTAGTTGGCCGCATAGGGGCCGTGAGGAGTGGAACGTAACAGCAGAGAAATTGTCCGAGGCTGGGTTTTATTATACGCCAGAGTGGCCTGGAGACGATACCGCTACGTGTGCGTTCTGCGGGTATGCCTTGGCTGAGTGGGAGGCCGAGGATGAGCCTAATGCGGAGCATGCGAGGAGGGCCCCAGACTGCCTGTTTTTCAAGCTGGAGCTCGATGCGGTGCCCAGTGTCCAGCCGTCGCCTCAGCCCAGACGTGTTAGTGTCCATGCCTCGCGTCCTTCAGGGGATGACTCAGACCCGCCCAAGCGCCCGCGCCTCAGCACCAACTTGCACAAGCCCGTAAAAGAAGAAGAATTATCTCATAGCGAAGGCGAGCCGGACAAAGCGCCCAAGGTCGAGGCCGAGCAAGAGAGCGAGCACCAGAGTATAGTTGAAGAAGAGGCACCTGCCGAAACGCCGGCTGTTCAGGAACTCCCGCTGCTCATCTCGCCAACAGAAATGAGTGTCGATGACGAGGTGAATACCGCGAACCAAACCGACACTCAGGGCACAACGCAGGTAGACGGCTCGGTTGAAGAAGAGTCTGGGGATATTGGAGAGGCCTGGGAGCTTACCGAGGAGGAGGAGCGTATGACGGTAGAAGAGTTTATCCGCTCATGCTGCGAGCATAAGATCGCTTCGCTCGAAGCCTCTGCGGCGCAGATGGTCAGCGCCTTTATGCAGAGGGCAGAGAGCACCCGCGATCGTATCCAAGACATGACTTGGTAGTATAGTAAACGCATGGCGCCTATTAGTAAGAAGCTGCCCCACTCTCCCGGTCTTTGGACGCTGAGATCTGGCCCATATACATGCCGTTCTATTGGCTGAGCCCGCCTCGCTGTGTTACATGAACGAAGAAGACCAGCACAGGCCGAGTGGTTTGAAAAAAAAGCCGTAGCTTGAAAAAATGAAGAGTCAGTAACCGTGATTGTGACGACGGGACGAGTAAATTCTCTTTTTTCTTTCTTTCTTTCTTTCTTTCTTTCTTTCTTTCTTTCTTTCTTCTTTACCGTGACTTTCCGATGTCTTCTACCACCCCACTAGGCACATACCGCGTAATTAGCACTGACGACGGCTCGGCCGAAGTCGAGGCCCACATGGAGTTCATTGAGCTAGCCATCCAGCAAGCCAACTTGGCCCAGCCCATCGACACGGCGTTCAGCGTGGGCTCGCTTCTGGTGCACGGGCGCCGAATAATAGCAACCGGATATTCACGCGAGTTACCCGGAAACACGCATGCAGCGCAATGCGCCATCCAAAAATCCAAATCCGCCGCCCTCAGTCACTTTGTGCAAGGCTCGGTGCTCTACTCCACAATGGAGCCCTGCTCCTCGCGCCTATCAAAGAACACGCCGTGTTCTGTGCACATCATCAGCGCGGGCATAAAGGAGGTCGTCATTGGCGTCAAGGAGCCACTGACGTTCTCCGAATGCAAGGGCGTGGCTCAACTGCGGGAGGCAGGAATCAACGTTATCCATCTCAAGGTCCTTGAAGAAGAATGTCTGCGACCAAACGTTCACTTACTATCACAATGAAATAGTCTATTGATATAGCTCCCACCGCTTACCAAGCATTTGAATCATGTCAGAGTACCGCCCGACGTGGCCCCCATCAATGTTCTTCAGCGTGTGCAGCGTATCCAGGCACTCGCTTTTCTCCTCCCCGGTTACTGCCTCTAGTTTATCGATGGCAGCCAGGGCGCCCACGAGCTCAATCAGTGGGCGCTTGCTACTGGCGTCATCCCCGTCCTCCAGTTCCAAGAGCTCGCGAATAGCAGCAACCTTGTCCCGCAGCATCCTACACCGATCCTCGTCGCTCGTCTGTATACCAACGAGCCATTCATGGTACAGCCAAGCGTTCTGGTCATCAGGATCCGTGTAAATAGCGTTAAGCACCAAGCCCTGCTCACTTCTCAGCATCTCCGCAGCATTGCCACTCTTAGCAAGGACACCCGGCAGCAACTTGCTGCGATTGTGCCAAGCCGAGTGATTCGCGCAATCCCTGTTAATCTGCTCTGTAGTAAAGGCGAATTCCGCCACATCCATGTCTTCCATGTGGGAGACGACGAATCGGCGATAGTCCCAGCCGTGAAAGTTCCTAGCATCCAAATCCAGGAGCCTCGCCACCAGAGCCAGTTCTTTTCGCCAGTCCGCCTGTGGCATCGAGTTGAGCGTCCACACGCGGTGGTTCCACATCCAGTAGCTCTTGACGTTCTTTCTAATGATCTCGAACAGGAAATCAAGCTCCGACTCTAGCACCCGCTGCCTCTCCGCGGGGTCTTGCCAGGCGTCGAGGTGGGTGAGGATTGCGCGCCGGTAGTTCCACACCGTGTGTAGCTCGGTGTTGAGCTCCAGTAGTCGCTTGGTTAGGTCGAGGGCGGGGGTGGTGAATACGCTTTGCGCGCGGAGATTCATTACGCTGGTGTTTAGCGCGCAGTACTTTTCTACGCGCTGCCGATTCTGCTCCTTCTCATTCACTGAGGGCTCCCTGAGCGCTTGGCGGCGGCGACCATGCTACATAAAGTGCGAGTTAGTATGCGACAAAGCAAAAGTGAAAAAAAAAAAAACGAGTTTCTCGGAAAAACGAATTGCCTACCATGATAAATTACTGTATAATTAGCCGAAAGTAGAGAGCAAACGACATGGCTGACAAACTTTTTTGTTTCGCTTGGTAGGAGTAGGGGAGGGGATATGTGTCTCATAAAAGGGGGGCGAGTGGAGTATTCGGTTCTTGCCTCTTTATCTTTCTTTTCCTGCGTTTGAATTCTAATTATGCTTGCTACCAAGACTATTGCCGCACTGGCGACTCGCCGGATCCCCGGATCCATCCGCTTCAAGCACACAGTGCCCGACCTGCCCTACGACTACAATGAGCTGGAGCCCGTGATCTCAGCCAAGATCATGCATCTCCACCACGACAAGCACCACGCCGCCTACGTTGCCGGTCTCAACGCTGCCGAAGAAAAGCTGGCCGAAGCCCAGCACCGCCAGGACCTCGCTGGCCAGGTAGCGCTCCAGCCCCTGATCAACTTCCATGGCGGCGGCCACGTCAACCACAGCATCTTCTGGACCAATCTCATTGGAGAAAAGAACGGCGGCGGACACCTACACGCCAGCCCCTTGAAGACGGCCATCGAGGCGCAGTACGGCTCGCTCAGCGCGCTGTCCCAGGTGGTCAATTCAAAGACCGCGGGGATCTTTGGCTCCGGCTGGGGCTGGCTCACTTACAACCCGGCGATCAACGGCCTGGACGTCGTGACGACGGCTAACCAGGACATGCCATCGTCGCTGGGACACGTGCCCCTGCTGGGCATTGACGCATGGGAGCACGCGTACTACCTGGACTACAACAATGTCAAGGCTGACTATTTCAAGAACATCTGGCGCGTGGTCAACTGGAAGGACGTGGCTAGGCGCTACGACGAGGCGGTTGCACACCAGAAGAAGTAGATCTATCTTTTTTTTCTTAGCTGAAATCTAAGTGTATCATGCCAAACAGTATGTTTTGCAATACATGGATGGTAACCAGCACCATGACTGGGACCACATGTGGGTACCGACGGAAATCCAAAACAGTCTCCTCGCCCGTATCCTGCTTGTGTATCCAGCGGAACAGCGAGCGAACAACGAGACTAGAGAGCAGCTCGCTGATCCACACATAGATGGAAGCACGCAGCGTCAGGCTGTACTCGTAGCGAAACTCGTCGTTCTCCGGCTCAAACTGGAAATACGGGTAGTGCTTGCGGTTAGGCCCAAAGTGCAATATAGTCAGCCAGCACAAGAAGCCCAGCATAGTAGCGTTCTCAGCCTTGTTCCGCAAGAAGAAAGTGCGACTAATCTGGCGAACATAGGTCTCATACGGATAGTCCTCGCCCCAGCCACAGAAATAGGCCATGATCCGGTACACCCACTTTGCCATGCGCACCGGGTAAATAAAGACAACCCACAGAGACGAGCCCAGCTGCAGGAAAATGACTTGCTCTGGGTTCTGCAGTCTCGCGAACAGGTTGCGGTAGAATATAAAGTACGTCATGAAAAAGTACAGCGTATAGATGTACTGCAGCGGCCATGATCTGATCTTTGCGTTCACCACCCACGACGCCGTCCCCGACAGAATATTCACCGTAGCGATCCACGAGTACACGTAATAGAACCCGTCCTTCGTTGTATGCGGCAGCGTATCAATATACACGTACGCCAGGTACTCGCCCGCCGCCAGCGCCGCATACCACAGAAGAAACGACGAGCAGAACCACAGGAACCGACGATACGACGACGGAGTGCGCCACTCAGTCGATGTGGCCATCAGCGGCTGCTCCTCGGTAGCCACGTGGCGTTGGTTCTGCCTCCTCGAGCTAGCCGACTTCCGATGGTGCTTCTGAATGCTCACAAACGAGATAACCACGGGCAGCAGCAGAGTAAGCAGCGTCAGCGATGTCCACATCAGCGGGTCCTTCTCAATCCCCGTATCCAAAACATAGACGAGGGCGCCCAGACACGTAGAGAACAGCCACGAGATGACGTTGGCTAGCACGCCCGACATGGATTTAGGCCACCAAGTGAGCGAGTACACGTGGAATATCTGCGTCACCAGCATCAGGGCCACGGCATTGTACACGCCGTAGTAGAAGAACAGGAAGAACCAGAAGTTCAGCCTCTCCACCCGCTCCCCGCCAACCACCACAACATCGGTGCGCAGGGGCACGGCGCACCACACCAGGACGAACACCACGGGCAGAACTGTGAGACACAGGAGGCGGCCCAGACTATTCGTTGCCATGGGTAGGAGCCGCCACCCGCGATCGAGGGGCGCCTCGCTAGCAAACGAAGCCTCCGATCCCGACCACGCTCTCTCGCGGGGCACTCTTACGCGGGTCTGTCTGAACGTAATCATATCGTCCCAATGCGGATTGTATCTGCTGAATTCGTCCTCCTCTACCGCCGAATCCAAAGTATTGCGTCGCTGGCTCCACCGCCGCGCCATGTCCTCCGTACCCCATTCCTGCCCAACCCCGTGGGCACCCAGGATCTCTGCCAACCATGCGTTGTTCTGCGTCCCCGCCGACACGCTCTGGTTGCTCGAATGCCATGTCAGCGGGTCCAGCTCAGGCACTAGGTGCAGGTCGGCGGTATCCAGCGGCGGGGCTGCGTCTTCGGGGGGTGCTGCGGGATATCGCCGCCGTGCCCCGTGCTTGCTGCCCACGTGGTAGTGGTGGTGGTGGCAGTGGTAGTGGTGGTGGTGGTGGAAGTGGCTGCCCACTACGGACGGCCCCCCGCCCTCCTGGTCCTCCTCGTCATCGCCTTTGGTTGAGCACACTTCGGTGGGTGTCTGTGCCTGCGTGCTGTCCCAGGGCTGTGTGTATCGCTCAATGTCGGGTGCGGATGCGTCCTGCGGTAGCAGCGGCTTTTGCTCGCCAGCTCGGAATGTAAACATAATTGAAAGAACAGAAAAATATATATACACGAAGAAAAAAAAAAAAAAAAAACAAGCTGGAATCTACGCTTGTTTCCTTTTTTGAGCAAGCCACTATACTATCCAATAACGACTGATCCCATGCACTATCCCCAAGATTTGTATCCGGTCTAGACTAACTCTATCTTCTCTCTGCTCCAAATATTTAAATTATTAATGTTGTTTCCCAATTTGTTTCGGTGTGGACTATTCGCCTCACGCACCATTACCCAGCAGTCGCTCCGCCGCCACTTCTACCAACGCCACTACCGATACAAATCCCAGCCACCACCATGGCACGACCGTCGGTTCTGGTACTACGCCGGAGCCGCCACAACCACCGGTCTAATTTACTACGAATACCACATAGAAGAATCCCCCACAGGCCGCCGCCGCTTCAACAACGTATCGCCCGAATACGCCCGACAAATAGGCGAACAGGCCTACCTCGAAACCCTCTCCCGGTACCAACGGCAGATCCTCCCGCCAAACTCGCCAATGACCCGCGAAGTGAGTCGGGTGGCCACCCGACTCATATCAGCAACAGACCAAAAGGACTGGGTTGTCCATGTTATCTACGCTCCCGACGAGAAGAACGCATTTGTCCTGCCAGGCGGCAAGATCTTTGTTTTCTCGGGGCTACTTTCAGTCACACAGGATGATAATGGCCTTGCTACGGTGTTGTCTCACGAGATTGCGCACCAGCTGGCGAACCATTCGGCTGAGAAGCTGTCTCAGGCTAACTTGCTGGGGTTTCTCTATTTTGTTGCCGGGTTTTTCGTCGACCCCAATTTCCTACAGTTTGGTCGCGCCATGTCCACGCTTCTATTGGAGCTGCCTAACAGCAGGCAGTGCGAGCAGGAGGCAGACCAACTGGGCCTCTACCTCATGGCCAAGGCCTGCTACGACCCGGAGCAGGCCGTTGCTCTGTGGCAGCGAATGAAGGCTGCTGAGCTCTCGTCCCCGCCGCAGTTTCTCAACACGCATCCGTCGACCGACACGAGGATAGAAAACATTCGCGCTCTCATACCCCAGGCCAATATGAAGCGCGAGGCCGCCAATTGTCCAAGCCCAGACCTAGCGAGATCCTTCTTTGATAATGCCTTTTAAATATGTACCAAAATCGAAATCGTTAATAGAAAGAGGAAGGGTCATAAAATTATTTAGCCATGATGCCCTCCACCTCCATAGCCCGGGTGTGGCGGCTGTCGACCGCTATTGCCACTATAGCTATTGTTGCTCGTGTGTGCGGGCGGCTCGTACGCATAGGTCTCTGTGAACTGCGACCCGCGCTCGCCAGCGACTGGTGGGTATCCAGGGGCGTTCTGCATAGCACCGTAGCGCGGCTGAACCGGCTGTACAGGCTGCGGCATGTAGTGCGCAGTGCCCGGCACCACGCCCGGACGGCTGCCAGGCTGCACCAGAGGCGCGGCCTGCTGCTGGTACCGCGGATTGGCCAGCAGCGGATTCGCGCCAAAGCTAGGAGTGGTGCGCGGGGCCAGCGGCGGGGGCAGCGGCGGGGGCACACGACTATGGAATGCCGCACTCTCCTTAATATACCCATCGGCACGCGCATTGCTCGAGTGCTCGGGCGGGATGAACGGCGACGCGTTGGACTGGCTGAACGGCGACCCCTCAGAATTGCGGCCAGCGGCGCCCTTGGCAAAGATATCCTCGTCGCCGTACTTTACGCGGTTCTTGCGCTTGCTATACATATAGTACATAATAGCACACAGAAGCAGGGCCACTGCCGTAGCGATTGGCGCCACAATAACCGTCGTAAGGTTGGACGGCGCTCCAACATCTGCCTTGTCTCCGTCCGACTGGTCGATAATCGGCGGCGGCGGCACACGAGTAGTAATCGTGCGGTCGGGCCGCGTGTAAGTCACAATCACCACTCCTGAGGTCGTCGGCCTCGTTGACGTCGTCGTCGTCGTAGGCTCGTCCGGGTCCTCAGTCGTCGGCAGCTCCTGCGTAGTACGCCCAGTAGTAGTCGTCCGCGTGTTCGATGTCCGTGTGTTCGACGTCCTGGTCGTCGTGGTCGTCGTAGTCTCCTCCGTCGTCGACGTGGGGGTCGTCCGCGTTGTCGGCGTTGTGGTCGTCCTGGTGGTCGACGTAGTTGTAGTAGCCTGCGTAGTCGACGTTGGCGTCGTCGCAGATGTCGAGCTCGTGGGCGGCGGGTTATTGTCGTCACTATGATTGTCCGTGGCCCCGCCACCTGACTCGGACTCGTCGTCGTCAGCACGGGGCACCCGCACAGGATTTAAGAGGCTAGCTAGGTCCTCAAGAATTCCGCGCGGATGATATCTCTCAATATCGCCATTGTCCTCAAATGGTCCCGCAGCGCGCTCATGCGGAATATCAGAGGCGGCATTAGCCACCAAAGCCGCTACCAGCGCAGCGACGCCCAGCGCCCAACACGATGCCGTGCGTGGTCTCATAACGGCCTTTTGTAAAAACGCAGCAAACAAGAATAAAAAAGAACTCGAGAGAGAGCGCGCAGACACGGTCTAAGGATTATGAATAAAGTGCAAAAATAGAATAAAACCTAAATTAGCGAAGAAAGGAAAAGGAAGAGCGAAAAGGGCCTTGCTTCCTTTTCGCCTCACACAATGGGCTTGCAGCTGCCTGCCTGTCCCCCTTTGTAAGCAGGGGTAATGCTATATTTACCTCCTTTGGCCTCCTTTTTGGCAATATATCCTTCTCCAAAGATAAAAGACCTCGAAAAGAACTAAGAGAAGAAAAGGCGTGTAGAAGGAAGGTCCGGCCTGCCTCTTCATAAAAACAAAAAAAAAACCTACAGAAAAGATGCGCTTTTACAAGGACTTGTGCGACGCAAGCCCATGTTGTTGATGGCTCACCCCATTTTTTTCTGTTGACCGGCTGACTGGACGAGCGCTTTCGATGATCAACCGATTAGCCACACTAATTGTCTCTGTGTCACATGATTGAAAGCCTGAAGGAGGTAATCGGATGTCAGTGCATTTGTGTTTGTGGCAAACTTTACTGCGTTTTTCTGTCGCTGCAGCCTGCCTTTGTCGCCCTTTTTCTCTTTCTTTTTCTTTTTCTTCTCTCATCCCTGTCCTTTTTTCTTTCACACGCGATTATTTATTTCTTCTCAAACAACCGCCCAATAATTCATTTTGTTTTTACAGCGCGTTCCACGTAATGTTGCGACTAAGTCTCAGCGACCTCGATGCGCCCACAAACAGCAGCCAATACGAGCCCCAGACGCTTCTCGCCGAGATACGTCGCGCAGTCCAAGCCAGCCAGCGTTGCATAGTAATTACAGGCGCCGGAATATCAGTATCCTCCGGAATACCCGACTTTCGATCGCCAGACGGTCTATTTCAGCAATTGAAGCAAAAATACCCAAACTCAGTATCAACCGGCAAGGACCTATTCGACGCCACCCTGTTCAGCGACCCGACAATGATCAGCCTGTTCTACAATTTTATGGGCGAGCTACGCAACCTCGTCAGCCGCGCCAACTGCACCCCAACCCACGCCTTCATCAAGGAGCTAGATGAGGCAGGAAAGCTACTCCGCTGCTATACGCAAAACATTGATTCCCTAGAAAAGCGCATCGGCTTGGAAACCTCGCTCCACGCCTCCCCTGAAGATAGCACCGATACCCCGTGCTCATCGCCGCCGTCCCTAGTTTCGGATTGTAGCAGCTTGGATACTGATGCCATTGATGAGAAAAAGTCACAAGCAGCCAAGCGCCGTACACACCGCAGACGGCAAATGACTCTGGAGAGGACGTTCACGCGGGCTGTGCAGCTTCACGGCGACCTTGATAACGTAGTATGCACGATATGTCACACGAAATATCCATTCACGGAAAAGCTAGCTGAAGAATTTTGCGAGGGCGCTCCACCTCCATGCCCACGCTGCAAAGAAATCGAAATGATCAGAGATCTCGTTGGTAAGCGCTCAGTAGCCTCCGGAGTTCTGCGTCCAGACATTGTTCTCTACAACGAGAACCATCCCCAAAGTGTAAGCTCCACTATTACTACCCTGCCTCGTTTCTACTGTTCTCTCCAATGTCCTAAACCTCCCCCCACCACTTTTTTTTGTAGGAGTTGATCGGTACTTTGAGCGAATATGACTTGAAACGCCGGCCCGACTTGCTAATCGTTATTGGCACGTCGCTAAAGATTCCCGGCATCAAGCGAATGGTCAAAGAGATGGCTCACAGCGTACACGCCTGTACCCTTCGCTCCAAGCGTGCGGGAGCAGGAAAGGTCATTTTCATTAACCGCGATGAGCCTCCCAAGGGCTGGGAATCCATCTTTGACTACTATGTAGCCGGCGATTCCGATCGCGCCATTAGCCTCCTGCCCATCGCCAGCTTGCCAGAGCCACCGCCAGTACAGCAGTCTGTTGTGCAGAGACAGCGCGTGCCACGTGTGGCCAAGACTGCAGCAGCAGCGCCGGTTAAGAAATGCTCAAAGATCTCGCTGTCCTCGCTATTGGCTCCTACAATCAGCTGTGTGGGTGCTGCGCGCAAACTGGCTGCCTCTGGCGCCGTTGCTAAGCCAATTCGCGCCCCACGCAAGCTCACATCGATGATGAGGGTCGTTAAGAGCTCTGCAGCTGCTAAGCGCCAGCAGAAGGCTCTGCCGCAGTCGCCCAATTCGCCCGTGATGTTGCCCTCCTAACCACCTGTAACATATTCCTATTCTAATTATTTTGTCTTGCTACTCGAGAGCTAAGAATTGTCAAGAACTATGATTAAATCTTACACACACCCCCTAATGAATAAATGTTTCCATAAAACCACTTAAAGCGTCACGCATTACCAACCCAGATCTCACGCTCTCATCCGTGATAATTGAGTCGTTTAATTTGGGACCTTGTAGAGGCACAAGCTATAAATTATATTGATTTGTTGCGATTAGGCAGAGCAGGCGTACAAACCCGCGATGATTAAACGCATGCTGCAACTGCTCATAGCGGATCAGAGGGGAAAAGGGCTCTTGGATGAAGAAAGCGTTTAATGAAGAATTTAGCTTTCAGCGATGCCTTTTTATTTAATGAGAAGAATAAAAGGCAAGGTAGCGCCTGGTGCAACTACCTTGTCACACGGTGATATCACAGTTTAGCTGAGACGTCAAGTATCACCATCAGCTGAATTTTGATATCAACGTGTAATGGCGATGTAGTATTTAAACCCGATTCTCAGGGCATAGGTTAGGGAAATCAGTAAGTATTCTTTTATTTCTATTGAAGGTTGCATGGGACATTGTCACACTGCCTAAAAAGCAGGGCAGCCTCGGTCTCCTACCATTTGAGGAGTAAGCACAGGCGATATTTGCCCAGTTCACAGCAAAGGTGTTCAACTAGAGGAATTCTCCCTGGTGGGTGGCCATAGCTTGGTGGGCCTTTGACAAGTGACTGGGCTAAAAGAGCTTGTACTTATTGGATCTTCTTGCAGTCACACCACCTAAACGACTCCTTAAGGGAATGCTGGCATTCTGGAACAGAGTCCTATGGAGCTAGTTTGTCATCAGGGGCAAGGGACTGGATGGAACCTTTAACGGGGACATCGAGTCCCTGCTTGGCTTACCTTTCGAGCACCTAGTAGTGTATCTCCTAGTGGATATACTGGAGGTGGTTAGAAAGAAACTGTGTGCAAATAAGCTCTATGCTTTGGGTGACGTCTTTGAGAGATACAGGCTATTAGGCGTAGCGATATCAAGAGACAACCCCCTCCTGAGTCTGTATGTGTTGGCGTTTGACTGATGCAGAATTAACCTTTACCTGCATGTCATTTGCAAACTCCTCAACTACCCAGCTGCACTGAATAGACACGCTATGTGGGCATATTATGCTCGCATGGGCAGTTTCTTTGGAGGTCGCACTGGTGAGACTAGATAAGTGGGAGCAAGGCTAAAGACACAAAGCTAAAGACATAATCAAGGAGTAAGAGATGAAGCATAGACTAAGAGGATTTCCAAGGCATGTTAGTCTTGGCTGCTAAATATATCCCTTAAGACCAAACATCTCTCGCTATTATGGCTTATGGCGCATGTGGCGATTCTGACTGCGGCTCAGCTCTCGCACTATATTCCCGATTTAGAACCTGCCTACAAGTTCTGTAGCACTACCATCCAGACCAGCGACACAAACGACGACCCTGAGATCCTAGAGAGCAAGAATATTACCTACTATTTCTGGGCCTGTCCTTGCATCTGCAACTTTTGGCAGCGGGTTTCAAGATTCCTGTAGGACATTTGGATTGACACAGCTGGGCCGGTCTTTTAGGTCGACCTGTGCATGGTCGCTACAGGCTTCGGAGCCTGGAGCAAAAGGCTGCCCAATGTCGATACTCTCCATGGACTGGCAGTGTGGGAGATTTATCGCACTTGTGTGGAACTATCTCTTGAAGGCACCGCTCACTCTGGTGAAGCCATGTTTATCCGCTTGAAACTGTCGCTCATGCAACGGATCAATCAAGACTTCATTTATGCTTTTACGAAACTCAAGGCTGCTCACTCTTTCCACAATCGCTGGTTAATGGTGTCGAACTGGTGGTATCATTTCGACCCAGGTGAAAACAAGCTCAGCGGGATGTTATCTTTCCACTCCCCGCCACACACACTGGATAGCAGCCACAATATCGATTCCAGCGAATCACTCGCTTCTCAGGGCACAGGCACCTTAAGCGCCTCTCCTACTCTGATCTGTAATGCCTTGTCTTCACAAACTCTGGATACGCCAAGAGACAACCGACTCTATCTATTAGATAATTCATTGCTTTCTTTTGTGATATCAAAAATATAGCACCTTTGTTGTGCCAAAAAAAAATGTCTGGAAAATTAGGTTTTAATACTAATTCAACTAAGTGCTGATATCACAAGCTCAGCTCATCTTGTGACATCACTGTGTGACGGGCTGATAAGTGCCGTTGAATTTAACTCTGTGCAAGTGGCTTCTCTCCCTCCCTCCCTGAGCATAACCAAGAGTATTGCTCCAGCCTTGGTCTTGTTTTTGTTGATCTGGTTTATATGATTTGCAATGGCAGTTTATTCGTGGGGAGTCATTGTATTTGATGCACCAACGCGTTACGCTAAATAAAGGATATCATGGATAGAGTCACTCAATGTGTTTGAAAGTGCCACGCAGTGACTGTGACTTGCGGACTCGTAGTAAGTGCGCTGGAGTCCTAGCCACGCTAGGAGCAGATGGCAGTGGCTCTTCAGGTCCCTCAATGTACCAACGCACAAACCTGCCCACAGTGTTGGCAACGTTGGTGCCATCGCCAGCAATTGCTCGCGTACTAGGGCGGCGATTCCGAGCCTCGTCATTCCTCTCACTATCACCACCATTGGCTTCAAGTTGGGCGATCTTGTCAACTGTACCCATGACACGCTTCCCAGCGACCTGGCAAAGAAACGAGTCAAGCATCAGTGCTCCTAACGTAAACAACAGCGTCCAGTACAGCAAACTGATCATGCTGACCAGTCCCGAAGCGCCATTGTCGTCTGCCGAGTGCAGTACCACACCGCGACCACTGCCGGCAGCGCTCTCCTGTACTGCTTTTCCCTCACAGCTGCTGTTGTACTCCTCAATCGAGTCTGGCAGCCGAATCCGGCTATCAATAGTGCCGGGTACCTGAGCCGGTAGAGCAGCTGCCCGGTAGTCCCGATTCACCTGCAAGTCAGAGATTGAAGGTGAGCCGTGCACTTGCTCAGTGCCAAAGTTGCGCCTTGTCCACAGTGATGGAGACCTGGATACAGATGGAAGAGATCGAGGCACAAAGTTGCGGGCGTCCACTTGCTGTACTCTGGCATGATTATCCCAGCGCATGCCATCTAATTGCATAGGGCTGCCGCTGTTCAAAGTTCCTCTAGTCCGATCCATGGGTGACTCGCACTGAGCAAACACAGTTCCAGACAGCGGGCCCGCAACTACAGTCGATACCTCGCTAATAGAGGTACTGCTGCGCACGCGCGACGACGGCCTGCCGCTACCCAGTTCAATGGGCGTGCATCGCGTAGCGTCGACATAGGCGACAATGTCGTCGTTGATGCTCTCGTCAACAAAGGATGCCGATCTGAGAACGGCACGCGTGACGGAATTGCGAAGGCGGCGGATCAGCGGCACATTGTTCTGGCCGCCCGCAACAGTGGGCGATGAAGGCGATCTGGGACCATACTCCTCGCCGAACTGGGCCTGGTAGTGGTGGTGACGCAGAGACTGCTCGACTTTTTCTTCAGCATCTAGCCACTGCTGCTGGAGTTGCTGCTGGTAAATGTCGTCCTGGGGGAGGGATGGAAACTGATGCACGTTCGGCCCACAGCCAGCAGCTAGCCTTGGAGGCATTCGCGATTCAGCATAGTGGCCAGATTCCCCGTGCCCAAAGAAAGCTCTAGTGGGCGTGCGCAGCCTATCTGCCACTGTGTGTGATGGTGCGTATAGAGCCTGCGCCGATAATGGAGGGCGGTACTCCCTCGACATGCGGCTGCCTGGCGACACGCAAGTTTCGGACGAGTTTGACAGGAACGAATCCATGGTGTCAGAGCGATGGCGGCCAGCCCACTGAGTATCAGTGTGTCTATCGCTGTAGCTCCCCGAGTTTCTTCGGCGATGATACTGGCGGGACTGGCGAGAGGCATGTCTACCATGATGGGTAAACGAGCTCATGGCACCAACTTCGCTATCAGACTCTGCGTCTGCTTCCTCTGGATCTGCACGCACAGCATGCGATTTTGATGCTAACACATGCGGCTTTTGCTTGCGACTCCGGGGCAGTCTCATAGATGATCCATGAGCCGAGGCAGGCCGGGTAGGGCGCAAATCCGACAAGTAGCCAGAGTCCTTGAATGAAGGCTTTGACGCCGAGCGCGACCCAGCCGTCATGACATAGCCATGTGCTGTGGCAGGCACAGGCTTACGAGCATAGTCTGCATCAAATTTAAATGCAGAGGGAGGCAGAGGCTCGTCAAAGACCGTCGACACCGAGGAGAGCTGGTCAGGAGAGACCACTGGATCGCGCGATGATGGCGCCTCGGGTGTGTCGCTATACGAGGGGCGCAACTGGCAGTGGCCGGGGTTGGAATGCAAGGCCAGGTCGGCGTCCTTAATAAGCGAGTCGATCATCTCCTGGATACGGGTATAGTGCTCGTCGCTACTCTCCCTGTCGCTAGTCTCTGCTATCGTGTTGCTTGTGGTGCTTGGGCAACCTGCATTGGAGCCGCTGACGACAGCTCCATTGTGTGCAGAATAGGTGCTCGGCGGAGGCGGAGGCCGAGGAGAGGGACTAGCAGCTACCAAGTTTGCTTGGAGCTCACTGCTAGTGCAGCCGGGTCTGGCGACCTCGTGGTGCTTTCCAGCGACACTCATATGGCCAATTCGCGCGTTCAACCTACACCAAGGGCAAACAGCATTGGAAACATGCTTAGTACAAAGATGGAGTAGTAGCCACGCTCACGCCTTCTGGCTAGCCTGACCAAGCACATGGCTCTCCACACAGCAGCGGCGGCGCCTTGCCGCATGCCGCCTCTCGGGAGCATTTGAAGAAAGCTCCTTCATGCCGCAGGTTGCACCCCAAAACGGCACCCAACGGCGCCAGAGAATGCCAGGCGCAGTGTGCACACGGCATGCAGAGTTCATCGATGAATGCAGGACATGGACTCATGTGAGGTCAGCCATGGGGAAAATGCAGACAAACTGATACTTACTCAGCTATCTGCGATGCAACCGAGTAGTAAGACGACGCGTGGTTGTCCAGAGACGACTTTACCGTAGCGATGACGCTCTCTAGCTCGAGCATGCGGTCAAGCACCACGGAATCTGGCGTTCCCGCTACGTGTTGCCTCGAGTGCAGAGAGGACATCGGTGTGGTAGCCAGAATGCCTAGCGCGTTACCCGCATCACACGAGTCGTCGTTTGGCCTCGCTCTATCGCTGGTCTGGCTAGAGCTTGCCACTGTGTCCAGATGCTGCTGGCGCAGCCAAGGATGGTTCGCGCTATCGTCCAGGTTGCTGGACTGCATTTTTGACCTGCTCGCAGGTGTTGGCTGCCAAGAGAGAGCAGACGCGACCAAAGCAAGAAGCCGAGCAATAGTAGCAAATTGAAAAATGCGCGAATTGGGCGCGGAGTAGAAAAAACGGAGTGGAGAAGTGCAAATGTGAAACAGAGTCGAGTGGCGCGGAGCAAGAAGAAAAAATAGAGCCGAGATGCACGTCAGTCAGAAAGAGTTAGCGCCAACATTAATTGACCGTGACAAGGACAAGGGGGAAAAGTCGTCGCGAATAGTGTATGAACTCGGTCTGGCTGTTTGCTTCTTATGAGTAGGGTTTGTTTACAAGTTTATTCTGGCGTCTGGGGCAGGGAGGGAAAGAGTGCTGATGATAATATAGTTTCGCATGGATATCAGGGGACTCTGACAAACAACGACCTGGCACTGACAAGTATCTGGCCGGTCAGGGCATCTGCCAGATACGCAGCAACAAACGTCTTGCGACCCTCAATCATTGTCACCCAGGCGTCCATGACAACAAAGCTGCCGCCGCGCACAGGCTCCATATAGTCCATCTGGAGATTAGCTGTGAACGTCGCCTTGTCCGGCGCATTAGAAAACGTCACTCGCGCCGTAATATCATCCAACAGCGCCGCCAGCACACCCGGATGCACTGTCGTATTCTCCCCACCACCAGCAGTACCGTTAAACTTCAGCCCCTCGCCCACATACTGCACCATCGTCAGGCCAGGGACTAGCATCGCAGCGGACTTCTCACGCTGAGCAGGGTCCTTGAAGCTAGCCTTGTAGGCCACGGCATGGAGATGACGGGGAGCGCATCCGCTTCGCCACCGGAACACCAGTGGTATTAGCGGAAAGTCATCGACAGTCGCCAGAGCCCCATACACCAGGGTCTCTGGCGTCTGGAACATTCGGCTCATCCCCACTGGCCAGTGGAACTCTTCGCGCACACACTCGCTGCCATCCATCATATCCCGCACCGCCCCCAGGTTGGCCAGCCGCCGCATTAGTGGCGCTACTTGCAGCTGGTGCTCTCGGGTAAACTCTATCGGCATGTCTACTGGGATAATTGGCCGATCTTCCACTCCTGACATCAAGGGCGGTGCAGTTGCTGTGGCGGTGGCACTGGAGCTAAATCTCCATTTCGGCGGCGCAGCTGCGCGGAGAGCCAGCAGGGAGCGCCTGCTTGTCCTCAGTCCAGCTCGAAGCAGCAGCGATGCGTTCATCAGTTTGTGTACGTAGAAAATAAAATATTTTACAGGATAAAGTGAGAGAAAAAGAAAAGGCGTAGTTGAGAGACGTGATAATTGAGGCAAGCCGAATTCCGAAGATTTTCATTAGAGATGCACAGGCAGCCTGGGCGCATCACGGAACACCGGTTCTGTGCAGGTAACGTATTACCCAACGAAAATACCATTTCCTTGAGAGTAGGGAGCAAAAGAGTGCTTCAGTTCTGCTCTACTATGTCAAGGTAGGAGACAGCCTCAACGAGCATCTGTCCGCTAGGGCTGTAAAAGTGCACCGCAGCAGCCATTTCGCCCGGCCCACGCTTATAGATCCAGGCATAGATCTTGACATACTGACCCGTGCGTATAGGAGACCTATAGTCCATATTCAGCGATCTAGAGACCACCGCCCCAGCACTACGCGGCGTATTGAGCGCAGCGACCAAGGACATTGACGAGTGCGCAATGATAGCAGTCATACCGCCATGGATCAGCCCCGGATGGCCGTTAGTATACTCGCTGATATAGTCGACAAGAGCCAGCACAGGCACTTGCGTCCCAGCACAGGGCAGGCGGCTTGCGTGCGCCTTGGCGGCCACCAACTGCTGAGCTGTCTTCAGGTCGCCCGTCCAGCCATACGCCAGGGGCAGGACCTGGCTGATTGTGCGGTATCCAAAGTGACTATCACTCCCAGCCACTCGCTTTAGCTCGGCAGAAATGTCAATGGACTTCCAAGCGGCGTCTTGTTCAATTGCTTTGACAGCTGGCAGCGATGCGCGCTCACGGATAATGTCGGCGGCGCTTCTGACGTACCAGGCAGCAAAGATGCGACGAGCCAGGACCACCGCCTTCATCACACATGGGCGGCTTAGCAGCGAGGGCAAGAGAAGTGGCATGCGCAAGAGACGACTAGAATAGCGATCGAGGCTTGAAGGAACAGAAGGGAAAAGGGCAGCGACAGCCACCAGGGCACGGCTTTTGGCTTTAAACAGTCCTGAAGATCAGATTTGCCATGGATCAAGGACCACTTGCTGAGATAATGCCAATTTTTTCACTTTTGCCTAATTCGCTCTTCTTTGGCTGCACTTTCTTTTTTTAATTTTGCTCTTTGGACTAGGCGTTTAGTAAAGCGACAATGAATGCAGCCAGACACGCTCTTGCGCTAGCTAGATTCGGGTGCAAGGTGGTAACCAGCCAGCCTTGGGCTCAGCTGCGCCGCTTGCAGTCAACATATGTGAAGCCAGCGGCTGGCGTCAACCCAGCCTACGACGAGGCAGTAAATATCATTGATGCATACGCAGCAAAAAAGGCCGCCGAGGCCAAAGCAGCCGCAGCTGAACTAGCACAAGCCCAGGAGTCAGGCTCTGCCAGCGACGAGCAGGTCGGTGCACTGAAGAAAAAGTGGTTTGACTTGGCGGTCGAGGCAGAGATCAACAATCCCGAGGTTCTGTGGAGCGCCAAGCAAGGCAAATACGACCTGACGCGCCCCGTATTTCTCCACCTTAGGGAGCAGGCGTGGCGTGGGCGGCCCCTAGAGATCCTGATGCAGCGGTTGCTACAAATGTTTGTTCTCCCGGATCTGCTGGACCCCCGCGACGTGGGCACGCCGTCAGCACAGCTGAACATTGCCTTGGCTGCCAATCCCCAAGATGTTCTTGAGCCTGGGTCTATTATCGATCCAAGCGAGGCGCGCAAGCAGCCGGAGATTGAGCTGGTAAATTTCCACGAGGACTCGCGACTCCACACTCTGGTGATGGTTGATCTGGACGAGCCGCTAGAAGCGCAACAGACGTTCCGTGAGCAATTCCACTGGGTCGTAGCCAACCTTTCCTTCTCTAAGGGCCAGAGCAAGGCCGACATGGCTAAAGGGCTGACGCTACTGCCATATGTGCCTCCTCATCCAGCCAGGGGCACGCCTAACCACCGCTACGCGTTTGTGCTCTTTGAGCAGGGCGAGAACGGATCGAAGCAACTGGACAGCTTTGAGGTATCGCGCGACTCTGTTCTGCGTAGCTTTGCCGCTCAGCATGACCTGCGCCCGGCTGGCATTTCGTTCTTCCGTGCTAGCTGGAATGAATCCGTTGACGATGTCTACCGCGACGTGCTCCAGCAAACGCCGCCCAACTATGGCATTGCGCCTACGCCTCGCTCAGACATTGGGCCTGACGGACGCAAGCTCAATGCTTACGAGAACTACTAGATACTTTAGCTTTCTCGCTGTCACGCGTGTATGTCAACACCACGAATAAAGTGCGTAGTAGCAGCGTTCCAATAAAGGCGTGCCACACTCCCCCGTGTTTTTGGTGGCGGTTAACTGCCTGTGTGTTTGCGGCGTATTCAACTGTGGTAGCTGAAAATGGGTACCACAGACGCCAACTGCTTTTTGCATTCAGCATCCATCACCAGCTAACGTGCTCATCTGTGCGTAATCACAAAGCGCATCAATGCCGCTTTGATGGTGCATCGACCCACGGAACTGCCATTTGGTTGCTGTACCATCTCGGCATAAGGCCCAAGGACGTGCGTGTGCCACTACTTGTAGATGCCAAACGAATACGCACCTCCTGACGGAGCTTTTGTACAATGGATAGCGGCGCCAATGGCTGCCAGGCATACGTGCGCCCCTGACCCTTGGGACATTTAATCGAGAGGCAATCTTGATTGTGTCTGCTCCCCCAAAGTGGAGATGTGCCTAAAGTCCCTCTCTTCTTCCTCGGCTCTCCAAGATACACCTTCCTATTTTAAACACTTTTTTTCTCTGAAATCTGTGCTTTGGTTTCTCCATTTTCTTTATTTTTTTCTGGGACTGGTAGCAAGCACTCTCAGCGCACATAATAGAAGCATGTCCGGTATTAGAAGCTACTTTCCCAGTGGCGACGAGTACGTTACCGAGGATGCGCTCAAGAACTTGCGGAACTATAGGTATCGCGCTGTAGACAAGTCCTTCCTGACAAAGTACCTATACCGGCACTACTGGGAATGGGCCGTCACTTTGTTTCCGCTCTGGATGGCGTAAGTGTCTCTTCCAAGCCTCTCCGTTTGTGTGAATGACCATGTCATCCCTCGCTTTCCTCAGCCGCCTCTAAGGGGGCGGCATGGCGCACTGTGCATGGCTTGATTGTGCTTGTGTGCCACAAGAGGAGACTCTGGATCTTTATTTTTTTTTGCAAGTCACAGTGCTCTTCAAATCAGTGCATTTGTGATGACCTGCATATCCAGATATACCGAGTGCATGAGAATGAGCCGAGCCAATGTGCACTCTCGGCACGACCCACGCTTAGGCACGCTGTGTAGTGGTTTGCTGAGGCTCTTCGCTAACAGTGCAAGCCCATTATGTGCGTTGGACTTGTAGGCCAAACCTTATCACGCTGACGGGGCTGAGCTTCGAGGTCTTTGACGTTCTGCTCGTGTTGCTGATTATGCCAGATCTCGAGGGGCCGGGCCCCTGGTGGATCTACTTTGCCTTTGGCATTGGCATGTGGCTGTACTCTACCTTTGACAATGTCGATGGCAAGCAAGCGCGACGCACAGGTACCTCAAGCCCGCTGGGCGAGCTGTTTGACCACGGGTGCGACGCGCTTAACTGCACGATTGCCGGAATAGTCGAGGCGTCTGCCTTTGCTTGTGGCATCTCGTGGCAGACAGTCACTATTGTCTTTTTCACCACCATGACGTTCTTTTTCTCGACCTGGGAGGAGTACCACACGGGTGTGCTCTATCTGGGTTACGTTAATGGGCCTACCGAGATCCTGACCCTCGCCGTACTAGCCTGCTTTGCGTCCGGGATCTGGGGCCCCGCTATTTGGCATGTGCCAGCATCGCAGGGACTGCCGATAGTTGGCAGCTTGTTCCCTGCTACTTGGGAAGTCACGGACGCTTTGCTGACGCTCACTGGAATTGCCATGATATTTGGTCACTGCGCCGTTTGCTGCTGGAACGTGTATACTGCGTGTAAGGAGCAGAACCGGAGCTTTTTCGCTACGCTGCCACAGCTGGTGCAGTATGCGGTCTTTGCGACTAGCTGCTACGTCTGGCTGGACAACTCAACGACCATCTTTGTCAACAACCATCTGGTACTGTTTATGGTCACCGCCGGTATTGCCTTTGGCCGTATTGTGGTAAGTAGAACTCTGAAAGCAAAGCGAAAGGTGGCGGTTTGGAAGCGCGTTATCTAACTGTCAATATTGCTTGGCTCCTGTTCCCAATTCTTTTTCTTTTTTTACTGTAGAGCAAGATCATCTTGGCGCACTTGACAGAGTCGCAGTTCCCCAGCTACACTGTACAGATGGTGCCGCTGGCAGTGGGCGCTACTGTGGCCCGCTTGGGTCTGTTTACTCCAGCCACTGAGCTGCTGTTCCTGATTGTCTCGTTCTTGTTTGTCACTATTGCGTATTTGCACTGGGCGCTGGTCGTCATCGAGCGCTTCTGCGAGTTCTTGGGCATCAACTGCCTGACTATTGCACCACGTAAGCTTCGCGAAAAGGCACAATGATGGAGCCCCCTCGCTTATGTATACACATTCCTTTATCTGGTGTACACGCTATTATTTATACATTCTGGGTTACTTTATTCGCTCGCTCCTTTCTCCTCCCAACTTCCCCTCTCTCCCCTCCGTGCTGGGCACCTGCACCCTAGCGCATATAGCGGTGGAGACGCCGCTGCTACTGCCGGTCTGCACCATATGCCTGTGCTAGTAATTGTTACCGCGCCAAGTCTATTTTTATTCAATTTGCTGATACACACACCGTTGCGCTCATTGAGCTATTTTCACTGTAATCCTTGTAGAGGCCAATGTCGAGAACGTCTGATCTTCAAGGTGCTTCTCCAAAATAATTTACTATAAACTACACCTAATACATTAGCCATTTTAGCTTTCTCTCGTTTTGCCAGCTTACAAGAGCACAAGTAGATCCTTTACAATTATTCATTACCTATAGTCCTCGCCCAAATAGTAGGTTTCAACCTTTTCTTTTTTATAATTTTGGCCTCATTTTATTTTAAAATTTTTGTCTAAACTTTCCGAGAAGATTTAACACGTACTTCTGAGCTGCCCAGCCAGTTCAACAACTATGTGCCGGAAAGGCTGGGACTTTGGCAGGGGGCATTTTTGCGTTTTCTCGCTATCTGGACCGGATAGCCCTTCAAGCAGTCGCTAGTTTTGTCAGTCAATATTGCGGAGAACACTTGCCACACTCACAAACATGTCTTACTTGCTCCGCTTATTGGCTTTGGTGGCTTCGAAATAGACCATAGGACTTTAAACATAAACGACTTGCTAAAACTGCTGCCGGAGACGAGAAAGCAAGTGAAGATAAATGTTTTTAATGAGGGAGTCTCCGGCTAGTTTGCCGGGTGCTACCATTCCTTTTATACCTCTTGAAGAGTTTCACAGCGTTAGACAAGAGCTAATCCACGCCAAAGCCACTCGTCCAAAATCGCCTTTGATCCATTCCGCACATGAGAAGCGCTCGTTACATCAGTTGAAGCTTAAACGCTTCTCCGTCAGATTCAACATTCTTGCTTGTCACAAAAACTCATTATCTTTTTAGAATTAGTGCCAGATTTTAGTCTCTCGACTAGAGCGTTTCACTTGATACGATTTCACCTGTGTTTTACATACGACTAAGCAAGCTAGCTCAGGACTCTTGCTAATCCAATCTTGCGATCTTTGATATTATAAACCGAGTAATGCGACTGCAGGAACGGAATACCCATAACCCACAGATACTCGCTAACAGGCATCCACTGAACCTCACATGTGCCGTTTTCCTCGTCATGGTAGATATACTCGCTGGGATTCATCGTAAACGGCTTGCCGCCCAGTATAAAGTGGAAGGGCTTGAGTGAGGCAAGGTCCAGGCATGAGATTTCGCCTGACGATGGGTCAGCGCCAATACGAATGCTCATAGCAGCCAATGTGAATGGATCGCCGTAGATCAGCGAGCTACCGGTATCCAGCAGGGCCTTACGGCTAGCACGGGCCTTTACCTGTGGTGGCAGTGTGCTAGTGAGGTTATTGATCTTGTCCGCGCCATAGAGGTAGTTGATAGGCTCGTCGCCATAGAAGATGCCCTCCATTGTCGTAGCCCAGAAGTAGTCGCCATAGACGTCAACCCAAGTCAGCCTGTCGGTGTAGTTCTGGTCGTAGGAGCCGAATGAAATCTCGCCTTTACCTTTGTTGTTGCTGCTGTAGAGCTTGACTCCAAACAAGGGATCCTGCAAGATGTTTTCCCGCAGCATAATGTCAACTGGTGCCTCAATGCCGCCCTCAGCTCCACCGGTAAACCCGAGGCCAAAGAGACCGTCAAACTGGCTTCGCGGCAAATCAAAGGTCTTGTCCTCCACACGAGTCATCGCAAATGACTGATTGCGCAAAATCACGGCACTCGATACTTGAACAGTATCCGAACCAACGTTGCCGGCAATAAACCCAGTACCATACTGAATCTCGATCGTTTGGTTCTTGGGCACAAATGTTGACGACTGATCCTTACTGAATTTCCGATGCGAAACACACGCCGACGACCGACAATTCTCTCCGGGCACCCAAATGTTGGAGGAGCCAGTATCAAAAATAACCGAGAACTTTTGTGGCGGATTGCCAATGCCAATGTATCCGTAGTAGTAGTAGTCTCGCACATTTGCTAGCGGGGCGATGTTGGAAAGAGAGCTTTCCGCCAGGCTCTTCATATTACGAGAGCGTTTGATACGGTTCTTGCGCCGCGACTCGGGATCTAGTCCGTTTTTCAAGTAGAGCGGCACCTTGAACGATCCTTTGACGTTATCGGGTGTGATTGGCAAGTGCATGTTTGACACCTTCCCAACGTGGCCGCCCTCTATCATAGTGTCATCAACGGAGTCTGCCAACACATCATCTACAGGTATGTTGATTGCTGCGCAGACGGCTGAGTGCATAAGCGCGAGCAACGCTACGGTGACTAGCTTCATGAGAAATTATCTCTTTTGTATCCTTCCAGAGGTAGTCGAAATAAGGGGTATATAAAGCGAGTCTAGAGGAATGCAATAAACCAGACTTGGGATTTATCGGAACTAGATATGAATAAAAGGAAAGTGGTGGTATCTGTAGGACTAGCCCGATAAGTAGTGTAACAAGCGCACCTGTGCAATATACGAATTTGGCTCTAGGCAATGCCGCATGGCGTTTGTCACAGCATGGGCGCTTTAAAAAATTACAATGCCCTGGTCTGTATTCGCAAGGGGGTTTATGCTACTTGTGGCTTGTGAGTAGTTGCCTGAGCAAACAATGAAGGAAAATGAATCTACAAGGCAACAACGAGAACTGAAATTAAGGAAGTGAAGGAGACACGCGGCTCTATGATTTTCTTGGGACTAGCGGACGCTCTGTTCGACGCATGCACCGAATATCAGGCCAACGCTGTTTGCTACTCGCACGCCATGATACTCAAAGAATGGATATGCGTTTAATCAAGAACCATGCTGCCGTTCATACGTAATAAATATTGATATCGCATGGGATTCCTCCATTGAGTAAAGGCGACATTCTCCACACAAAAAAGTGTTCCTAATTTTCCCATGCCGCCACTCAATCTCGGCTTGCTGGTAACTTTTAGCGTAAAAAAAGTGTGTAACCGAGAATGCCCCGCAATTTTGAAAGCGACAGGTCCAACATGATATCTGAGGATCAAGCACACTGGGAAATATCAACTGTATTAATGTGTAATTAGACAACGAGGGACTAAAAGTGGCGAAGTGGCATGTTTATAGGAGCCAGGCCGACCTTTTTGTCCTTCATGTCAAAGACCGCATAGTATGCGCGTAGGAACGAGTCGCCCAGCACCCAGAACGGGCTGTCATACGAGGGAACCCAAGCCGAGCTACAGGTTCTTTTCTCTGGATCGCGATACACATAGTGCTCTGGCGCTATCTCAAACTTGTATCCACCGAGCGATATCCAAAAAGACTTTAGGTCATGCAAGCGAGCGCAAGACATGTCGCCGGTTCTAAAATCAGCGCCAATAATGCGGCTAATAAGCTGGATCGTGTTTGGGTCGCCAAGGAGGAACGAAGTGCCGGTATCCATGATAGCCGAGGTCTCGGGGCTAGTGTCATTGCTGAACGGTACGAGCTTTTTGAGCCTAGGCGACTTGTCTTTAGGCGGGTGCTTGCGCTTTTCTTCAAGATCGCCATCTGGGTCAGACTCCTTTGCCTTCTTTTTCAGCTTGGCCTTGACCCTGTCCTCGTCCTCGACGAGCTTTGCTTGCTCCCGACTACTAACAACTGGGACATTTTCGGCCAGTGCCGACATGATAAAGTCCAGGGGCATTTTGCTGACATCCTGGTCCTTGCCCAACGTGAGGAGGTTGAGCTTGCCATTTCCGTACCACACGCCCTCCATGGTAACCTGCCAGTACTTGGCTCGCGCCACGCGCATCCACCTGAGCTCACCCTTGTAGTGCAGCTCGTTGTAGCCACCCAGAAGCAGCTCCCCAAATGAACGGTGGCCTTGCGATAGCGCAAAGGCAAACACGGGCTCGTCCACGAGCGACTCCTCAATCATCTTGACCATAGGCGGGACCAGGCCACCTGACGAGAGCGACTTGAAGGCCAAGCCGAACAAGCCGTCAAACTCGGTGTCGGGAAGCTCAAAGACCTCGTCCTCGCTAGTCGTCTCAGCAAACGGCTGGTCCTTAATGGTGATGCCGCCAACCTTGACAGTGTCCTGGCTGGTAAAGCCACGGACCTCGCCCGTGCCGTACTGGATAGCAAACTGGCCATTGAGTGGCTGATAGGTAGCCGAGAGATCATGGTCGTAGCGGTTGTGCTGCAAACACGCCTTTGACGTACACCGGACACCAGGAATCCACATGTTAGCCGAGCCGGTATCAAAAGTCACGGTAAAATTCTGGCTGGGCGTACCGACGGATATAACGCCATAGTAGTAGGTGTCTGTGGCGTCAGTCAGGCGGACTTGGCCGAAATCGGGCTCGACATCGTGGCTTTCCTCGCCAAAATCGACATCTGGGACCAGCTGCATTAGCACCTTGCTCTTCTTCTCCAACTGCGTGCGAGCATTGCGCCGGGCTACGAGGATATTGCTGTTTCGGTTAAACGACCGCTGAAGTGGAATGGAAACAACTCGGCCACCCTTTTTCGGCTCCTGCGATGATGCCACCACGATGGCCGGCGCAAGCAAGAGAAAGAACAGCGGCACCAACATGGATGCTTTCAATCCACCGCCCTTGCCATGTGCTCTATGGCGACCTGCCGCCATTTGTGTGCGTGTCTATAGCCAAGTGCTATCGTAACCTGAGTAGTTCAGCAAGACCAAAGAAAGAAGAAATACAGTATATAAACCGAGAGGAATACACACACTACAGCGACCAAAGGACCACTGACACAATAAACAAAAAAGAAACAATTTAATGAAAAGACCGAGGTTACTAAAAATGTAAAAGGGGACGGGCTCTCAGACACGACCCAAGTTCGCCGTGCTCGGAAACGGGCAGAATGGAGGGATATAAAAGAAAAAAGTGGGGAATCCTAGGCGAGAATGTGCAAATATAGCCGCCAAATTGGACGTCCGCGCAGTATGCGACATCGAAAATACAACACAGCATGAATGCTCACTCGCAGTAGCGCATTCCCAGCACACATACACACAAGCATCCCCACTTTCTATGCTTCTAATGCAATTAAGCAAATTGCGAATCCTGGTGACGACAGAGCTAGTAGCAAAAAGCCCATCTACAAATACGACAAGAAAGGCGCCAGAGCGCCAGTCTAGCATAACCTGTTTGTTGACAAAAAAAAGCAGTGAATAACGGCGTCAATTAATAGAGTAAAAAAGAAAAGGAATAGCTAGAGTACGTAGTCCATAGTGATAGTATATAAAGAGGTCGAAGCACATACACAGCAGCTCCATATCTACTGCTGCTTAGTCTTTGCAATCGAACGAGCTCTGGCCTTCTCCATCGACATGTCGGCGGCCAGCTTCAAGCGAGCAACAAATTCGTCCTTGACAGACGCCAGCTGCTTAGCCTCCTCTGTGCTAGGGATCTTCAAGTTCTTGCGCGCGTACCTATGAGCATCCAAAGTGCGCACAACACGCGACTGCGGCGCCAGTAGCGACGAAGTAACAAACATATAGAGCACAGCACACCACGACGTGTGGTACGCCAAGTCATCGTAGTACTCTGGCGCCAGGCGCTTGATCTCGGGCAGCTTGGTCCACGGCACAAGTGGGAAGTCGTGGTGCTCGTTGTGGTAGCCAATATTGAGCCAGAAATAGTTGCCCGAGCCATAGTACGAGTAGGTCTCCTGCCCGTCGCGGAACGTGTAGTGCTCCTGGATAAAGTGCGCAGCTCCTGGGTGCAGACCAAAGCCCAGCAGCACAGATATGACGAGGTACAGGATTCCGCGCAGCCCGCAGAACTTGTAAATGGCAATATCGCACGCAATAGACCAAGCCCAGTTGTACAGCTCCCAGCGCGATAGCTGCTTCTGCTGCGCCAGACCGCGGCCAATGTACATGACACCGTAGATAATCAGCCACATAAACTTTTTTACGGGGTCATTGCCAATGAGCTTGATCTCCCACTCCAGAGGCAGGTCGGGATCGTAGCCATAGACGCCCTGGTACGTGTGGTGCTCCAAGTGATACCGGCGGAACGACTGCGCCAGGGGCACAAGCAGCGGGATGTTGGCAAAGTTGCCCACCCAGCGGTTCTGCAAAGTCGTCGCTGCACACAAATTGTGCGTAAACTCGTGGAAGATAATGCCGATTTGCGTCGAAAATGATCCACCCACTGTGTACGCCACAAGCACCATCGTCCAGTGCCAGTCCGTCAGAATACGCCCAAACACATACGCCAAGCCCATCTGCACGCAGACTGTAGCCATCGTAATCCACACCGTGCTTGTGTCGTATCCATACAGCTCCTTAATCTCGGGATGGTCGTTGAGGATCTGCTGCTTGCGCTTCTTATGCGGCTCATCGTACATGTCGAAGCGCGGGTGCTCGTCTAGCCCGGGCACCGAGCGCTTCCAGAATCCGAGATAGCTGGGAAACCGCATGTCAAACTGCTCGTCCTTGTGCGCCGCCTCAACTTCATCCGCGGTAGTGTCTACGCGAGAAGGCATTGCTAATACCACCAACCGTTAACTAAAAGAAACACGAGTAAGCGCGAAAAGCAGTAGCCAACAACAGTAGAGCTCAGGGTCACCGGGCTGTTTGCTGCGCTTGTCCTTTACGGAGCTGAAATTCGCTTTGCTACTACTACTGGTAAGTGTCAGCCAAGAGTTACTGACAGATAGCTCGCCAAGTCCTAGCACAAAAGAATAGTTGGCCAACTGCTTCGAATGTGTGGAGACAGAGAATAGTCTAAAGTTAGATGAGCACACCACGCACGGGAGTAAAAATAAAAAAGGAAAACAGATTAGAGGGATAGAGGGTATTGAAAAAAGAACGAGAATATCAGATATTTGCTTGCCAAGAGAAAAAAGGGGGGAGCAAGACCTAGGCTTCAATTTTTTTTTCGTCAACATTGGCAGACCATGCAGGCCGAGCCAAAGCGAGTGTTGGGGGAGAGGTTGCGCCTGCAGATTTCAAAGAAATTAGTGGAAAATCCGCAAGCATGACAAAACATGCCACAGCTTGAGCTTTGTGCTTACTACACATGCTGGTTTTTTTTCCGCCAAGAGTGGCACGCGGGGCCCAGACATCCCGCTATGCGGGGGGAGCACAGACAAGCGATGCTAAGCAACACACGGGGCAGATCGGCCTAGATTCGTCATTGGGCCACACTTGGCAATAGCTCCCCAAATTCCGTCTGCTGGCGCCAGGAAGTCCATCCAGTAAAGCGAAGTTGCCTGATAATTCCTTCTTGCAGATCCTTCCGCCCCATTCCCGAAGGCTCTCCGGTTCAATCTAGAACGTCTCGATTAGCACTAATGCGCGGTTCTGGACCCTGGCTCAAAGCCAACAGGGGACAGTCTATTAAAAAAGCCGTCTTGCTAAGATATCTGCGCAAGCCCAGCAAGCCACAATAGCCCGCCACATGTGGCGCATATGACATAGAATCCCACCAGCCACCCGACCTGGTACAAGTACCGAGGCGAGAACACGGACCAGATAAAGAGATGCGTGCGCAGCACAGTAACCACAACACTCAGCATCAGCAACGCGCACGCCTGCCACAGATGCACCGCCGCCAACACGTCTATAACACGGCGCATCGTGAGGCCCTGCTTGCCCAATGCCAGCGCTGCCAGTGCCGCTGCCGCCCACCAGAGCGGACCACTCCAGTTGCTGACAAACATGAGCACGCCCACCACACCTTCGTTGTAGCGCGACACGCCCGCATAGGCATTGCTGAGATCAAGCGACGCAAGCGAGTTGGAGTTACCCAATGCAAAGAACGACGCATTGACCAAGCAGAATAGCACCACTAGCTTGGAGGGCCGCAAGCCGCCCAAGCAACCGCCATCCTGCGCAGCAGCAACTGTAATATGGCTGCGAGGTCCAAGCACCACTTGGAGTTGCGGCCAGAACAGCACAAACATGGCTAAAAACAAGGCGAACAGCGGGATGTTGTGTGGCCGCGACAACAGCAACAGCACTGGCAACATGCCAGCCAAGAGGTCAAGAGCTGCTGCCTGAGCCACTGAAGCCCGGAACCCATGCGATTCCCAAGAAGAAAACTCCAGCAACCCGGCTCTCGCCCGATACCAAGTGCACGCAATGCCAGCCACCAGTGCCAGAGCAGTGCAGAGATAAACCAGCCGGGCGATTTGAGCCAGATCGGACGGCACACACAGACGCACCAAGTTCCACACACCCTCGCTCACGCCCAACTCCCGCCATCCGTGGTTGCGATCCATCTGGTACACAAGCGCGCCAAACGACGCGTACCCAATAACCGCACGGAACACCCGCTGAGTAACCATCAGTACACGCAACCCAGCAGTACTCGCTCCCGAGTACAGCACAGCCGCACGAGTCCGCTCAGCCTCAGCGAGCTGCCGCTCGTACTCCTCAGCGTCCCTGCAATACGCCATCGCGCCCAAAGTATATGTCGACGAGCGCCCACCACCGCGCCGCACGATCGCTGAGCGAGCGGGCCCTGGATACACATACATGTGTAGCCGATGAACAGCCACATTGGTAACAAATACAGTGGCAACAACGAGTATCCACATCAGCCTAATATGCGATGAGTTGAGATAGAGCCGAATGTCCGGTTCTCCAGTCCACTTTTGTCCCGTTTGATTCCACGCCCGGATGACCCTGAACAGCCCCATCTGCAGCACAGTCCTCAGCGCATCGCCAGCAGTCGTGCTAGTCAGCACACGCAAGGCGAGCATAGTCTGCGTCCAGAAATACCAAAACTGGTGCTCCTCCTCGATCAGGCTACTAGACCAAATAGATATTAGGTACGTGAGCAACAGCGCCGCCGTAGGCATGCTAACCCGCAAGCCCAACGTCTTCGTGCTGAAAATGCCTCCGCTCTTGTCGGACGTCTGGCACAACACTAAAAGCGCCACAGCAGCAGCGCCAATGATCGCCATTCCAGTAAACATTGCGCCCAAGTCGTAGCCGCTAAAGGCCCGCGACAAGTGTTCATTGGCGTGCTCCATGAAGTCATAGTACTCGCGCTCGACCTTTCCCGCACTGCCTCTACCCGACACAGCAAAGCGCCGGTGCGCAGCCAAAGCCCGCTTATATTTGCAACGCAGCACATCGCTCATCGACTCGCCCTCGCAGTTCACAGGGGCCCCAACACTGCTAGCAGCTTCAGCCAATGTGATCTCACGAACATCCGGGTCATTGGCACGCACGACGCCAAACATCTGGTGAGCCGATACCTGCAGCATGCGCAGTCTCTCAGAGTCGCCATACGAGCCCAAAAGCTCGGGCAGCGGCATACCCAGGTTATTCTTTGGAATCGGCAGGCCAAACAGCAGCGCCAGCGTAGGCACCAGGCTGATCTGGGGAACCTCAGTTGTCAAAAGCGTCGATAGCACGTCAGAGCCCTTGTCAGCCAAAGGCCGGCCCCGAATGCCTTGACCCAAGAACACAAAGACAGTCGACGTCTCGAGTTGCGAGTTGCCGCCATGATTTCCGATCTCGTTCATTGCGTGGTCGCCCAGCAGCACAAACAGCGTAGGCTTAGCAGACGGATCTCGCTTCATACGTTCCTCGTCTTGCTTAGAGACGATCTCAAAGGCATCCCTAACAATATCGTCCATTTCCTTTTGCTTGGGCCGCATGAGCGGGCTATTGGGACCCGCCAAATGCCCAATATGGTCAAGCCCCAAATAGTGAAAGATAGTGACATCCCAGTCACTACGCTCCAACTCAGGCCGTACATGCCGAGTCACATTCCGATCGACCTCCACAGTATCGGCAACAAAAAAGGAAGAGGTCCCATCAGTCCTTGTAAAAATATCAGGGAACAAACGCAACCACGTATCGTCGCCAAACATATTAATCGTCTTGTTGCTATGGTTCTTCAGCTGCCACAGCAGGTTATCATGGTACTTTAGCGACGAGCTAGTGTCCGACTCTGCAATGTTTAAAACTGCGTCGAGAAAATTGGGTACCGTTCCCGTCATTAGCGCTTTTAGCCTTGGCATTGTCACTGTGGGCGCCAGCGCCTTTGCCGTGAACCCAATGGCATTCCCAGAGCGCAGCATCTCCTGCGTGTAGGTCATGGCCGAGTTGTTGCCAAACACAAAGTCATTGCGCAGCGCATCCACAAGCATGATCACCAGTCGGTCGTACTGCGCTGCCACAGCAGGGACTTTGGCATTCGCCGCAGAAGAACCACCGCTAACTGGCTGGCTAATATCCCATGGCAGATCCTGGCGACTGGCAAACCCAGGTATGCTCTTTTTATACGGAAAGAAGCCCTTGATAAAGTATCCCAAGCCAACGAGCTCGACCAGCAAGATAGCGACTAGCACACACAGTCGCCGCCCTTGCATGCTTTTACGTTATGCTTGACGACAAAAAAAAAATTAATTAAAGCACAAATTGGCAAAAAAAAGGGTTTGAAAAACGAAAAAAAGATGGAGAAAGACGAAGACCCCAGCAGATAATGTGGAGAATGTCAGCACACAGAAATCAGCACAGGAGCGATCGGCACAGAATGAAACCGGTCTTATCAACGGCGGTAATGGTGGCGCTTGAACCGGAAGTGGAGCTGGAGCACGCCCCTATCAAACGTATTTTTGAATCCACGTCGGCGATTCCACTCCCACTCTCTATTAATAATCCTAAACGCCACGTCCTCATAAGGCGGCCCCGCAATAAACCTCAAAACCACAGTATCCTCGTCCCCGGGGTCGTTCTCAACGCGGTAGGTCGGTGCCGAAGACTTGTCGATGAGGTCCGGATAAAAGATATTAAACTTGTATCCCTGCACAACCTTAGGCGGTGGATTGTCCTTGTCATAGTGAGTCTGGTTGTACTTATTCCACTCATACCCGGTGTGCACCCGGTTAAAGTACCGCGGCTTTCGCGGCCGGTGCTTGTCCTGCCAAGAATAGTTGACTTGCGGTACAGATGCCTCGACACTAAACATGGCCTCGCTCGGATCATGTTCCTTGCGCAGCTCAGCCTCGTACATGTCAAGCGACAAATCACGATCACCACCGCCTCCCACTGGAAATGCATCCTCAGCGGCCGGCTGCTCCTCGAGAATGCGCCGCTGCAAATCCTCCAGCCGCTGGCGCTTACGCCGCTCCACCTCACTAGCACCCCGACCGCTGTCCCCAACAGCAGACGCAGCCGATGAGCGCGCAGCCCTGGCGTGCCGCAGGCGCTCCAGCCGGCGTTCCAAAATATCAGCATGCATCTCGCTCAGCGTAGCCCTAGCCTTCTCCACCACCAGCTCCTTGCGAACCCTTTCCCAGTAATCCACATCAACCGCCCCACTCCCACCCGCCAGCTTTGCCTGCACCTCGCCCTCCAGCTCCAGCAGCTCGCCCAACGACTTGTTCCTCAGCACATCCCTAACCTCACCACCAACACCATCCTTAGACCCATTCATGGCATTGCACAGAACCAGCATATTCTCCCAAAACTCCACATTACGAGCATTCGTCTCCAGCGACAAATACATCTCCACGTCATGCTTCAGCTCCTCCTGCTCCCCACTCCCAAGTCCCTCCACAATGAGATGTGGCTCGTCGACATCCAGGCGGATCCCACCCAATTCCTTTACCTCCTCCTCGTCCAGGTCCTCATTAGCAAGGCGCAACCCCATAGCCAAGACGTCAATAGGCTTGGGCCGATGGTTCCGGACCCTGATCTCAGCCCGCTTCTTAGCCTGCCGCAAGTGAAACTCCTCTTCGCGACGCTCCCAGTCCCCCAGCTTTTCTTGCTCCTGCTCGCGCCGTATGCGGATCATTTCCTCGTCTCGCTGCTTCTTCTCGATCTCGCGTATCTCCCGTCGCTTCCGCAGATTCTCCAGCTCTCGCTCAGCCTCCTCGCGTCGCCGCCGATCGGCCGCCACTCGTTCCTGCTCGCTAAGCCCAAGGGCTCGGTCTTGTTCGACTTTTTTCTTCCACACAAATTTTTTGCCTAGTGCCGCGTCATTGAATAGATTGTCAGTACCCCTGTAGCCGCCAAGCAAAGACAGCGATGCCTCGTTCTCATCGTCCCCCTTTGAAGATCGGTCCTCCTTGTGTCGGCGCTCGCGAGACTCTGGCGACTTTGGCCTATGGCGCGATCCCCGACTACTCTCGCGCCTAGGACTGCGCTCTCTGCTGGGACTGCGACGGCGGTGATGGCGATGACGGCTGCTGCTGCTATGCTTGCGTTCGTCCTTCTCTCTGGGCATACTAAAACTAGTGTATATGGATGACCTGGCAAATAAGAAACAAGGCGCCCAACCCAGTCTGCTCCGGTAGCACACGCTACCTGGCTACTCTGCCCAGCAAAGAGCTGCTTATGGCTCTTTAGAAATACTGATCACATAATATAAAAAATACTACTTGCGAGCATTAAAAGAAAGCAGAAAAAAATAGGCTTATGCCGGCGACCAGCTGTTGTTCGACGAGGCGCCATTGGTCTTTTTGCCAGAGCCATTGCCACCAGTGGCATTATCATCGTCGTCATTTTGAGCACCGTTACCCGTAGCCGAATACGACGGCCCGCTAGGGGAGTACGATGGCGAGGTAGGGCTGTAAGACGGCGATGTTGGGCTATACGACGGCGAGGTAGGCGAGTACGACGGCGACGTGGGGCTGTAAGAGGGCGAAGTAGGCGAGTACGACGGAGATGTCGGGCTGTAGGAAGGAGACGTGGGTGAGTACGATGGCGACGTAGGCGAGTACGACGGCGACGTAGGAGAGTAAGAGGGAGACGTCGGACTATAAGAAGGGGACGTCGGCGAATAAGACGGGGACGTCGGTGAGTACGATGGGGACGTTGGGCTGTACGAGGGCGATGTGGGGCTGTACGAGGGCGACGTCGGTGAGTACGATGGAGATGTAGGACTATAGGATGGCGACGTCGGACTGTAGGATGGGGATGTCGGCGAGTACGAGGGCGAGGTCCCGCCATATCTCGGCGAAGTCGGCGTGTATGAGGGAGACGTAGGCGAATACGACGGCGACGTTGGAGAGTATGACGGCGACGTCGGGCTGTATGAGGGGGACGTCGGCGAGTAGGATGGAGACGTTGCGCCATACCTAGGAGACGTAGGTGAGTACGACGGGGAAGTCGGACTGTAAGAGGGCGAGGTAGGCGAGTACTGAGGCGACGTTGGCGAGTACTGAGGCGACGTCGGCGAGTAAGATGGAGACGTGGCATTATACGTTGGTGACGTAGGGCTATAGGCAGGCGACGTTGGCGAGAATGGACTGGTGTTGCTCCATCCCGGCGATGTAGCACCGCTCTCAACCAGGGGCGAGAACATGGCGTTCAGCGGAGAGCTGGGGCCGCCGCCAACATAATCGGGGCTGCGACTGTCGTAGGGCGTCATCTGCGGCGACATGCCTCCGCTAGGGCCAGGCGAGCCAGCCATCATGTACGCCGAGGCTCCGATAGGCGCATTGCCCATCTCAAAGCCCTGGGCGCGAGGGTCGATGACGGCGTGAGCCAGCATCTCCTCATCCAGCAAGACGTCGAATGACCCAGTGCCAAGCGGCGCCAGCTGGCCAAGCAGGATGTTCTCCGCCACGCCCCGACAGTCATCGACAGCTCCCACCGATGCGGCGTCCATAAGGATCTCAACCGTCTCTTCAAAAGTACACCTCATCAGCGCTCCGGTCTCGGCACGATTGATGCCGTGGCGCGTAATGGCTGTCAGCCGCCCGCGCGCTGTCATCAGGTCAACGAGCAGCGCCAAGTGGCGGTAGTTGACATACGAGCCGCCAAACTCGATGACGCCGCGAGCCTCGCGCAGGATAGCGCTGCGAGCAGCCTCGATGCCCAACACCTCCAAGATCTCAATTGGGTGGTTGGAGTACGTGCGCTTCGTATCGACGTGGTCTTGCCACAGCACCTCCTTCAAGTTGATGCCGTCCGTTTCGATGACCCACTCCATCTGCTTGTCAAACTTGCCAGAGGGCGAGATAAAGTTCGTCTGTTGCTCCACAATGTACGTGCGTCGGATGCCCTTGACTCCGCGCAACACAATGTTCTCGAGCATGTGTTCCTCGATGTTCCTCAAGAACGCGTCCATTGCCATCCGGCCCTCGTCTTCATCGTCCTCGGCCTTGCCCTCAGTGTTGACAAACCGGCACCGGATGACCATCTTTTCAGCGTTGTCGTCGCTGCCAAAGCACTGCAGGCCATCCTTAAACACACTGCTGATACACTCAACCACCTCGTTGACCGTGAGCTTCTTGTCAAGCACCATGCTGCGGTTGAGCTCCAGGCGCAACAGCCATGGAGACGTCTGCTCAATGGGGTACCGCGAGTCAGGAATCTCGTAGAACAGCTGCACAAAGTCCCGGTCCTCCTCGATGATCGAGTCCGTCACATCCGGATCGTACCAAATCTCGGTAGCCGCCGTGATGTTTTCCAGCGTCGTGTGCTCAATGTTGACAGTAACGTCCTTGGATCTCTCCATGTTGAAGGCAACGTCCTCAGTCAGGTAGATCTTGAGCGCAGGCGTCTTGATGTTGGTCGCCACGTTGATGACCTCCTTGAGGCGTGGCACGCCCATCGTGACGTTCTTCGAGCTGACACCAGCAAGATGGAACGTGTTGAGCGTCATCTGCGTCGCTGGCTCTCCGATAGACTGCGCCGCCAGCACACCGACCATCTCACCGGGGTTCACCTGCGAGCGCTTGAACCGCGTCTCAATCTCTGCCAACAGCCAGTCAAACGCCTCCTTTGTCAAGTGGTACTCCTCAATGACGCGCTTGGTCGCCAACGTCGAGCGCATGTGAATCTGGAACAGTAGCGTAGCGTTCCTCTGCGCCTCGACGCTGAGCGGGTCATCGCCACGGACCACGGGGATACGAGTCTCCGTAAGCGACTTGACCAGGTTGACGATCTCAACGGGATTAAGGTTGGACGGTTTACGGATGTCAATGTTGAACGTCTGCTGCGCCGTCTTAACCAACTGCTTCAGGTTCAGGGGCAAATGGCGGCTGTCGTTGCCATCGGGGAAAATAAAGTTGCGCACAGTGTGGCGGTCATCAGTCAGCCTAGCAAATTCGTCGTTCAGAACCCGCTGCACGGCCTCGTTGCCCTCAATATTCTTCAAAATCGAAAAGTCAAGCGTGCCAGGCTTGAAGACAGATCCATGGTCCATGACATTGACCTTGAACATCCGCTCAAAGTCGCTGTTGCTCTGGCGGACCGTAGTAATGGTCTGCTGCTCAATCGAGCACCCATCCATGCCGTCCTCGCCATACACAAACTGCACCACTTGACCCAGCGAGTTTCGAGTCGTGCCGTCGTACTGGCACATAATATCCTCAAGCGCTTTGATCAAGCGCCGCTGGATGTACCCGGTCTCAGCCGTCTTGACCGCAGTGTCAATGAGTCCCTCGCGCCCACCCATGGCATGGAAGTAGAACTCCTGCGGCGTCAGCCCACGCAGATACGAGTTGCGCACAAAGCCCTTACTCTCAGGAGAATAGTCGTCCTTGGCAAAGTGCGGCAAAGTGCGGTATTTGAAGCCAAACGGAATGCGCTTGCCTTCGACGTTCTGCTGTCCAACACAAGCCGTCATCTGCGACACGTTGATATACGACCCCTTTGAGCCCGCATCAACCATCTGGCGCACGTTGTTGGTTTCCTTCAAGCGCGTCTGGACCTTCTTACCCGCATCATCACGCGCTCGGTTGAGATCGGTGTTGACCTTGCTCTCAAACGTCTCCTTAATCGTCATACCAGGCTCGCGCTTCAGCTTGTCGGCCTCGGCATCTCTGATATAGTTGTCGACACGCGCAAAGCTCTCGTTGATAATCGTGCCCACGTTCTCCATGGTCGCGTCGTCAGCAACCGTGTCACCAATACCCACGCTGAATCCATAGTGCAGGAACCAGTTGTTGATCACGCGCTGCGTGCCGTCAAAGAAGTGCCGAGCCGTCTCAGAGCCAAACTCGTTGAAAATCGTGTGAATCAGGCCACCGCCCGCCGCTCCGACAGTCTTCTTGCACACAATGCCGCAGACCAGCTCACCATTGTCGATATAGACCAACGTGTCTCCGGGCGAAATCCACGTGTTCTCGTTATCTGGGTGCGTCGAGTGGTGCCGCCGGCAGTTCGTGCCCTTGGGAATTATCATGCTGAAGATCTGCTTTCCAGACCAGAGCGGCTTGGGCTTGAGAATGCACGGCGTAGGCAGGCAACCGTCCCAGTCGGGGAGCCACAGCATCAGCGACATGACCATGTCGGAGCTGAGCAGCGTGTCGCGTTTGGTGAACTTGCGGATAGCGCACAGCGTATCCTGTACAATGCCCATGACCGGCTTGTTCGACTGTGGCGAGATAATCTGCCGAGGCACCATACAGATCTCCTTAATCTCAGCGCGGCTCTCCTCCGACTGCGGTACGTGCAAGTTCATCTCGTCACCGTCAAAGTCAGCGTTGTATGGAGATGTGACCGACAGGTTAAGCCGGAAGGTCGAGTACGGCATGACCTTGACACGATGACCCATCATAGACATCTTGTGCAGCGAGGGCTGGCGGTTGAAAATAATGACGTCGTCATCCATCAGATGGCGCTCAACGTAGTAGCCAACTTGCAGCGGGAAATCGCCACTCTGCTTGTTGAAGAGCAAGTTGATCCGCTCACCAGTGTTGCGGATGACAAACTTGGCGCCCGGGTGCTCGGTGGGACCATTGCGCACGTACTCTTGCAGCCTGTCTATGTTGTACGGCGTGACTGCTTCGGGGTAAGTCAGATTGCGAGCAATGCTGCGCGGCACACCAACCTGGTCAATTGAGATGTTGGGGTCGCCAGTAATGACCGTGCGCGCCGAAAAGTCCACGCGCTTACCCATCAGGTTGCCACGCAGACGGCCCTCCTTGCCCTTGAGACGCGCGCGAATGGATTTGATCGGGCGGCCGTTCTTCTGCATGGCCTGAGGCAAGCCTGCCAGCTCGTTGTTCATAAACGTCGTGGTGTGGAACTGCAGCAGCTCGACAAACTTGCTAGTGACATGCGCCGGAGCTCCCTCGACAACGCAGCTCTGCAGGCGCGCGTTGGACTTGAGGATATCGTTGAGCTTGTGCGTGAGATCGTCCTCGCACGCGTTGGTGGCGCTCATCTGGATACTGGGGCGCACTGACATTGGCGGGACCGGCATAACATGCAAGAGCATCCACTCGGGCCGGGCGTAGTAAGGGTCAATGCCAATCGTCTCGGCATCCTCGTCGGAGATCTTCTTCAGGGTCTGCAGCACGCGCTCCACGCTGACCTCCTCTCTTTCGGACTGAACCTCGTCAGAGGCGCTCGTCCGGGCCTTGGCATAGATCGTCCATCCCGTCTTCCTAAAGGTAGGCTGGCGCGCACCGCATCCAGGCTTGGGCTTGAACGTACCAATGAGGTCGTCCACGCTGTTGGGAGCCGCGCCCTTGCCCAGCATGCCATTTGCCCTGGCCACATCGGGGCCACCGCCCTCCTCCTCGCTGGCAGGCTTCTCGCAGATAGTGCGGGTCTTGCAGTGGTCCCAGACTCGGGCCATGCGCCTAGCTGCATCGGGCGTTTTCATGATCTTTTGGAATTCGGGGTTGTTGTAGTCCGCCTTGAGCTTTCCGCACTCCCAGCACACGCACTCAAGGACCTTCTTCACCTTGGTGATAAAGCCAATGTGGAACACAGGCTTGGCCAGGGTGATGTGGCCAAAGTGGCCCGGGCATGCGGTCATACCCTCGCCGCAAGTGTGACACTTGACGCTGTAGTCAATGGTGCCCATGCGAGGATCGAGCAGGCCTCCGATCTTGGGCTTGCCGTCTTCATCACGCAGCTCTGGGAACTCAATCTCGGCAACGGACATGCGCTTCTAACAAACATAGCAAATAGCCCATAGTGATAGCAATTATCTGTTAGCAATGCCCCCCTTCCAGGCTGCATCTCTCGCAAACCCAGATCCAGCAACAGATGCCACACGTGAAAACATGTAAACACTTACAAGTTCGTCAGGCGGGAAGATACCAAACTGGACGTGCTTCACCCGACGCATAGGCGCCGAGGAGTGCCCAAGCTGAACACGGTACGACATTGTCAGGGACAAATAAATCAGCCGCACTACGCGCTTCGGTATTTGCGTCGAGTCAACCAAGCAGAGGCCAAAATGATTCCGAAAGCAATAAACGCGACGCGCAAATGATGCGAATCTACTGTTTCAATTTAAATCGGGCCTTTCCGCAACTAGATGTGGGATAAGGACGGAACGACGATACACAAAAATAATACAGCAAGATTAGACAAGTTCAATTCCGAGAACACAGATTCGGAAGGAGGCGAGCAAGCAAGAAAAAAAAAAAAAGCTGCTGGAAGATGGTGCGCTGGCTCCCTTGTTTGTGGCCTTGCTAGCGTGCGGCGCTTTCTTATTTGCTGCGGCCACGGGGGCAAGTGGAAGCAAAAAAGCTGATAATAGAGCTGGCTTTGTTGGCTTGTACTGCGCTGAATTTGCTTGTCGCGTGTGTTTGTCGTACTTTTAGAGCTGGAATATCTCTTTTGTGTTCACGACGTGGGAGAAGCAAAAGAGCTCTTGTCTCCAGCGCGCTTTGTTTGCGATATTCGTACCGGGCATCAAGCTGCAGCCAGCAGATTTGCAGCCCCCCAACGAAAACTTTGTGATCTGCACTTAATTAGGGTGATCGATCAGCCGCCTGCTGCTTTCGTAATATCAGGCGAATCTGTTCTCGTTGGCTATCTCTCAGCTGTGTTGCTCCAATTTTGATATCTGCTCGATTCATCAACCCAATTTATATTTCGACATGTCTGCACAAACTATGCAGAGACTCACCAACACGGCCATCGCCTTGACGGTCGGCGCCTACTTTGTCCGGGCGAGCATGTACGATGGTAAGTGCTCGCCATTTAGCGTGCTCAGGGCCAGCTCGCAGTACTTTTGTGCCCTGTTTGCTCAATCCTTACGGTTGATTCTGGTGTATGTGTGTGTCTGCTGTAGTTAAGGGCGGGCAGCGTGCTGTTATTTTTGACCGCCTCAAGGGCGTGAAGCAGACGGTCGTCGGCGAGGGCACTCATTTTTTGGTGCCATGGCTGCAGCGTGCCATCGTCTACGACGTACGCACTCGCCCACGCCTGATCTCGACTACGACAGGATCTAAGGACATGCAGATGGTTAGCCTGAGCCTGCGTGTTCTGCAGCGCCCGAGCCTGGAGAATCTGCCCAAGCTCTACCAAAATCTGGGTCTGGACTACGACGAGCGTGTGCTGCCCTCGATTGGTAACGAAGTACTAAAGTCGGTGGTGGCCCAGTTTGATGCCAGCGAGCTGATCACCCAGCGTGACGTTGTTTCGGCGCGCATTCGCGAGGAGCTGCTGATCCGTGCACAAGAGTTCAACATCGAGCTTGAGGACGTTTCTATCACGCATATGACCTTTGGCAAGGAGTTTACAGTGGCTGTTGAGAAGAAGCAGATCGCCCAGCAAGAGGCTGAGCGCGCTCGCTTTGTCGTCGAGAAGGCAGAGCAGGAGAAGCAAGCGGCGATTATCCGTGCTGAGGGCGAGGCCATGGCCGCTGAGCGCATTTCCAGTGCGCTATCAAAGGCTGGACCTGGCCTGGTCAAGCTCCGTCGCATTGAAGCTTCGCGCGAGATCGCAGAGACCTTGGCTGGCGCTCGCAATGTGACGTACCTGCCGTCGAGCAGCTCACATGGCTCTGGCAACCAGATGCTTTTGAACATTGGCAGCGCCTAGTGTGTTTTATTTTTTTTTCTCAGCTGTCATCAATTTAAATTTTGTTGACACGTTGCCTGATCACGTGTAGGGGCGTGGGTGAGTTCAATGTCTTGGCAATACGAGCTCCGTTGCAATCCGCATAACACTCTTCTTTCTTTGTCTCTTTTCTGAAATCGCTCTATTTATATTGTAAAAACCCTCCGCACAATGGTTACCCGCCTATTCTACGGGAGTCCTATTGACGACGAAGTCAGTACGTATCATGAGTTTGCGCCTGGGGCTACAGCGGCATGTGCCGTTTTTGGCATTTCCTAAAATGCACAGCTAATCTGCAATTCCCTGCCTTTTGCATTCGTTGTAGACCGTCTGACGGCAGAGGACGTGCCGAACCACGAGCTGGACATGTCGGCGGCGCTCAACTTTGCCGACAAGATACGCTCAAAGGAGTATAGTGCCAAGGAGGTAGCACGTGTATTGCGCAAGCGCCTGGACTCGCCCAATCCGAATGTGCAGATACTCGTGCTAAGTCTGGCTGATATTTGCGTGAAGAACGGCGGGGCGCTGATCCAGCTTGAGATTTCTGGGCGTGAGTTTATTGACGAGGTGACCAACCTCCTAGAGTCAAAGACTGGGCGCGATTTCGAGCTGCGCCAACTGGTTCTGAGGCTCATTCAGGAGTGGGCGGCCCTGTTCCGCGGAAACAACGAGATGGGCTATGCGAACGGCGTGCTGGAGCGCATGAAGCGGACGGGATACACATTCCCCAAGCTGGCAGTGGTGACGTCGGTAGCAATGGCCGACACAGCCAGCGCGCCAGAGTGGGAGGACAGTCCTGTCTGCCAGCGCTGCCGCACTGCTTTCACATTCACCAACCGCAAGCACCACTGCCGCCACTGCGGAAAGTGCTACTGCAGCGACTGCTCTTCGAACAATATGCCCATTCCAAAGTTTGCCATTTATGATCCGGTCCGCGTGTGCCACGGATGCTACCTGCGTCTCAAAAAGATTGTTCCAGACTCTGACAGCTTACCTAGCATACCTTCAGCAGCGCAAGCACAGACGAGCTCAGCTAGGCCTGCTGCCTCTGGCTTTGCTGCTCCTGATGTTAACGGCGAGGACGAGGACCTGAGGCGTGCTATTGAGCTGTCGTTGCAAGAGTCGCAATCGCGGCCAAACTATGCGGACTACACTCTCCCAGCAAAGTCAAGCGCTACTGAGAGGTCTTTTGCGCCAGCTCCCGCCCCTGCACCAGTTCCTGCGGCAGCCGTCCAAGCGTCGGCGACAAGATATCCTGCAGTCTCTAGTGAGCCGTTCCCCCTGACTAGCGCTCCTGCTAACGACCTGGACGATGAGGACGACCCTGATTTACGCGCGGCAATCGAGGCATCGCTGCGCGATGTCCCAGCAAACTCAGTTCCCGAATATCTCACCGTCACTACCAACACTGGCTATCCAGCACAGGCACAGGCGCCCACTCGTGAAGAGGAGTATGACGATAATGCCGCGCTTTCAGCTTTTATGCCTTCTGTTGATGTTGGGGAGGACGAAAGCGGGCCACTGACTACGACGGAATGGGAGAATGTCCAGCTCTTTGAAGCCCTGCTGCTCCGGATTCGAGATAGTGGCCAGGACATTCGCAACGATCCACAGATCCAGTACCTTCACGAGAGCATTGAGCAGCTACATCCAAAGATCGGCGATGCTATTGATGTCGTGGACAATAAGCACAAGGAGTTCTCTAAGCTGCTTGACCGCATCGTCACAGCGATCAAGATCTACGACCAGCTGCTTGACAAGCGGCTGCGCTCCAATACATACCGCAACATGGGAGCTCCGGCGCAAGGCGTGCCATCCTATCTCCCGCCCCCTCAGTCGATGTACCCTGCTGTCCCAGCACAGCAAGCCACATACTCCAGCTCAGCTCAGCCAATGTACCAGCCTATGGCAGGCTCGCACTACTCTCAACAAGGACCAGCTGCTGCTCCTACGTCGTATCCACAACAGCCTGACCAGCGCCCGCAGTCGGTATTTGGTGAACAGCTACAGCAGCAGCCGCCACAGCCGCCACAGCAGCCACCGCAACTTGGATCTGCGTATTTGGCGCATCCCACTTCGGCTCAGATGGTGCATGCACCATCTCCTGGCGTAGCGGCGCCCGCCCAGAACTTCCAGCACATCTCAGCACCCGCGGCTGCTATACATCAGGCCTCGGAGCGGCCACAATCGCCGCCCACGAATCCATACTTTGTCCCTCCGCCGGTATCTCACGTGCCAAGCTTCCCGGTGCTCCAACCCCTTTCAAAGCCAGCATCAGTTACGCCTGTGCAGCAAGCACCGCCAGCTGCACCCGCCCCTGCTGCTGCTGTTGCTAGTGCACCTGAGCCCGAAGAGGCTCTGCTTATTGAGTTCTAGTAGCTTGCATCACTTTTATTATGCGACTATGTATGACACTACCACTCTAATAGTGGGCTAAACAGCGCAATGTCTGGCTTGCCAAAGTAGTCTACGTGGTCTACCACGCCACTGTCGATAATCGGCCACCTATAGGCACCATCCAAGTCCTCTCGAACGGTGTTTTGGCAGACATACACGTCTCCCTCCTTGTTGAGGATGTGGATTTCCAGAGGATGGTGTTGGTAGCCTAATATCTGCCATGGTGGCAGGTGCGGAACGATGTCGGCTTTGTTTGTGATTCGGTAGGTCTGGCTCCCTAGCATTTCCGTATAGTACTCTGAAAACCGGCGGTTTCCTACCCGTGGTTCTCCAAATGTCCACACGCGAACACGCTCTCTTATGAACTCATTGTCCCTGACAAACATAAGTGCCGATATGACCGCACTCGCTACACACAAGCAGGCGCATTACAATTTTTGTTAGCAAATAAAACGTTGCTGCGCTAAAGTCACTACAAGCAGTGTGCTCGTATTTGCTTACCTCCACCAAGCGAATGACCCAGAAAAACAATTTTGTAGTCTGGGTATTCGGTGGCCGCGGCCCGGATGTTTTTGAGAATATATCCATAAACAGCGTTTGTTGAGCTGTGGAACCCAGAATGTACGGTTGAGCCATGAATGTCGGTTGGGAAATCCGTGAACACCGCCATGCTATCAACGATCATTGACCTCACTCGCCTGGTGCCTGCCCACGTAACGTAGATTTCCTTGTCAATGTCATTGATGCCAATGAACCCATCCGACACTGGATTGGGACTGTGCCAAGTGGTATTGAGCGTGGTGAGCTTGAAAATTGGTGCCTCGCAAACTACTCCACACTCGAACCCACTGCCTTGGCGCAAAAAATAGTACGATGCTTCGGCGAGACTACACTTTTTTGGTCAAAAAGAAAAGAACGCTATTAGTATTGCTGAAGTCTATCTGGCCTTTGTTTCTGTTGGAAAGAAAATGCTTACCTCATGTACTTGTTCATTATGCTACGGATTGCCAACGACTCATTTGCCAGGTATGTTTTTCCCGGAGTCACAATTAGGTCCTGCGCTTGGGCTGTTGCTCCTAGCGCAAGTAGGCAGGCAATGTATTTCCCAGCCTTGGACTAAACTGTGTAGATAAATGGGTGGGGCTTGGTGCAAACATTGGTTATTTAGTACTTGAAGAGTATGTGCAAAGGCATTGCCTGTCACTCGCACACGTACCACCAGTCTATTCAGCATGTCTTTTTTTGGATTGAGAATAAAATAAGTAGGATAAATACACCTAGAATTATTGCTCAGGCCTCTAAAAGCAGGCAGAAAGGCAACATGTGTACACAGGGGCCACTCTTTACCAAAAGGCCTGCGCTGTTGGCAGTACGCTGCAACATATACCTGCAGCGCACTACGCACTGTGCTACTAGCGTAAATTAGCCTCGACATTATTGCAAAGACCAAGGTCCATACTGCCCTTTGAAGTTTGTCACTTGAAGACCCTTCACCATGGCCGAGCACTCAACAGAAAATGGGAAATTTTAATTGAACGCGTTTGAAACAAAGAAGACGGGATTAAGACAAAGCGGCCCCGGAAAAGGCACGCAGAAAATTAAGACTACATACATTGAAATTAGCTGAAAGGAGGTGAGTGCCGTGCGCAGTTTTATCTTCAATGAGGTTCAGGGCTGGCCCTTGACAATGAAGAAGCCATCGAGCTTTTTCTGCATCCGGCTATTGAGGCTCCGTGCCTTGCTCACGATGCGCCGACCGGCTGGATGGAGGTCTTGTTGTAGCCTGCATTTTATGTACTCCAAAAAATACGTGCCGTATCCTGGTGCGTGTACATCGTAACAACGACACCGCCTCCGATTGAGCAGCTGATCTGGCCGGGTGTACATTATGTTACCATCTCTAACGCCGATGGTGAGATCGGGCAAGGACCTGTCAAAGGCGGGCTTTTCCAAGGCGGGCGGCATACTTGACTTGTGCATAATGAGATATAAAAAGGGTGACAATGAGCGAAATGGGCTAGCGTGTACTGATGATAATTTTAGATGAATGTTGACAAAAGGTAGAGGCAAAACCGGCTGTGTCGATAATCTCTGTGTTGCCGCCAGCTCGTAGCCTACATATAATTTTGCTACTGGTGCCTTGACGATGGCGCTGCAAAACAGTCAGTCTGCTATCCCAAGCGGGGGAAAACCTGGCGTCTGACCCCGCCCAAGGCTAGTAATGACTGTGGCCTGTTTTACCCTTCAGTGGTACAAAAATAGCCACATCAAGTTGATCACTGGTGCTCTTTATGAAACTGACTCTTACTTTTGGTAATTGTCACTAGTGGACCGCGTCTCTAGAGCCTGTGAAACGGGCCAGAATGTGAGTCGCCTGTGTTTAATGCTGGGGCTTGTGTCGGCGCTACAGCTTTTAAAAACACAACTATAGCAGAGATTGGTGATTTACGCAATCTGCTCGCGAGCGCTGTGGCTGTGTGGCCAAGTGACGACAAACAACGTTGCCAAATTTAAGCACTACTCGATTGCCTACTGCTGCACTTTCTTTTCACTGGCTTCTCTCTGCTTGCTAGATCTACTGCGCACAACCCCGCTACTGTTGCTGCTACATTCTCATGCACTGATAAGCAGTGACATGGCCGCATACTATCTCGGCACATATGCGGGCTTTGGGGCTAGCACTCGCAGATGTAATAGGCTTGGCATCATAGGGCTGATGAGCCGCATTCGCCTGCAGAAGAAGCGGTCCGTGCAGAGCTCGACGGCTACAGCTCCTTCTCGATAACGTCTCACTGCAACATCCAGCCAGATAACCGCCGCTATTGTTACATTAAATTGATGGCTGGCAGGCTGGCAGGCTGGCATAGTAGGCGAAAGAGGGTGTAGATATAATGTTCACAAAATATCGAGAGGCGCGTCTTCAGCTTCATCTGCGAACAAAACTGTGCATACAGGCACTGCTACTCCGGCCCCGGCTCCCACCAAATAACAAACGCCGGACAAAACAGTAGAGCTAGCAGCAGCACCTCGAGCAAGTAACTGCAGTGCCTATTTTTTTTTTGTCGTGCGCCTAAAATCGGGGGTACCCGATAATAATTTTTCCCAGAGGAATTGTTTTCTTCGTCTCGCACAACCAGCGCCGTGTTGTCGCCTGTGGAGAAAATCCTTGGTGGAAGGACAATTTGGCAGCTTTCTCTTTCCCTATTTTTTTGTCATTTTTAGCTTGTCTCGAGTTGCCCCTATTCTTATGTGCCTATTGTCCGTTATATTAATCTAGGACGCAAGGATTATCCTCGATATTGAAACGCCTCAGCGACTCTTTTGGCTTGGCCTCTTGTATTCATTTCGCCGCCGACTTGCTTGTCGGAAAAGTTGGCATTCCTTTGTCAAGCGGCTTTAACAATACCCACTCACTTGGGTCCATATTGTCCACTATTTTCAGCTCGGCGCTGCACGCTTATTTTGCGGTGTTTGAAACAACTCGGCATTCGCTATTAAAGCCGCCGCGTTACTTAAAAGACTAGTGGCTGTCGTTGGGGGGTAACTCCGGCCATATTTACTTTTTTGGTCAAGCCTAAAGGTTAGTAAGACTTGTTCTCACTGATAAAGCCATTTGCAATATCATAGTACCTGCGAGTGAGTCTATCTCTGGCATGCTCACGCTGCCATGTGCATGTCCAGCTTGCTTGGCTAACTGAAATCAGCCGCTGCATGCTTGCTTTGCGCTTTAAAGCTGTAGGCTGACACAAAACAAACAACAGCAGTAACGTCCTTTTTTGACCGAGAAGCAGCTAAAGCCATTGCGTGAGACAGCCTATCTTTGAGTACTTTGCCCATTTTGCGAGTAGCTGGAGCCAGCATAGGCGGCATTCTACACGGCAACATGGCCAACAGCCCAGTCGACATTAGCAGCCAGCGACCATCCAATGGCAACGGAAATGGCAGATTGAAGAGGTGGTTGTCGCTGAAAAAGCTCAATGTTGCGTACCGTCAACCGTCATGCGATAATGGCACAGGTACGCCAGCCCAGCCCAGCAAGCTTAGACGCAGCGCCGGCGTGTCTCCCCGCAACCAATGCCAGAGCTCTAGCGATAGTAGTAGCTCCGACGACAACAGCAGCGGCAATGTCAAAAGACAGCCGGCTAGCGCCGACAGCTGTCTTGTGCCCGCCAGCACGCCACTACCAGCTAGCAGACCATTGTTCAAGATCACCAAAAAAGGCGTGAATAACCGTGGCCCGCAGCCCCTACTGTCGCTGCTGCATCATCGCTTTAGCTCGCCAGACTTGCAAGGCTCACAGGCGCCGCCGCCTACGATTGATGAGGGCAAGCTTGTGCTAGCCAAAATTGCCAACATATCCGAGCTAGGGGAGCAATCCAGCAACAAGCCGGATGGGAAGGAACCGCGACCATTAGTGCCACGGCGCAAGCGATCGCTTATTTATGCCATGTACTGCACGGCAAAAGCTGACGATCCGACAACTCCAATGCCAGTTCAGCCTGAAGTAGTGGATGCCATTCAAGCGGACGATATAGCAAGTGCCCTCCACGCGCTTCCACCTCAGCAGCACCGAGTGCCGTCTTGGCTGTGCAGTTTCTACTCGCTGGACACGACAGAAAACATATCGGGTACATTCATGTCGTGTGCAAGTGTGCAAAGCGCCCCAGCTAGCCCCGAAGCCAGCCATATCAGTGTCCCAGAAGCTATTCAGCCAGCGGCTAAGCACACTGCAGCTCTGCAAAGCAGCAAAGTGTCGGTGGAGTCTGTGCTCATGGATTTGCTGAGCCAGCAAGCGCTAGACCAGCGAAATAGAAGGCGAGCGAGCGCGGTAGCCAGTATCGCTGGCTCGGCGGATGTGATGTCGTGTGCGAGCAGTAACAGATCGTCCTGCGCGGAGCAGTCCTTGATGGAGTCCGCGACCTATCGCTGCAACAGCAAATTTGCGCCGCGCTTGAGCACAGTTGAGCGAGGGCAGGACGGCTGGCTGCTTTTACGACCCAGTGATGGACAGGTGCCATCGCTGGCTACTGGAGATTCTACTAAAGCTGTCAGCAACGCAGCACGCAATATTGATAGTGGCAATACCTCGTTAAAAGTAGACAGTCCGCACCAAGAGGTACTTGGCTTAGCCACCAAGCCATCTACTGCTGAGGAGTCGGCAGTAAAGAGCCCAAGCAAGCGGTTCTTTAATGAAATATCGGTCGAAACATTCCCGCCGGCTCCCTTGGTTCTGTCACGGCATAGGCGTCAAAATGATATATCCAGCGGCCCGAACGACTCGCTTCTATTCCACGCGTCAAAATTTAATACAGGCACCACATTCGTGTCCTCGCCAAGTTCTTTGGTTTGCGAACTGTCGTCACCAGTATTGCACGTGGTTCACGACGAGCTGAGCACCACGCCAGACGCAGTAGTGCCACGGTTACCAGTGCATCCGACACCTCAACTCCAGCAAGCGGTGATAACCACACCGCCAGATTCGCCCATGAGACCAATGTCTGGGATTGCCGAAGCCACAGTAGACACGACGGGCACAGCCAGCGCGGGTACTTTTGATGTAGCACATTCGCCTGTGTCAGAAACAGTGGCGAAAGTACATGGCGTCGATATGCATACGGAGAGCGAAGTTAGCCTGTCCAATACGATTAATGCGTCCAAGGAAGATGGCAATAAGCTACAAAGCCAGGATTGCGGCAAACCCCAGTGGGCTGATCCAGTGCACTTGCCGCCCCTGCCAACGCCGAACAGCGCCGCTGAGAACACAAGATTGCATCCACATCCGCCCCTTGTTCGAGCACGCTCAGACGACAGCCCTTGCAGCCTTTACTCGAGGTTTTACAACCGCAGCGACGAGAGTATTCGATACTCGCGAGCTTGCGAAATAAACCGCAATAGCCGCATACTCTCAATTTTTAGCGACCTGTCGGACTGCGATGCTCCACCGCTTGATCTGTCGCACGCGTCGCTAAACCGCGAAAGCCAGCTTTACAATACACATTTGAGCATGCTGTTCGACGGACGGTATGGCGACAACACCGACTTTGATGCGAGCTTACCTATAGCCACTACCAACGCTGACATTGAGATTTGTGACGGTATCCCTAACAGCAGCGATGACCACAAGGACAAGAACAATGTGGCGCTATCCAATATTGTCGCAATTACAGGCGCGATTATTTCGCCGAGGCCATCGTCTCAGCCACCGCCGAGCACAATTCACTCGGAGATTGCGGCGGAAACAGCGTCAGCTGCTGATATTGCGGATGACGTCCCGCCACCAATTGTCATGTTAACAAGCAGCGGCGGCACAGACAATCAGAGCAGCTCTTTCTCGGCTAGGACTCGGAAGCTGACCGCGGCACTGGTCCGAGGGACGCCGCTTGAGGGACTGCGCAGCTTACATCGCAAGATCAAACCAACTAGCCAGCGCTCAAGCAGTGAAAGTGCAGGTGGTAGCAGCAATGACAAGGATGCAACAGCGCGGCAACTAATCGACGCTGATGCGCACCACCTCAAGGCATTTAGGTTCAACGAGCTTGTCGCAGTCTATGAGACGTGGGATCGCGATGAGTACGACCGCAAGGGCTTTCCCTCGCTTAGGTTGGATGCCACCCTTATCGAGGAGATCAAGCAGGAGCTGAACGAATACAAGGTCTACGAGATGCTCGTGCACGACGAGTCCCGGTGCAATACACACTTTATTTACTGAGTTTCATGAGTGCTGGGATATCCCTCACATGTCTAGCTACCTTTCCAAACGAATGTGTTGTAGAAAAGTAAATATTGAGTTAAAAAGTGCTTGACTGTTAAAACGCCAGATGCCTGGAGGCCGAGTGGCTGGCATACTCGGTGAAATGCGCAACACCGATTGACTACGTATGTGAATTCAGTTCTTAGATATAGCTAGAAATTTCTGTGTACTTGCTTATGTTAGAACTGCACTTCTATTGAATTATCTGAGCTATGAAGTCCCTAGTTGTTACCCTGGGCCACAAAAAAGTGTCTTCCGGAGCCAGCCTCAAAGCCAGCATTTGTAGCCCTAGCAATGGTGTATTCCTTGATTGTGAATACAACGGTTGAATCATCCGTAATATCTTTAAAGCTCGCAAGCTCATCGCTTCCTTTAATGCGGTACGAAAAGACATAAGCATACTTACTATCTAGTTGCCATTTAGGATCATGATCCATTAACGCAAACATGGCATGCTCCATAAAAGACCTTACCTGCTCAGTCTTTGCCTTGATAATATCAGCACTGTCAACAAAAGTAATCGTCTTTGGATTGCCAGCCATCGTTTAGTGGTATTGGATAGAATGAATTAGGTGAATGCTTCAGACGGGAGATGTGAGCAAGGTAAGGAATTGAGGAGAATGATAGCAAGCTGCTCCTTTTTATACACGCGCGCCTTTTCCACCTTCTTATCAACGGCAAGCGAACGGGCATGGTGCTCAGGCTACGCAGCGGCCCCTCCAAAAAGAGGTGTAGCACGTGCTTCTCTCCTTCAAGATACCTCAAAGGGCCTCAAAGCAATCCGGCGTGCAGTCTTGCGATAACGAGAGATAAGGCGTCGCCGTTGAAGGGGTACATGAACGGAGCTGCGGCCACTTTCTACTTTCTACCTGCGAAAAGAGAAGCACATGGAAGGCAGCAGAAGGCGTGCCTCTTTATCAACTGCGAACCACCCTTGGAAAGTGTGACTTGGCTCCGATACGGCCGTCTCCATCAACCATCGGCTGACGCTGAGCCAGTTTGTGGTAGCATAATGTTCAAATGTCAGCAGCGAATGGTAGCCAAGGCCTCTGTGCTTCGCTTGACATTACACAGGATGCCAGTGGTATTGACAGAGTTGCTCTCCACGAAAGACAAACTTTTAGCTAGTGGTACGCAAGTGCGAGTGGTGAAAAAACAGCGGGCACTCCCTACCCTCCCAAAAGTAAATATTATTTTGCCAGAGTAAATTTTGTTTGAATTCACGAAAAAATGTTTGGCTTCGTAATGTTTATTTGGTGGGGGTTTCAAAAGCCAAGTATAATACTTGGTAGTGTGTAGTGTGTGTCTCCCTTCCTAGCGCCAGTATCCTGGAGGCAGCCTTCTGGTCATCATGTACTGGCGTGCATGCTAAGTGGCCTGTGGGCTGAACCCTTGATACATTGAATGGCATCCTTTGTGGACCTGGGGGTGCCGCAGGTGTGCGGGGTCAGGCATGGACAAGAGGGGGTATGGGCCAGTGCCGCTCTGCTGACTCGCTGGCAGTGGGGGTACCCTGTGGGAGTGCCCTTGTATTTTGTCTGGCCCCTGCTCTGCTTCCATCGGCACCCCTTGGCTTGAGCGAGAGGAATCACTTGCGCAATAGGTGATCCTCAAGCTCTTGCCACATTGTTTGTAGGCATTCTCTGAGGTTGCTCACAAGGCAATTGAGGGAGTGCCTAGAAAGCCTGGAGAACTAGTTGGTGCTAATCAGAGTCGTACTCTATATTTTTATAGGGCAAGGCAAGTTAAGGCTAGGTAGATGAGCTTCTAGTCAAGGGCTACCAGCTCGTGCCCATAAAGGGTCCCAATAAAACGACTGTCCCAGTGCCCGCATCCGATGAGTTGAAGGATGGAGTCAAGTTATTTGCTTGCGCACAGAAGAGTCTGTCTAGATCTTCTTGAAGTGTGACTCAAAATCAAGGTCAGCCGGGCGCTGTGACTGGCGGAACCAGCACATCAGCGAAGCTTAGCACTCTCTGGAGGGGCTGGCCACAGCAGCTCCTCCACCTCTTGGCGCGAGCGCATAATCAAAGAAGAGGGCATGCGGGTGCGGATCCCTTGGGAGGAAGATGAGCGCGTGTAACCCAGAGTCAGCAGCGCTAATTCTGGATGGAGGCCGCTATGCCTTGATGTTCCACTAAGCAGCTCAAGAACATAAAGGGGGAGGGGGTGTTTGTCCCTCTGGCCGACCACCCCCCTTTTTTGTTCTCCAAGCCCATTCGTGCCCAGCCTCTGAGTACTATATAAGCAACTGGTGTTCCTCCACAAGCAAATCGCCCGCATCTTCCCTTCACTGACGCTTTTCCCCCTACCCCTTTGCTACCCTTGGCCTTCTATCAAATCCTATACTCTATAGCCTCAAACCAACAATGGCTTACGCTCGGCCCTTGGGGCAGACATTCAACCAGATGAACTTGCACATGTACCGCTTGCCTGATAGCCAGCGCGGTGCGCTAAGATCGACGAGCTTGGCACTGGCGCGCGAAGCGTCTCGCGAGGACAGCCACCGGTCTGACAGCGGCAGCAGCGGCCACTACAACCCCTTCAAGGGGTTTAGGCGACTGTACTCTGGACTGCGCAAGCACAGATCGCGAGGCCACTCGTCTGACGAGGACACCAAGCTACGCAAGTTCTACTCCACGCCGCTTGGCAGAGGCACAATCACAAAAGACTCGTCGCCACCGCCCGCAACTGAAGATCCAACCACACACCACAGCAAGAGCTCGCAGGCTTCAGCCACTCGCCGCCTAAGCGACAGCGAGCTTGACCGCACCTCGGTCCAAAGCGGCGATGAGACCCCGCCAAAATCGCCGTCGCGGCTGGCAAAGCATGTACACTTTACTGGCGCTGACCCGAGGGTCAATGACACGTACTCGCCTGAGGAGTATGACCGCCGTGTGGTTGACCCTTGGGAGCTGCTGACGAAGGAGTCGCGTGCCAAGCTGCGCGACGAGATGAACGAGTACATGTCTAAGGAAATGAAGCTGAACGACGTCTACTACTCGAACGACTCGACGTACTGCACCCTGTGCTGGCGTCCGTTCTGCCACTGCCGCGCTCTGTCCAAGGACATTTGGCGCCGTGCCCGGTCTACAAACATGGTCAGGGCTGGTGCTTAGGCGTTCTTTCTCACTTTTCATTGCCATTCACTCATTTATTTTTCTTGTAAATAACACCTCATTTTTTGGCTCTGTCCGACATGCCTGTAAGCAGCCATGCCAAGCAATCTCTCTGAGAGTATGCATTATGCTAAGGCATCCCCAACATCCTACTACGGTCAGCATCGGTTTTGCTCACGATCAGGCGCATCTCCTTGGATCATTCGATTGCGAGGGGTGCATGAGGGCACAGGGAAGAGGAAATTGTGGCGCTGGATAGACATCCCCCAAAAGCTCAACTCAGCTCAGCTCAGTTCAACGCAGGCCAGCATCCAAGCAGCGCATAAAGTCGGACTCGGTCACCTAATAATTAGCGCGCCATTTAGTCATACAAATAAGTGACAAACTGGCAGTTTAGCACTACAGGCACCGTTTTTCATTTGGGAGATAGAAAGCAGTGGCACTTACCGCATGAGACTCGATGTTTCTTCGCAAGGCATTTAGAGCCGCCTCGCGACACAGGTTTGCCAGGTCTGCACCTACAAGATAGAGCTCAAAAAGCACAATTAAGTTGGCATAGAACAAACACCGGAGCTTGTCTCATGGCAATAGGGTTACCTGTATGCCCCGCAGTGCGCTCAACAATCGTGCTGACAAAGTCGGTGTTTGCGAGTATCGCTGCCGTGGCTGGCGTCTGCTTCAGGTACCCTGCCAGTATCGCCTCGCGCTGCTACCGAGTATTAGCGAAGCAACTGCCCAAAAGGTTAGTTATTGTGGCCCAATGCGCTATTTTAGTCCTTGCAAAAACAGCACACGCCTCCCCCAACGCTTTGCCAGCGTTTCCCCCCTTTTTGCTCTCTGTGCCCGGTTCTAGACAGAATTAGCACACAAGGCAAATCTGCTGGGCAGGCGTGCTTTCTTGGCTCGGTGCATATGGCTCCAGCAATAAGCAGCAAGCATAGCGCCTATTTCTGCCTGCTACGGATGTGCTGCGGTACTCAAACCACGATTCCTTCCCCCTTGCCAATCAAACAAACAAAAAAGATGAGGAAACACGCGATTGGCATCCCAAGCGCATATTTCGTAGCTGAGATCCACAGTCAGGCAAAGGCACAGAGCTCAGACAAAGGAGATGGAGGGACTCGCGCTTGTGGGGGCAAAGAGGCATGTCGCTTCTTCCCAAGCAACTAACCTGTGCATCTGGACTGGACAGACCGACGTGGACATCCAGCCTCCCTGGGCGCAGCAGTGCGGGATCTACTATATGCGGACAGCTGGTCACTACATTCCGGTACAGAATATCAAATCTTGAAACACGGGGGAGAAGAAGGGTCCGCAGAAGCAAGCACTACCATGTCATCAGTGGGGGCCTACCTGCTAGAACAAACACGCCAGGTGCGTGCGGCGGCCGTCCCGCGTGAGCGCCAAATCCATCCATTTCTAGCGCCATAAAAACCACAAAGAGAAAAGCGGAGCAGCCGCCATCACATGCCATGCGCGAATTAGTCCTAGTATTGCTCGTCCACACAAAGGCGAAAAGAAAGTGTGGAAAAAAGCGTCGGTGACCTTGCTGTACACCAGTTGCGAGTTGAAAGGTCGCGTGAACAAGCAAACTAGGCCTAGTTGCCGACATGCTTGGAAACATTGTCACATCGTTCCAAAAGCATCGACATGTGCCCACACCCCTCCCTCACGGACAGGAGCACAGCAGGAGCAGCATGACGCTCAATCAGTTTCTTGCACGGCACTTACCTACAAGCAGGCTCGTCACAATCCGATCGCTGGTATTCTCCGACGACTGACTAGTTCCTCGCCGCGGCGCTAGCGCATCAATCTACACCAGATTTGGATTTATCAAGTCGATTAGCAGCTGGCCCACAGCCATGACACACCTTGCCCAGCAATGCCTATAACCTACGTGGTCAAATAGCAGCACGCATGGTGCGCTCTTGCGCGCCTGGGCAAACAGCCCAGCTATGGCCTTTTCGGACTCTCCTACGATCATTGAGCGCATTTGTGAGGCATCGACCCAGATCGCGTTAATAGCAAGCTCGTTTGCCACAGCACAGCACAGCATAGACTTTCCTGTCCCCGCCGGCCCGTGGATCAAAGCACCACGCGGCGGATCCACTTGCATCTCCCGGTACTTTTCGGGATGCAGCAGTGGCTCAACAACTAGTGAGCGCACGCGAGCGATGGTCTGATCCAGGCCAAAAATGTCGGCAAACAATACGCGCGGGATCTTTGACTGAAACGCGCTGAGATTCGAAGGCTTGACTGCCTCCACCATAGCCAAGACATTGTCTGCTGTTGCGTCACCCCTGTGTTCCATAAAGACCCGCAGACAGAGGCTCTGCAAATCGGCTGCGCTGAATCCGTGCGCTTTCTTGGCTATCGCGTCAACGTCTGACAGTGAGATCTGGCTGAATTTGCGTAGCATGATCCGCAGTACTGCGGCACGGGCGGCGGCGTCACCCAAGTGCACATCGATGGCAGAGTCCAATCTGCCTGGTCGTCTCAGCTCCTCTGGCACCACTGCCAGTCGACTGGTGGTGCCTACAACAAACACATTCCCGTGCGTGCCTATGCAGTCTAGCAACAAGGAAAACATGCGTGCCTCCATTGTGTTTGGCCGCTTCGATCCCGACAAGACGTCAATTTCCTCTAGAACTAGCACTCGACGATCGTCGCTCTCATTTGCGCTCGCCTCGGTGCTGCTAAAGCACTCTATCAGCTTCTCCTCGCTCTTTCCCTGGTCAGCAAAGAAGAGATCGGGGCAGTGCACTACACGAAATGGCAGCCCGGAGCAGCGAGCAAAGGTTGTTGCTAGCTTGGTCTTTCCACAGCCGGGAATCCCGCCGAGGATGACTCCAGACGGCGCTACTTTCGCATATCGCCGATCTGTGGCCGCTCGTCTGGCAAAGTCGGCGTACCGGCTGAGAAGCTGGTCCACCGCATCGTCTATGCCACCCACTTCACGCACAATGGCACCGTACATCGCCGCGTAGTCCATTTCCATTGGCCTCCTAAAAAGTTTATGTAATGATGACGATGTAAAGTTGGCAAAAAGCTTGGCACATGCTATACCACGCCACTATGCTAGTAACATGTCCCCCAAAAACATACTGCGCTTTGATTGAGGGGAGCAAAGCTCAGTGTCATGTGACTGTTCTTTTTCAGCTGAAATGCCAAGACTTTTTCCTACTCAAAGGCATGTTCATGTCACTAGAGCATCCTTTGGCCTCTTTTTCCTCCGCTGGTCTTTGCATTCCTACTTACTTTGCCAATTGCTTCTCTTTTTTTACTCTCTCGCATATTAAATTTACTGGCGTTGCCATGGGCGGAGGACCGGTTGAACCCACGTCGCCCGAGTTCTCGGACTATTGCATAGTCAGCGAAGTAGCCAGCGTGAGGCTGCTGTACTCCAAGAGCAAGGTTTATGTCTACCGCTCGACTGACAAGAGGGAGCGCATTTCGGGCTTTATTTGCATTGTGCAAGGCCCCGATGATCAGTACTACGTCGCCTGGACACCCGAGGCGCTGCTTTCGGAGCACGACAGAGAGTCCTATGTGCAAGTCGAGCTGTGCCCGAACTTTTCAAGCAAGAGCAGCGCCGCCGCCAATGCAGGTGCTGAGAATGGCGCACAGGTGTCAATTAGCATGCTGACCGACGACAGCAGCATCCTGGTGTCAACGGAGCCGCTGAGCCATGCGAGCTCCATCTCGGCTGTTGCAAACTACGCATTCTGTAAGCCTGTTGGTGACGTATCCTCGCTGCTGATCCATCCGCCGTCGCTGACGCAGTGGTATGGCTCTGTTATCCTCAACATGACCGACGGCACTTCTCTCGCTCCCATGTGGTTCCATGACGACGAATCAGCCAGCTCGGTGCTTGGAATGACTAGGCACTGGGGTGGCGACGAGCTGCTGGTGTGGCTAGCTCACGCAGTATCCATAGAGCGCTCGTTGGACGATCCGAATCGCTACGAGCTACGCGAGTCCAAGTCGCCTTATGTTATACTCAGTGCATCGGTCACGCCCAATGCCTCAGCCGTACTGCAAGCTCCACAAAAGCAGCGCAACTCTCAATCGGAGCCGCTTTCCAGCTCAAAAATGGCTGATGCTCAGGGCGGCGGTGCATCCGATATTTTTGATTCGGCGATGAGTGGAAACATGGACCCGCTTATGCACCAAGTCAAGGAGCTGCGCTGGGGAATACTCGAGCGGTTCTCGCGCATTACTCGCACAGTGAAGGACGCGGCGACGTCTTTTATCGAAACGCCTGTTGGTCGCCAGGTCGCTCCTTTTATCCCGCCGTCGCTTAGCGGCCTAGGCTACGCGCGGTCTGCTGCTGGAAGCCTTGTCAAGGAGTATGAGGGCGCACGCATCTACTTGGCAAAGTGGGCGGCTCAGCACATTATTGACCAGCAGCACGAGGACGGTGAGCGCGAGTCTCAGCTGGCTACTTCGGGCGATCGCCGCAAGTCGCGAGACATGGGTCCAATGAGTATCTGGGAAGAGTGGATCACAGAGAACGGCGACTTGGGCGAGTTCGAGGTTATTACCACCAATCAGACGGCCAATTTGCCTCAGCCCATTCGAACACGCCCTCCGCTGACCGCCGAGCAGTGGTTTGGATTCTTTGAGCCCGCCAAGGATGCCAAGAACCCCGAGTTTAGGATGCTGGTCAGTTCTGATGATGTACGCAAAGCTATATTCGCTGGCGGCATAGAGGAGGATATGCGGCCCATGGTGTGGAAATATCTGCTGGAGATTTACCCCTGGGGATGTAGCGAGCAAGAGCGCAGGGACATTGACAAGGACCGCGTCGAGCAGTACTGGGTCTTGAAAGACAAGTGGCTAAGCGACCCCGATCTGAAGACATCCGACGACTTTATCGAGCAAAGCAGCCGCATTGAAAAGGACGTGCTGCGCACAGACCGCACGCTGCCTCTGTTTGCCACAGACTCCGTGTATGGCGGCGACGATGAGGCCAACTTGACGGAGCACGGCTTGCCAGGCTCGAGTGCCTGCTTGGAGCAGATGAAAGACATCCTGATGACGTTTCACTACTACGACAAGGCATCGCTGGGCTATGTTCAGGGCATGTCGGACCTGCTTGCGCCGATCTACTCGGTGTACCAGGACGAGCCAGCGACGTTTTGGGCGTTCACCGCTTTTATGAAGCGCATGCGCTCGCACTTTCTCCGGGACCAAACCGGGATGCAGGATGAGCTGACAACGATGGCGCACTTGATCGAAATTGCCAACCCGCGCTTGTATCGCCACTTGGAAAAGTGCGACGCGTCAAACATGTTTTGCTGCTATCGCTGGCTGCTGATCTGGTTTAAGCGCGAGTTCAGCTTTGAGAATATCTTGCGGCTGTGGGAGGTTCTGTGGACGGACTACCTGACTGATCGCTTTGTGCTGTTTGTCGCCCTGGCCATCTTGCAACGCCACGCAGACGTTATCATGGATCACCTCCAGTCGCCTGAGGAGGTCCTAAAGTACGTGCAGGATCTTTCGGAGACCATTGACTTGAACGATGCGCTCAAGGGCGCTGAAATGTGCTACTACAAGGTCCGCTATCGCGTACAGGTTGTTGAGCAAGCTCGTAGGGAGCGCAACTTGCCAGCATACAGCTCTAACCTGGCCGCGAATGCCAACGACACCAAGGCCGAAACTAGCGCGATCCCAGTCGCTGAGCAGTCTGGAGCAGCCGCTGACCCCGAAGTGCCGTTGATATCATTCGAGTGGGAGGAGCCTGTGGCCAGTACCAGCACCTCGGAAGAGCCTTCCCCAGCTCTGGGCAACGAGCCAAACAGCAATGAGCGCACACCCGAGGATGGTGTAGGCAATAGATCTGGCAAAGAGCGGGCTTCGGGTACCATTGCTGCGCTGCCGGAGATATCCGAAGCAGTTCACGACATCTTTGCTCGTGGATTCAAGCAGTAGGCCTGTCCTGAGCGCGGATCCAACTTTTTTCTCCCGTAAATATATCATTTATTATTGTTGATATCTGATCCGAGCTGGACGAGATCAGCCAACAAAGATCCTGATCTCGGACATGGTTGCCCGCGATAAGAAAATGAAAAGCTTTTTGTAGGCGCACGTCCTTTTTCCCTCCAAGAAACCAATTTATGCGAATGTACACAACGCTCTGTCAAATGCAAGCGAGGTATAAAAAAAACTACGTTATTGCAAAATGCTAGATGAAAAGAAAAGAAAAGGGCTAAATAGCCCAGTGTTATACCATGAATGTAGCTGCTGAAAACTTCGCTCGGACCCGCTCACACACTGGATCCGCTGCCGGACTCGTTTGCACCCGTGTTCTCAGCCGGTGGGACTGGCGTCGTTGGTGCCGTGACCATAGAAGGCACGATCTGTAGCTCAGTAGCAATATCGATGCCCTTGGATTCCAAGCCAGCACACAGTCGAGCGAAATCAGCATCGCTAATGGTGTCGATCATACACAACAAGGTGTCAAGGTCGTCGTTTGTGGGAGCTTCAGCGACAGCGCCTTGGTTGGGTACTACTGGCACTACGTCTGTGCCTTGGCCGTGGAGGCTGGGGGCCTCTGGCGCCGCTGGTACCGCTGGCACCGCTGGCACCGCACCTGTGGGGACTGCGGGTCCCGGCAATGCTGCGAGGCGGTTGAGTTCCTGGAAGATAGCTTCAAAATCGCAGTCTGATATCTGGCCATCGGCGACTGGGTTGGTAGGCGGAAGGTTATCAAGACCCGAGAACAAGAGGTCAGACGGGATGGTGCCATTTCCGGGGGCATTATCAAGCAGTGTGTTGTCAGCAACGGTCGTGCCGTTGACGTTGAACTGGAGGACGTCGGCTCCCATGCTGCCCATGGTGGAAATGACCGGTGGCACGGGCTGAGGCACTCCGTTGATGAACCAGTTATATGTATGGCTATCCAAACTCTCCAGGAAGTAAAGCACGTCATCGGCACTTATCTCTCTGTTGACCTGGTTGCAGTCGTAGTCCAGGTTGGTGCCATTGACCGTGTTGTCAACTAACTGCGCGTACCCACCAGCGTCGGCATTATTCACCGTGTCGTGAAGGTCATCCATGAGGTCCGCTTCGATCTCTTTGGCTAGGTCGCCGAGCTCCTCGCCGAGCCCCTCATTGTCAGACAACTCGAAGTCGTCAGGGTTGGGCAAGCGAGGTTGAGTGCTTGAGGTACCAGCGAGTTGCGCATTGCCCATGTTATTGGCAACATACTGGCTGCTGAGGCGGATCATGAAATCCCTAGCATCAGCTTCGCCACCAGTCAACATATTGTTACCGGCTTCCATGTTTATTAGACCGCGCTGGAGAGCGTCGATACCAGCCTGGCTGATCTCAGGCAGAGGGACCGAGGCTACCTGGCCGATAGGGTAGGCATTCGCTCCCGAGTTGCTGTTGATCCACGCGATGGCATCGTTGCCTGAACTAAATACTGGCACATTGATCGTGGCTCTCGGAGTGCTGAAGGCAAAGTTTGGCGGGATGGCACCAGGTACCGGGAACACCGTGTTGGGCAGGAGAGTGGGTACTACGGTGTTGGCTAGGCGTCGACGTCTAGGTTGGCTGAAGGTCCTACCGAGCTGGGCCATCTTTGCGTTAACAGTCTCGGTATCGAAAACCGGCTTATGCTTCTCCACCTCCTCGTCTCCAGAAAGCACCATGTCCTGGCCGATATCTGAAAAATCGCCCTCCATGCCTACATCATCTTTGGTGGGTGGCTCGGCCGCTTCGTTACCCAGGCTGACAGTGGGCTGCCCCTTGGCCATTTCTAAGTCGTTGACCGTGAGTGGTCTTTCCTCGACTTCCATTCCAGGGACGGCTGGGACTACCGTATCCATTTCTGCGTCAACTGTTGGTGGCAACATTGCCTGCACTGTGCCGGCGTCGTTGAGCATCTCTGCGTCTTGCATAGCTGTGCCGGGAACTAATGACTCGGCCTCCTCCATCACCATGTCAGTCGTGAGTGGCTCTGCATCCTCTACCGCCATGTCTGTCGTGGGCGGCTCCACATCTCGCATGAAAGTATCGGTGGTGAACGGTTCCACTGGTTGCAGGCCAGCATTGATCAGCATATCTTGGTGCCCTACGTAGGAGCTGGCAAATGGCTCGCCTGCCTGCATAGTCACTTTGCCGCCAGGCAACACACCGTTGCTACCTGGGACCATGGTCTGCACACTGCCGCTGGGCTTGGTGACTGGACCAGCTGCTTGTTTAGTCACGAAAGGCGTAGGAAGCGGAGTCGCAGAATGCACAATAGTGCTCGTAGCGACAGGATGCTCCTGCTTGGTCGGGACATTAACAACAACTTCGCCGGTGCTATCAGAAGGCCCGCTGCTGTTGCTGCTATTGGCAACCGCATCCGCAACATCGGCATCCTGTCCCTTGTTGCTTTTGCTTGAGCAAAGCATTGCAGACTGTGTAGCGATGTCCATAGCGGCAGGCTCAGCGACTCTGCCGCCTGTTTCAGCGACAGTGTGCACCTGTGTAGCGATAAGAGCGGTGGAGGCGGGTTCATTGGGTCGGGCAGTCGGTGCTGGGGTGACAGCACCATTGCTATTGCTTGCACGACGTCTCTCAGGCTTACTAGTAGCCTTGGTGACGACTACTGGAGCACTGTTGCGCCGGACTTTGGGTGGCTCACTGTCGATGCTAGTGTGACAAGCCTCATCCGTCCTACTGCTGGTGTTGCTGGCAGGGAGCACGCCACTCGACTCATTAGCGATGTTTCTGGCAGAAGACTCGCTGCGTGGGCCGTCGTCGTTCTCAGCGACCTTTTCAGCAACAGACTTGTGGGCCATCTCGCCACTGGTGTTGCTGGCAGGGGATTCGCTGCTTGACCTGCTAGTGCTAGCAATCGGCCCTACTGGCTGGACAGCCGCACCGGCGTTGTTGGCATCGGCGGCAACACCCTCAGTGGCGCCATCTGCAGAGACCGACTCCACGGGCTGCCTACTGATAGTGAGTGGCTCGTTATGCGTGATGCCGGTGCTGCTTGGCGAGTCGTCACGGTCGCTACTGGAAAGAGGTGCACTAGTCGCTTTGCCGCTGTCGACAATGTCAATGTTAGTGGTCGGCTCAGCGGACTGCTTGTCGGGACTTTTGCTCTTCTCATGAATGTCCTCATCGCCGTAGTGATTCAGCGCACCGTAAGCCACCAGGTCGCTGTAGTGCATTGCCATATACAGGTCTTCAACTCTGCCGCAGTTGAAGAGGTAAGACCACGGTAGTTTGGCAACAAGCTGATGGGCACAGAAGCAAGCGAGCAGAGCCTTGTCCATATTGATTGGCTCTACGTACCAATCCGAGTACTGGCCTCCCATCGACGAGTAGGCCCAGTAGTGCGAGTGTATCATGCCCGGACTGTAAATTTCAGTCAGCACGCTACCCAGGGATCGAGTCGTCGCTACCATAAAGCTCTGGTTGGGTCTGTCAAGTGACACTGTTGCCAGTATGGTGGGCTTGCCGCGCATTCGATCCGCAAAAGCCTCAGCTTCGGGCGAGAAGCAGAATCTACGGCGTAGGTCCCAGCCGATTTTGATGGGCCAGGTAATGAATGCACCACTGGGAGACTCCAACACGCCCAGCCATTTGCCATCCACAATCCTATGAGCCTTTTCAGGCGTCCAGAGCATCTTAAAAATTGGCTCCAGCGCAAGGGAGTTGGATGAAGGGTAGCGCAGTGACAAATCCTCAGGCTCCTCAGACCGCTGCAAAGTAGGCAGTGACGGTGGCTCAGCCTGCTGTGGAGCCGTCTCCTGCAAACCCGGCGATGACAGCCTCTCGGACCGCTGTGGGATAGGCGGAGACAGCTCCACGGTTTGCTGAGAAGTTGGAGGACACGACTCCATGGTCTGCTGAGAAGTTGGTGGACATAACTCCATAGTCTTCTGTGAAGCTGGTGGGCGCGGCATCTTGGTCTGCCGCGAAGGTGGTGGACACAGCACTGCAGCCACGTGCGAAACCGCTGGTTGTGCCACAACAGTCTGACACGAACCCGGCAGCTGCGAAACATATGGCCATGCAGCCTGTGGACGCATAGACTGTGGCCTGGAAACCGGCGGACGCGAAATCGGCGGCCCAGAAACTGGCGGCTCAGAAACTGGCGGCCCAGAGACTGGTGGACGTGAAGCTGGCGGCTGCGAAGTCGGCGGTGGCGGCACCTCAGTCTGCTGCGAAACCGGCGGAGGCGGCTCATCAGGCAGCCGCGATGTTGGCGGCGGCGGATTGCGCTTATAGACGCGAGCGCGGATGACGTTGCGCGTCTTGCGGGGCTCCGGCTTGTACCGGGCCAGCTCCCGATAGTAGCGGGCGGTAATGCTATTGTACTCAAGGTACTTAGCAGTCGCCCACCAGCACGCGAAAACAGCCGTCCATAAGAATACGAACTGAGTGAAGCACAACTCATGTGTGCTCCACCACAGCAGCAGGGCGAGGGCACACCCAAGCAGGATGCGCTCCATGGCGGTCATTTTTGAAGAAGAAAGGAAGAAAGTATGCAAAGTACAAAAGTACAAAAAAACGTAAAGGTTAACACCAGGGGGAATCAGAAGCAAGAGGGCTACGATTCCTGTTCCTTGCTTTTAAGTGCCCTCAGCTGGACGTGAAAAATTCAGGGGATGTTGATTTCCCGTGCCAGTTGCCGCGAGTGGCTTTTGCTCTGGGTGGCTTTGCTCCGCAGCGCGATCCCTACGAGTATGAGGGGAGCTGGGTTGGGTATTGTCATACAAGCAGCTCTCTACTCCACTCGAAGACAATTGGCATCCTGTTGACGCGTCATCTTTTGCTTGTCCGTGGTACTGTGGGGGAAAGCCTCTGTCGCCATTTCCCCTCCCCTTGGAAGCTTACAGAAGCGGGGATCGATTGTCCTTGGTACTCCAACTCAGGGACAAAAACCCGCTCTTCCTTTTTCTGCTACGGTCCGATCTAAGAGTGCAGTAGCACCTCGACTATATTTTTCAAAGCAAATACGCTGCTGAGCAACACACTCCTTTCAGCAACGAAATGCTCTTTTAATCTCAGAAAAGGGTCAAGCTTCCGATTTTCACTGCTGCTTGGCGATCCTCTAAGAAAACCCATTAGAGTTTGTGGTGGTACCAACACGCTATGAGTGCACTAGATGGCTGCCATCTCTTTTATTAGAAAAGCGATGTGTTCAAAAGTTTTAGCGCACATGGACGACTTCCAAGCTAGGCTAGGTAGTGGTAGATCGATGGGTCGGTGTCATCACGCTTCAAGTAGTCGCGCTCAATCAGCGTTTCGATGCGCTCCTTAACTTCGGTAGCCGTAGAGTTGAACTTTAGCTGACCCGGAAGCTCGCTCATCAACGTTGGGTGGTCAGCTTGCTTGCGGGCCTTTAAGATGCGCACAATAGCTGCATCCACTTGGTACATGCGGTCAAACTGGATGTGCTCTTCGACCTCCTTGCTCTCATTTTCTACTTCCTTGAGCAAGATCTGCCCAATCTTGATACGCGCATGCGACGACTTGAATGCCGCATTGAATGTGAATACGTCGGTTTCTGCCACGTCCCGCCCCCTTGGCTCCTTTGTAAGGACGCGGAGCTTGCCACATGCCAATGACTGCAGTGTGCGAGTCAGCTCGACGCCCTCGAGACCCGTGTTTTCTTGAATCTGCTCGTAGGAAAGCACATCCTGCTCAGAAAACAAAAGCAGCACGGTGCCCTGCATAATAGTAAGCGAAAGCTCTTTGATGCCCTCGTCAAAGACCACCTTTAGCAAGCATGTGCCCAGGTTCGGTTGCCAAAACAGTTTGCGACCGTTGTGCTTTTCGTTGTAGAACCGAACAAACTGCTCCTGTGCCAGCTCGACATCCCGAGGTATGACTAGCGGCAAGGGCTCGTAGGCGGGCCAGAACGCCTGAGTCAGAATGGTCGCATGGAAATCAATACCACTGGTCTCTTGCGCCTGCTGTAGGTTGGTGAGCTTTCCCTCCAAGTCGCTCGAGACGTCCATATCGCGGAGCATGCCCTCAAGCCGCTTGGTGTATCCCGGGCCATACTCAACGCGCAGCTTTTGGATCATTGAGCGTTCAGTATCGATTGACACGCTTTTGTTGTAGAGCAAGCGCTTGGCCAGGTCGCGCTTATAGTAAGCCTCAAACAGATCCTTGTCGTTGATGAATCGGAACAGTACAACTACGCGATCGAGCAAACTTTCAACGTCTTCGTTGGTCGTCGATCTGTTGCCTGAGCGCATGCACTGGTCTATGAACTTGGCTGTCAGCTGTGCAGGCTTGTTCCGCCGCGAATTGACAAAACCCTCAAAGGACTCGCGCAGTGCGTGAGCCAGTATGCCATTGTTCTGGAACGCGCTCGTCATAATGTCGTCTAGGCGCTGCTTCAGCGCCAGCAACTCTGATACTAGACTGACGTCGAGTTCGGGCGCTTGCACTAGGCGTAGCCCAACCTTCTTGATGTACATAACCCAGTACCGCTTCAAAGATTCAATCTTGCCCACAGAGGACAGCAGTGAATAAAAGTTGGCCAAGTCAGCAAGCATAAAAGCGTCAACCATTGCGTCAAAACTCGTCGTCAATAGCCGCTCTGCATGCTTCTCAATAAGCTGAGTCAGAATAGTACTCAACAGCGGCCCCTTGCCGTTTGTGTTCAGGTAGCGAGCAGCGCGCTGGGTCTCCTCGTCAATGCGAAGCTTTACATGCGCCAAATACTGCGGAACAGACATGGTGCTTGCAAGATTGCTGCTAGACCGTGACTCTTCGGCAGGCTGGATTGCGACCAAGCTGCCAACCAGTCGTCTGCTCTCCCTGGCATAGTAGTCGCGCGAGGCGTCAATAAGACTCGGCATAAAGAACTGCGAGCTTAGTCCAAGGTCGACAAGCATCTGCACCAGACTTAGCAACGACTCCTGGTCAGCCGACTTGCCATCCCGCTCCTTTGCGACTTCGCCAAGAATCAATCGTATAAGCTTGGATTTCATGCCCGTATCAACTAGGCACTGCCGCACCACGCTCAGACCCATGGACCACAGGGACGCGACATTGGCTGACTGTAGTACATAGGTGCGGTCCAAGTAAAGAAAAACGCACTTTATCATGTCCAGTTGCTGCGTATAGGCTGCCCAGAACTGCGTCGTCAGATTGAGCACCGACGCGTCAGGTTGGTAGTTGATTTCGCCTAGACGCTGGCATGTGTATGTCTCTAGCTCGGCTTTTGCCATCGCGTAAACGTCGCTGCCAAACTTGTGCAGGCAGAGGCCCTCGCAGTCGCGGTACAGCTCCTCCAGCCCCTGTGGAGTGGGTTGGCTCTGCTGAATAGCCTGGATAGCGCTTTTTAGTCGTGCGAGCGCGTCTGTCTTGTAATTCGCAGGCAGAGGCGTCATTGCTCGGAGCCCCTTTATAATCAGTCTTTTCTGAGGTCCCACGGCGGGCGACCCAGCGCGCTTATTTGCCCACATGCTTTCGTAGAGGCGATGGTGTAGACTAGAACAGCTAATGAGAGGGGTGTCAGTAAATTAAAGAGCTGTTGCAGAATACAAGCTCCAGTGTGGCACGCTCAGAAAACGCGCCCAACCAAAGCCAGCATCAACTGATTAAATCCCTGAGTTGATTAGATCTAGCGTTGTGCTAGCAAAAGCGATTGACAGCCAACAAAGATGCAACGTGTCCGCTTGAGCAAGTCTTGCCTTCCTTTGACGAGTACTTTTTTAAAAAGAGTAAGGGTGCCTACGTTAACACCTGGCAAAGAGTTTGGAAATAAAAATACAAATAACAGCGGGAGAGGATATGTAAATAGACCTTTATTTTCTTTTTCAATGCGTAAAAAGAAAGTGGGTGGGTGGATTAAAAGCTATCAGCCTGTATGGTGTTCTCTAGGAGTCTTATAAAAAGAAAGAGAGAATGACAGCCCTCCTCTCTTTTATTCTCATTCTCACCTTTTCTGTATTACTTTTAACATTCATACATCTTTATTTGTTTTTTGGGGGAGGGAGGCATAGTTTTAGATGAATAATATCACTGAGTTTCTGGTGTTTGGATTCAGGAGCATTGAGGATTACTCACACTGCTATTTTCAAGCAATTCTAACTAATGGAGATTGCATGGTCGCAGACCTTTTGGAGTACACCCTATCTAATTATAATTTGGGCCTGGACTATGAGTATGAGTCAGATGTAGTCGTTTTTACCGTCAAGCCCGGAGACACGCATATGAAGATTTTTCCAAATGACAGGCTGTTGGATAGTACTATGTGGGTTTAGAATAAACCCTATATATAATTATCCTAAATATACGAGTTAAAATCACTAAAGAGATCTCGCACCACTAATGTCCCGTAGCGCCATATTTAAACAGCGCCGCCATAGTCACTTGTAATCATAATCGCAAGATTGTGATCATGGACTCGTAATCGCGATCTGGCCGACTATACTCGCTGCTATCCAACACAGGCCGTTGGACGACTCATTCTTTCGGGAATGCGAATATAACGGCAACGCATATAAAATCGGCATGGCATGTGGACGTGTGTACCATGAACTACTGAGAAACGATATGGAGCACCCACCATCTCCAACGCTAGAAAGTGCTGCGAAGCTTGTCAGATTAAATATTTCCAATGATTTAACTCGGCCATTGACTCCAGCATCAGATTTTGCCGCATATATTGTTTGGGCCAATTCACTTGGGTATTTGGGCCCTTAATCCAGTTTCATTTGTACGCACTGCAAGCAAGCAAGGCCATAATTACATACTGTCAGCTAGAGCGTGTTTTAGTTAGGTCTTTTTATTAGAAACAAATATATACGCTTCGCTTGCACCAGCAGCTTTTAAACTCCACACGGCAAAAGCTCGGCCAGCAAATCCACATTCATGGTAAATCTATTGGTAAATTTATTCTCCACGACACACGTTGCCTGGATTTCACATGTTGGACGATGCGGGCGCACGCGCGCAGTCTTACTGCCCTCCTTCGGGCGAACCAGTCCACCCGTTCTCGCCGATGCTGCAGGCGGCTTCGCTCCCACCCGATCACTGGCTGTGCTTCGGGCACTGTATGACCAGTGAGCACACAAAAAAAAGGCCTAGCCGGAGATCGGGAATCGGAAACACCTCGGCCAAAAAGCATTGCGCAATTAAAGCAGCATGGATTTGTGCATAGAAAGTGGGTTGGACGGAGCGGGGGAGGAGGCGGAAGTTGATAGGGGGTGTTTTCTAATGTTTCCACGCCCCCAAAAAAATAGTGTAACTCAGGGCACTAGTGCTGGATGAGCGCAAAAGCGGTCAGACCTTTCTTAGTAATCTGGACAATCTTCTTTCACCTCGTATAAAATCCCCCTCTCTTGTTGCTACTTCTTTCTTTTCTGGTCCCTATGTTTAAGCGCTTCTTGTCTCTCAATCTCTATTCTTCTACTCGCCAGTTCGCACGAGCGTACGCCATCCCCCGATCAACAGCCCAGCGCATTGCTCTAAAGGGCTCAACAAAGCAACCCACAGAATCCAAGATGATAAGTATAGGAACCAGCTACGTGTTTTCGCCGGTCATGCTAGCGACATGGGCAGCCTGCTGCATGGCGTTCGGCGTTTCAATCAGCCTATTTGGCGTAGACCAGGGGTGGATAAACTTTGTCGGTGGCAGCAAGACCAACAAAGGTGAGCTACTGTCGCAAGACTCTGAGGACGAAGAGCAGGGAGAAGATACTTTGAGTGCCAAGGAGGAATACGCCGCTATAACCGCTCGGCTTATGAGCACGGATGTGGCCAAGGAGTGCTTGGAAAACACGCAGGAGTGGAAGCGGCTGCCGTACTTTTGGAATACGCGTGACAAGTCTTTTGAGTCTGCGTTTATCCCCAGCACCCTCCATGCTCCCGACAAGATGAGCGTGGAGCCAGTCGTCTTTTTGAATCGCAATCGCCAGCAGTTTGTCTTCATTATCCATATTGGCAAGCGTCTGTGCGGCCACGATGGTATTGTGCACGGTGGCGTTCAGGCGACGCTGTTTGACGAGGTTACTGCTCGCCCGGCTTTCTGGAACCTCCCGCGCAATGTTGCGCTAACCGCCTCGCTCAAGGTGAACTACCGCAGGCCAGTAGTAGCCGACCAGATCCTTGTTTTCAAGACCCAGCTGTCCAAGCTTGAGGGCCGCAAGGCCACTATCACCGCACAGCTCGAGGATCTCAAGGGCAACCTGCTGAGCGACGCCGAGGCGCTATATGTTAGCCCCGGCAACGAGAAGCTCTTCCCCGACAACTCGTCAAGGATCAAGGCCTTTGAGGACACGTATCCTGGCAGCTTTTAGACATACATTAATCTCCCTTACACTCAAATACAGCCATGAAAAGATAGAATGAGCATCACGCGGTGGCCTTCCAAACATTGCACGCCTGCGCGACTGCCGCGACAGTGCCACAGACACCCACTGCCACATCAGGGAACGTCGACCCACGGATAGACCAGTGCAGGGTCAGCGGGAAGTAGCAGGCGTTGATAAGCAGCTGTGTCTTCCAGCTCTTGGTCTCGGCACTAACGGCATCCAGCTCCACTTGCATCTGCGTGGCATCGATCTTATCTCGAGTGTAGATCTCCCGCCTCTTGCCCTGGATAAGGCAGTACTCCTCCCCGAGACGCACAAACTGCATGGCAACCCACACTGCCCAGAACCGGCACGACCAATAGCCAGAGATGTCTACGAGGTTCTCCGAGAACGGGAGGATCTGGTGCGCTCCAAGCCAGTAGATGTGCTCTAGGGGGTAGTAGCACACCAAGGTCAGGTTCATAATGCGGTCAAGCCACTGCAAAAGCCGCGTCTTCGCGGGGAATTGTTCTGCATAGCGGATGTACTGAGCCATAGGAACCAGTCCAGTCAGACGAATCATGATTCGGTAGTCAGCGACCAGGTTAGACAGCATGCGCACGCGCTCCGAGGCAGATTTTTGCCCGCGCTTGGCAAAGAGCCAGACAACGACTTTTGTAAAGTACTGGGTCAGCTACATAATAAAAGCAAGTTTGCGCGTAATGGTGTACTTAGCAAAAAGAAGGCTGCTGTGGCTCAGAGGTTAGCACGTGAAACAAGCAAGAGAAGGCCCGCTTACCATCCAGAACTTGTCATGGCCGCTACCAGACGATAGAAAGCGGATGATGTGGTCCAGCGTGGGCGCAGGTCCTTTGAACATGCGTTTAAGTGCTAGGGTCACTACATGGCTGTTCCGGAGCCGCTTGGCGGAGCTGGTAGGCAGGCTCTTCGCGCTTGTGGCTGGCAGTGATGGAGATGGAGCTGCATCCCGCTGCTGGACAGTCTCAGCACTAGTGTCTATGCCAGCATCCGAACTACTGGACGAGCCTACAGCTCCCGTTTGCGCTTCGTCAACCAAGACACCCGAGGCCTCAAGCGAGTTGTCTGCAGTGCTGCTATCGGCCATATCTCCTTGCTTAAAGTGTCGAATTCAACTGCGAGCAACGGGGGGCAGAGTGGGAGAGTTTAGCGTGGGTGCACGGTTTGAAGGTACAAAAAAGATATTAAAAAGATAATACAGGAGACAGCAAGAGGAGAGAAAAGGAGTACGCGAAGGCATGGGGTCGTATAAAAGTGAGTGCGTGCCATCGCCGCCAGCGGAGGATTTGGGCTGTCAGCAGCCTTGCGCGCTCACGGATGTATAAATGCGCCGCCGCCTCGCACGCTCACCTACTCCGTTCTGCGCTGCACATATGCCATGTAAGGCGATGCGTTGCCTCTCGCTCGACAGCATCACATAAACATACGGCTCAGAGAATATCAGCAAGCGTCTCCCCCTAGAGCCATTCAGGCGGGTCAACAGGGATTCTGACCAAGTCCGTATCAAAGAGCTCAATAAACTGCTCATTGAGGATGCGCACTTTGGGCCCAGCAAACCTGCGGTACTCCTCAAATATCGACGCCAAATTCCAGCGTTGCAGCTTGCGCAGACACCCAACAACCGTGCCAGTGCGGTGCCGACCAATGTTGCACATTATCGCCATCGGGTGATTCTTCTTGTCCAAGACCAAGTTAAAGGCCTCGAGGATCATGTCCTCAGTAATCGGGTCAGACGCATTGCCGCTCTCCAGTACTCCTAGATGGTGCAGCTCAATCTCCTGGTCGTCGACAAAGTTCATCACGTTCTGGTTTGGCTCCTCGGGCGCAAGCCATACAATGCATCGCAGCCCTAACTTTTCCATGAATGGAAAGTTTAGCTCGTTGGGCTGCCCGCATCGGTACAGGTCGTTCTCGACATACCCAAAGTTCACTGGCGGAATATAGTGCTGGTAAGCGGTCCGACCCATCGTGGATCTGGCTGGTATCTGGCAGAAGAGGGAAGTGGAAGAGGACAGAGAAAAGGCGAGGGCAAAGGCAAAGCACCTAAAAATATAGTCCCAATTGACTCTTCGTGGCTCGTGCAGAGATTGTGGTGCATATCTGGCTGCCATAAGCCCAAACTCCAATTGCTTCAAGGAAAACTAGTGCGAAAATCGGCGCAAGCTTGAGCATTTCAAGCCAACTCCCCTTTGTTCCGTTGTATTTATCTCATACTATCGTTGACAATGAGCTTGCGAGAATGGGCGTCCGACACTATAATCGACCTTATTGGCGAGACTAGCAGCGAGCTCGTCGACTATGTCTTGCACTTGGCATCGGAGTGCACTAGTAACCTCAGTCTAGCGACGTCGCTCAGTTCTGTCGGCTTACCAAAGGGCGAGGCGACAGACACGTTTGCCAAGGAATTGTACTCGCGCGTACCTAGCAAAAGGCCTTCGGTGCCAGCACCAGCTCGCCCCCAGTCGGGCAGGGCCAAGGGATCTGAGCTTGACCGTTCGCGCCAGCCAGCTACATCCATTAAAGATGGTGTAGACCACTTGAGCATAGAAGAAAACCTGTCTGCTAAGCCTGAGTTGCCAAGAAATGACTCTGAGCCACGCTCTCGTGCCAGCGGAGGGCGGAAAAGAACCACAGCACAGGGCGGATGGAGCAGCGACGAAGAGGATCGCAGCGCACTGGAGGAGCGGATCAAGCGTGCCAAGGCAGGTACGGTCGATGGCCAACCCGAGCCCGCACAAGCCAGCGATAATGCCGATGAAGGCGAGGCGGGGTATGAAGGCGAGATGGACAAGGACGCCGAAGAGCGCGATGCGTTTGCCGAAAGGCTCAAGCAAAAGGACAAGGACCATACGAAAAGGCTCGTGGAGGATCGCTCTTCTGCCAACGACACGGAGCTCCAGCGCCGTCGCAATCTTGCCAACGACCATGAAGCGCGACGCGAGGCACTCCCTGAGATCCGCAATCGGGCTCGCCAGGAGTACCTCAAGCAGCGCGAAGAGCAGCGCCTAGAGATCCTGCGCCAAGAGATTGCCGACGAAGAGGATCTGTTCAGGGGGCAGACACTTACCGATAAGGAAATCAAAGACTTGGAGTACAAGAAAGAGCTCCTGCGCCTGGCCGAGGAGCGCAAAAACATCAGCGACGAGACAGATACGTATGCGATGCCCGAGGACTACATCACAGAAAAGGGCAAGATTGACCGGAAAAAGAAGCAGGATGCGCTCTTTAAGCGATACGAGGATCCCAGTGCCCGGCGCACTAAGCAAGGCGGCGCACCAGTACTGACCGAGCAGGAGCAGTGGGAGCAGCAGCAGGTAGGCAAGGGAAAGCTCGATGTCGGCGCGAGGGGCAAGGCTGCTGCTACGACAGAGTCAGGCGGAAAGGAGTACGATTACGTACTGGATCTGGCTAACATCGACTTTGTGTTGGAGGAAACGATGAACGCAGAGAAAAAGGAGGACAAGCGGCAGCTAGCAATCGATGCCTATGAGCGGCAGCGCCGCACTATCAAGGAAGTCCGTGAGTCGCTGCCAGTCTACAAGTATCGCGACGACCTGTTGGCGGCCATAGAGCAGTTCCAGATCCTGATTATTGTTGGCGAAACGGGCTCGGGCAAAACGACCCAGATCACACAGTACCTTCGCGAGGCAGGCTACACCAAGAACCAAAAGCGCGTTGCTTGCACACAGCCGCGTCGTGTGGCAGCGATGAGCGTTGCGGCGCGCGTTGCAGAGGAGGTTGGCACAAAGCTCGGGCGCGAGATCGGGTATGCGATTAGGTTCGAGGACTGCACGTCCGATAAGACCGAGATTGTCTACATGACCGACGGCTTGCTGTTTAGAGAGTTTATGACCGAGCCAGACTTGAGCGGATACTCGGTTATCATGATCGATGAGAGCCATGAGCGCACGCTGCACACTGACATTTTGTTTGCACTGGTCAAGGACATTGCGCGATTCCGGCCCGATCTCAAGCTGCTGATCTCCAGCGCGACGATGGATGCGCAAAAGTTCTCAGAGTACTTTGACGATGCGCCTATTTTCAAAATCCCCGGTCGGCCATTCCCAGTGGATATTTACAACACAAAGGCGCCCGAGGCCAACTACTTGCAGGCGTGCGTTACAACCGTGCTTCAGATCCATGCTTCGCAGCCCAAGGGCGATATTCTGGTATTCCTTACGGGCCAGGACGAGATTGAGCAGGCGCAAGAGAGCCTCTCGCAAGCGATGAAATCCCTTGGCAGCAAAGTCGCCGAGCTCATTGTCTGTCCGATCTACGCCAACTTGCCGTCTGAGCTGCAAGCGCGCATATTCGAGCCGACGCCCGAAGGTGCGCGCAAAGTGGTACTGGCTACCAATATCGCCGAAACGTCAATCACCATTGACGGCGTGGTCTACGTGATTGACCCAGGCTTTGTCAAGCAAAATTCGTACAATCCGCGGACAGGCATGGAGTCATTGCAAGTGGTCCCTTGCTCGCAGGCCTCTTCCAACCAGCGCGCTGGCCGAGCGGGCCGCGTTGGCCCGGGAAAGTGCTTTCGCATGTTTACGCAGCACGCGTTTCTTACCGAGATGGACGCCAGTACGCCGCCAGAGATCCTGCGCACTAACCTCTCGAGCGTGGTCCTCATGCTCAAGTGCATTGGTATCAACAACCTGATTGAGTTTGACTTTATGGATCCGCCTAGCCCGGCGGCGCTGCAACATAGCTTGGAGCACTTGTATGCGCTGGGCGCGCTCAACGACCGTGGCGACTTGACCAAGCTGGGACGCCGAATGGCCGAGTTTCCGATGGATCCGATGATGGCCAAGGCGCTTTTGGCCTCGGAAAAGTACCGCTGTTCGGAGGAGATGGCGTCGATATGTGCGATGCTGTCCGTGTCTTCGGCTATCTTTTATCGGCCAAAGGAGAAAAAGGTGCAAGCGGATCGGGCACACGCCAACTTTGTACGTCCTGGCGGCGACCACATTGTCCTGCTGACGATCTGGGAGCAGTGGGTTGAGACTGGGTGCTCGATGCAGTGGTGCTACGAGAACTTTATTCAGTATCGATCCATGTGCCGTGCCCGCGACTTGCGCGACCAGATCATCGGCCTGATGGAGCGAGTAGAGATTATCCCAGAGTCTAACCCGAACCCGGGCGACACCGAGCCGATCCGCAGGGCCATTACTGCTGGGTTCTTTTACAACAGCGCACGGCTGCAAAAGTCGGGGGACAGCTATGCTACTATCAAACGCCGCCAGACCGTACACATTCACCCGAGCAGCTCCTTGCACGAGGACAAGCCCAAGTTGGTCGTTTACTTTGAACTTGTGCTGACCTCGCTCGAGTTTATGCGCCAGGTTATTGAAATTGACGCAAAGTGGCTCTTGGAGCTAGCGCCACACTACTACAAGAAAGGCGATGTCGAGGACGATATCAAGCGCAAGATGCCAAAGGTCATAAAGTCCTAGACCGTCGAGACCGCTCCTCTCGATCAGATCAAGGGGAGGGAGATATCTGTGGGGCTTGCCCCCTTGGAGCATTTTTAGTCATTCTTCTTCCTGAGTATCACTTTGTAATATTTATTTTTCCGATACACATGCTCGGGCTGAGCTCCTTTTCAAAGCACAGTCGCTCTCTCGGGAGGACGGTACCTGGCTCTGCTTGGCATTGGCCAGCAAAGTGCACAGCGGCTTTGAATTGGCACAGGGGTGTGTCGACCAGCCTTTTGGAGCGGCGAATCAGTCTATGGAACCAGGAGAAGGAGCGACAACAGACAGCCGCGACTGAATTGCGCAATGGTGCCACTTCACTGGATTCAGCGAGTCACGCAATGACGATAACGGCGTTTGGGTCGAGCCAAGAGGTTGCTGCCAACGTTAGCACGCCGCTGGACTTGGCGCGCAAATACGACCAGAAGCACGCCAAAAACTATATTGCAGCTCTCGTAAACGGCAATACACTGTGGGATATGCGGCGACCCCTGCCGCCATCGACCAGCAATCTAGAGTTTCTGACGTTTGAGAGTGGCAAAGCCAGGGCAAAGGAGGTGTTTTGGCACTCGTCGTCGCACCTCTTGGGTGCAGCGCTGGAGAGGATCTATGGCGACGACTTGATGCTGTGTGACGGGCCGGCGCTGCCAGAGGGCGGGTTCTTTTACGAGTTCTTGCTGCTCGATCCTAGCAAACACTCGGCTGCCAATCGCCTAAGACGAGATGTGTCCTATGCTGAGCGCATTAGCGAGCTCTGCGGTACCAAGGCGGCCTTGGGTGGTCTTCAGTTTTTGACGGCAGCTGATATGGACCGTGTGCATAAAGTGGCAATGGAAATCGCTGGCGAGAAGCACACATTTGAGCACATGGATGTTGACTATGACATTGCTTGCGAGTTGTTCTTGGACAACCCGTTTAAGCTCCATTTTCTAGATCGTGCCCGCAGCCAGCTCGAGCGCCAGCAAAACGGTGACACCAAGGCCAGCGGGTTTGGTCTGTATAGATGCGGCAATATGGTTGATTTGTGCCGTGGTCCGCATATCGTACACACGGCGCAAATACAGGCACTTGCCATTAATCGCGTATCGTCCGCACACTGGATTGGGTATTTGGGCGATAGCGAAAACTCTGTCGGCAGCACTCCACAGCAGACAGCTCCAGTCCTGAATCGTGTGTACGGCATCTCCTTCCCTGCGCAAGCCATGCTGAAAGACCATCAACGGCAGCTGAAAGAGGCTGCTCAGCGCGACCATCGGATCGTTGGTAAGGAGCAAAAGCTGTTTATGATGCACCCGTGGGCGCCCGGGTCTGGCTTCATTCTACCACACGGCCAGCGCATGGTCAATGCTGTCATGACGACGATCCGGCGCAAGTATGCCAAGTACGGATTCGACGAAGTGAGCACTCCCCTGATGTACAACCGCCGGCTGTGGGAGACCAGCGGACATTGGGAAAACTACCGTGACGACATGTTTGCCATTTCTAGCAACGATGCCGCCAAGAGGGCATCCATCCACGGCTGCTGCAGCCACGACCACGATACGTGCGAAGATGGCGGGTCGTCTAATGAGCCAGAGTTTGGACTCAAGCCTATGAACTGTCCTGGACACTGCCTGATATTTGCCAGCGAGCAGAGGTCGTATAGGGACTTGCCTATTCGGTATGCTGACTTCAGTCCCCTGCACCGCAACGAAATCGCTGGCGCGTTGTCGGGGCTTACGCGAGTGCGCAAGTTCCACCAAGACGACGGGCACATTTTTTGTGCTCGCGAGCAAGTGGCAGATGAGATAGCGGCGTGCCTCCAGTTGATCGGCGAGATATACGAGATATTTGGGTTTAAATCCTATGAGCTCGCCTTGTCCACTAGGCCGCTGAGCTTCATGGGCGAGGTTTGCGAGTGGGATGAGGCCGAGGACGCGCTAAGGGAGGCACTGGGCAAGAGCGGGCAGGCGTGGACGCTGAACGAAGGCGATGGCGCCTTTTATGGACCCAAGATCGACGTGCGGGTGCAAGATGCCCTGGGTCGCAAGCACCAGACTGCGACCATCCAATTGGACTTTCAGCTCCCGCAGCGCTTCCAGCTAAAGTACACGGGAGCCGACGGGCTGACTCACCGCCCAGTGATGATCCACCGTGCCGTACTGGGCAGCATGGAGCGGATGCTGGCTATCCTCATTGAGCACTGGGGCGGCAAGTGGCCGTTCTGGATCAATCCGCGCCAGGCTATTGTCATTCCAACTACGGCTTCGGCTGCGGATATTGTCGAATATGCGCAGATGGTGCGCGGCGTGTTGGCGGGCGACAAGAACCCAGCGTCTGTCGACAGTCACCGGTTCTTTGTCAATGTGGATGTGTCGGGCAACACGATGAACCGTGCTGTCAGAGAGGCGCAGCTAGCTCAGTATGGATTCATACTGGTGGTTGGTGAAAAGGAGCTTCGTAGCGGCACTGTGGACGTTCGCAGGCGCGAGGGCGGCCAGCGTATCGGCGCAATGACTATTGCCGAGGTCAGGGCTATGTTCCAAGACCTGGTAGAGACGTACAAATAGACATTTATCTTATTCTTCTAGCTATCTATGTATATTACATGCGGTGGACCAAATAGTCCATTAGCATGGCAACGACGCTGACACTCAGACTGTTGCCTAGCAGGCGATACCCCTGTCTGGTGCTGGTTGCTGCGGGGAAGGAGAATTCGGCGGGGAAGCCCATGAGGTTGGCGACCTCGCGCGGCGTGAAATAGCGCGTGTTTTCTTGTGTCTTTGGATCCTTACCTACCACACCCGCCAGCTGTACGGCCGATCCAGTGCCTTCGGCGTAATGCGTGTATCCTTTGGTGAAGCAGCAGGTGCGGCGGTCCTCGGGAGTAATAAAGTCCATGACATAGTCGTACTTTTCTAAAACCTTTGGGCTCAGACGATATGGCTCCGCCTCTTCATTTGACAAGCTCTCCATATAGTGCTTCACCTGGCGCACTTCATCGTGGTGCCAGATGCCTCGTTCAAAGTCCACATGGCCATCGGCATCGGCGGCAGGTTGGATCAGATTGACGCCAGGAACGCAGTGCCGAAAGTTTGGCGGAAACTCATCGGTCTCACCCACAGAGTCATTGGGCGGTTGATCGAGTTTGGCCAAGAGGTAGTATCGAGTACGAGAGTTTGGTATGCACAGCTGCAGTGGGTTCAGCACGTATTCTTCGAAGCGATATCCGAGCCGCAAGAGCTGGCGCAGGAGAATCGGCCGGGTATCCGACTTGTCAAAACCGGCGACGTTCTCCATTAGCAGGTACTTGGGCTTGCTCTTGAGCTTTGCTAGTAGATCGATTATGAACAGAAAGCTCTTGGAGCGAGGGTCCTCCGATCCCTTTTGCAGTCCCTGGCGTGTGTATGGCTGACATGGCGGGGACATGGTCCAGAGGTCGGCTCGCAGTGCCTCGAACATTGACATGGGCAGTGCCTCGATGTTCCGCTGCATAACGGGCACCCCAGGAAAGTTATGCTTGTATACGTCGTTTGCTACGGTGTTTATGTCAAAGGCACGCACGACATGGCTGTCGATGCCAGCCCCCTTCAGCGCAAAGTGCATACCGCCAATGCCACTGTAAAACTCTGCCACTCGGAACGACATGGCTATCTAGGCGACCCTGTTCAAAAGAAGAAGTAAAAAAGAGCTACTATTAAGATGGCCAAAGTGAAGAAAAGACAAATACAAAAAAAAAAATTGGGGCTTCCTTGCTTCTGGATCAAAGCTAAAATTTTCGCTTTTTTTTAAATTCCAGTAGTAGCACTCATCACGGCAGCTCTTTTCAGTCCATATGCCTGGTTCTTGTGCCAGTCCGAGATAGCGCTCTGGGCCTCCTGGCACAGTTTGAGCATACGAGTCTCTGTTTTATCAAGGGACTGAACGAAATCCAGAGCCTCCACATTCTGACCCTGCTGCTGCGCTATACGAGCGACCTTGATTACGCGCTGGACATACATATTGCGCAAGACGTGAGGGATCTCTGGAACCATGTCGCCGAGCTGTAGCCCAAACTGGTAAAAGTGCTGGCAGATAGCTCGCAGCTGCATGCTCTCGGGCGAGGCAGCGTACATGCGGTTGGCGCGCTTGGAAAATACAGGCGATACTTCCATGTCGACATAGTCTTCTTCGTTCAGCCGGTCTGCCATCCAGTATGGAAGCGCCCAGCGCGCGTTGCGATGCACTTTGCTTGCACTGCCGCTGCCCGCTGAGCCTAGCCCATCTAGGTCGGCGCGCAGAACGCAAGGTACGCGCTCCTGTCCGGCTAGAATATCGCCAATATCATAGTAGTTGCGTCGAGACATGGCAATAAAAAAAGTGCAAGGAAAAAAAAAAAAGCAAGATGGCGGTGGTGTTTTTTGCCAACAGCAAAAAACAGCGGGCACTCCCTACCCTCCCAAAAGTAAATATTATTTTGCCAGAGTAAATTTTGTTCCAAGTCACGAAAAATGTTTGGCTTCGTAGTGTTTATTTGGTAGGGGTTTCAAAAACCAAGTATAATACTTGATAGTCTGTGTAGTGTGTCCCCTTCCTAGTGCTAGTATCCTGGGGGGCGGCCTTCTGGTCACCATGTGCTAGCGTGCATGTTGTGGCCTGTGGGCCGAACCCTTGATACATTGAATGGTATCCTTTGTGGACCTCTGGGGGTGCCGCATGTGTGCGGGTCAAGCATGGACAGAAGGGAGTACGAACCAGCGCCTCTCTGCTGACTTGTTGGCAGTAGGGGTACCCTGTGGGAGTGCCTAGAGAAGGCCTGGAGATTCATCGCAACGTCCGATACCTTTCTCATCCAAAAAGCCGAACCGACTAGAAGCCAGCTCGCTACTCACACCTTGCTCTTTGGCGGGAGGGGCAAAGACACCATTTAGGACTGTATTAATAGACATCTAAAAAGCTATAGGCTGAACTTAGACCTTCATCTCGGTAAGACCATCCTTGAAGAACGTGAAGTAGGGAGTAACACCATCCTCGCGGTAGTTGAGCAAGGCAACCATGCCGTCGATGTTCATGCTCTCGCCAGTGTAGAACTCGTAGTCCTTGAAGTTAGCCAGAACAACATCCTTGATAAAGGCCTGAGCGCTAGCCTGGAAGGTCTTGACGAGCTTCTCAACCTCATCCTCAGCCAAATTGTTCTTGGCAGCATCCTCCTTAATCTTGGTAACAATGGACTTCAGGTATCCCTTCATGTACGTAAGATAGGACTTTTTGTCAAAGCTGGTCGACTGGAGACGGTTAGAGTACACAATATCGATTGCCTGGATAGCATTATCATCGGCTCCCTCATCGGCATCAGCACCCTCGGCAGACGCGTTGGCTCCCGTGTCTACGCTGGTAGGTCCGACGGTGATCATCTTTCCGTTGACCTCGTAGACGATACCCTTGAGCTCCATGTTAAAGACATCCGAGCAAAGCTCATCACCTAAATGGGCAGAAACAACACATTGGCAAATTAGTACGGATGGGCGCCAATTACCAGAGCACAAGGCATGTCGTCGTTATTGATAGTTACCGCTGACAATATCCTTGTAAATGATCATTTTCGGTTGAGAGATGTACTGATTAGAGACTTTAAAAAAAGGCAGGGCTTTTGAAATGTAGAGAAAAGCAAGCTGGCTATCTGCCCGGGGACCGTCTTATGACTGGCCGAGCTTGCTCTGACCTGTGCAACGGCTGGTCTGTGTTGTGTACACAAAAAATTTTTCTTGGGGAAGATCATGATTATCTAGACAATCAACATCAGATCAGGCCCGATCAGTCATCCACGTGATTGGACTGGCTCTGTCTGTCAAGCCACACAGTGCTTGCACTCAGTAGCCTGGGTATGAGCGGCGGCCATCGCTGCTGCTGCTACTGCTGCTGCTGCTGCGGATGCTGTTGAATGGCGAGTCACGCGTCTGAGTCGCAACGGACCGCCGACCCCGCCCTCCCGCCTCGGCCGCCACCTGCTGGCGTACCAGATCCTGCAGGCGGGACATGACCAGCTCCAGCCGCGCTCTGCGCTCAAGCAATACCAGCTGCTTGCCGATGCGCGGGTTCTGAGTGGCGAATTCGCGGGTCTGCTGCACCGACTTGCCATAGTACAAGTTCGAGTCGAGCTCGCGCGGGAACTGAAAGAAAAAGTCCTGCAGCAGCTCAAAGTTGATGAACATAACCGCATTGTAAGCGAGCTTCTCGGCCACCACATCCAGGAATATCTCGGGGCAGAAGCGCTTGTTTTCAGCCGTACCGCAGATAGAGCTAGAAAGCGCCTTTCGCCGCAGATGCAGGATCGAGAGCCGGTCTTGCATCATCATTACTTGCTGTGCGCGTCGGAGCAAACGCGGGCTGTACTGCGCGTAGCCGATATCGTCGAGTGCGCCATTGCTGCCACCATCACCCCCAGAAGCAGGCTGCTGTGCTTGTGCCGCGGGCTCTGTCGCCGGCGGCTGCTCTGAGGATGTGGCGCTATGCTCAGCATTTCGCCGGGCCAGCTCTACTTGCACTGCAACCGGGTCGAGCCCACGCTTATCTGCCATAGCCACAAACTGCATCGCTTGCTGCAATTGCTTCTTGGGCGTACTCGAGCGGAGCTTGGCCAACGCCTGGCGGCACATGCGGATCTCATTTTCGATCAAAGCGCCAGACCGCTTCTGCGCCTTGGCCCACTCGTGCTGCTCGACTTCAACCTCATACTTGAACGGCTTGATGGTGTTCTCCACCTGGTCGATAGTCGAGTGGTACTTGCTGCGCAAGATCGCTTGGCTAAAGCCGAGCACCATTTCTCGCGTTTCTGGGTGGTGGACAAACGGCTCGGCATCAACCATCGACATGACGTTGTTCATTAGCAGGTCGACTACCATCTGCGTAGTCCATCTACCGACACCGCTCTTTGTCAGCAACGCCGATGCGCGATCAAGCTGGTGGTCCCAATACGCGTCGTCCTCGTCGCCCCACTCGCTAGCAGCCTGTCCGTTGCCGCTGCCCTTGCCCTTGCCCTTGCCGTTAGAGGATAGCCGATCTGCCGGCTCTCCAGCCGAGACCTTGTTCAGCTGCGGGCCCTTTTGCTCCTTGGCAGTATCGGCAACCAAAAGTTCAGATAAAACACTAGCTGCCGTTGCTGCTACTTGGGCTGACTTTGTGCGGATATCGGCCAACCACCCAGCAGCGCGCGACCTTGTAACATGGTTGCTGAGCTCGCCGATAGCCGGGTTGCTCCAGTACAGCTCGGCGCACACGTCCATCACCCTGCTCTCGAGCCACCGCTGCACCTCGGCGCGCAACTGGGGCTTGCCGAACTGCTGCTGAAAGGCCTTGAACCTCTGCTTCAGCGAGTCCAGACTCTCAGCCATATACGACTCGGGGCTGACGCGCTCATCGTTGTACTGCACCTTGATCTGGTACTTTGTCTCCTCCAACTCGCTGCGCACAGCATCAACTAGACTCGACAGGCTCCGGCGCATGCTCTCTTCGAGCACTCTGACTAGCTTGCGGCGCAGCGTGCCGACTCCTACTTGCAGCCCGGGCTGCTGGAACTCCGCGTGGCGGCCAAAGTACTGGGCCTCAGAGAGCAAGATCTCGTGCGACGTACGGCCTGCCTTCTCCTTCACGGGCTTACACACAACGCCAATGTACCCCAGGTGAAGAGGGTAGTCGTTCTGAGTCAGCATGTGGACTGCCATGTCGGGCTCGGCCATATCCACTTTGGTTATCACGCCAATGGTGCGCGTGCCCATAGGGTCGTTTCGACGACTGGCTTTGAGTGCCTCCGAGTTGGCCAGATCCACGTCGGCAGCACAAACGGCGAGAATGATGTTGGGCTGCCTCAAATAGCTCTCACAGAGATCTCGGATCCTTTGGCGCAGAACCGGCGGCTGCTTGCGGTTAACCACTTGGATATAGCCAGGCAAGTCGACTAGTCGGAGATCGGGCACATGCGGCGAGTATATGCACAGCTCGATGGGCTTGTCCGACACACACTCGTCTTCAGGCACTGCCATGTTCAAGTCGTAGAGCGTGCGCTGGATATGCCGGAAATCGTCAATCCGACCTAGTCCCAGCTGCGGGAACTCGCCATACTCCTCAGTAGCATTGGGCGTGTTGACAAGTGTGAGCTCAATAGGTCGCCGCGTCACCATGTTGTTGCCCTTGGGCAAGAACTCTTGGCCGACAATGGCTTCGAGCACCGAGCTCTTCCCCGAGCTCTGCGACCCAATTACCACGATACTCGGGAGTTGTAGCGCACTGCCATGCTGGGCCTCGTCGTTGCCCTCAGAATCGCTAGAGCTGACAGTCTTCAAGATGGTTTGGATCTCCAGTAGCCTCTTTGTCAGCTCCATTAGCTCGTTGTCGTTGCTTGGGCTATCTCGTCTAGGTGTTTGCTGCTGAGCGCTAGGCTGCTCTCTGTATTCGGCTTCTAGCGAGGAAGGGTCTGGGTCGGGACTAGTATAGTAGCCACCCTTGGGCGGAGGAGTGGGCGAGGGCGCGCCGCCGCCCGACACTGGATCACTGTAGCCACTTCCGCCAGATCCAGTACCACTGCCCCAGCTATCGCGCGACCCCACTGCCTTATCGACTTCAGCACGGTTGCTCTCAGAATCTGAGCTCGCAGCGCGCAACCACTCGGGCATATGCAAGCCCTCGAGCCACCCGCGTGCTCGGCCTAGACCGCCAGTGATCCAGTCTGGCGCATTCATCTGGCTCAGCTTGTATTCTATATAGGCAAGCGACGCAATCGCCGATGTTAGCAGCATAACCGGTAGCCGCAGCCCAACTCTGGCAATGCTGACTATACTGCTGAGAAGCGACATGAGCAGTCTTCCACTGACAAGACGCTTGATCACCGGCCCAATTCCTGGCACGTAGTAGCGCATGGCAGTGGCTGCAGCAAGAAAGCGGCGCCCAGCAAAGCTTCTGCCGAGCGGAGGCCGCGCCATCGCAGCAAACAGCGGAGCCGATCCAGTAACCAGGCGACCTGGGGCCGTCCGATAGCCCGCACTTTGCGTAAAAAGCGAATTTAGCGCACTGCTTCTAGGCTGGGTTTGAAATGTCGAGCGATATACAAGCGGCCGCCCAGGTACAGAATGCGCTGCTGCTCTGTGATTCCAGTGCAGCCCGCCGCTAGCCGCTGTCGAAGATAGCAGCCTCCGTATTCCCGCAGGCTGCATTTCGCACTATCGCTGGCAAAATAATTAATAGCGTGTATGAATTTTCAAAGCCAGGAAAATAGAAAAGGTATTTGAAAGCAAATAAAGAAAGGCAGGCGTCACACGAGCCTCGGCCTTCACACAAGGCCGCCATCATGCATTACTGGTAAGCGCCTGATATTCTCTCAAGGCCTACTTGGCCTCGCTTCTTTCTCTCCTGGCCCTTAAGTTGTTAGGAAAATGGCAAGCGAGTACTTGAAGGAACGAGTAAAAAGAGTTTATTGCAAAAAGGCGTCCAAGCGACATAGATCCATTCTAGAGATGTCTACTTGAGCTTGGCAAAGATCTGGGGCACAGCCTACAAAAAAAACACAATGCACAAGCCGCCACGTTAGCACATATCCTCAGTACACTTAACACGCTACACAGATAAGCAACGCATCCTCCAACTTACACATTTGTCGACGCAGTGCATAAAGTGGAGGAGCTCTTCGACACACGACTCATTTGCGTCAGCCTCGACCCGAGCAGTGCACTCATCGAGAAGGTGCTTCAACGACCTGCAGTGAAGCGTCTCACCGCACTCCCTCATGATTGCTTCAGAAGGATCCACTGCCTCTTCCTCCTCTACCTCGATCTCCTCCTCTTCCTCTTCAACCTCAGTCTCCTCTTCTGTAGACTCCTCTTCTACGGGGTCGCTGGCAACAATTTCAACCTCGCTGGCCTTCTTCTCAGTCTCGCCTTCGTCGGCGTGGACAGGAGTCACGTAGCTGAAAGGGTTGATAAGGTCGAAAAAGCCCATTTTCTATGTGTAAATATATAAACTCCCGAACCGCTAAAGGATAAAAAAGAAGCAAATTTAAACCTGGAATTGAAGCAAGCAGATGCTAAAGTGGGAATATGCACACTGATGCAGAAAAAAACCTAGCAAGATAAGCGGCATTTGATCTACAGATCAAGACCAGTAGATGTCTAGAGTATCAGGGCTCGGAGAACGTCGCTGAGCGCCACAACGCCAACTGGCCTGATGTCGTCGTCAACGACGATCAGGCGCTGGACGTGGGTCTTGCGGATAATATCGAGCACAGAGTACAGCGTATCAGTCTGCGAGCACGAGTGCACCCCCGGGTAATCGTCTGGCCTCAGCGCCAGGGCCTCCGACACCGGGATGTTGAGCTCATCGAGCAAGCCCTCGCGCGCCAGCAGAATAATGTCAGACTCTGCAAACACATTGAGCACCACGCCGTTCTCGTCCAGAATCGGTACCACAGAGATATTGTTATCGACAAACATGCGAATGATATCAATTACCGATACGTCCATCGTCGCCGTAACAAGGTCTCCGTAGGTGCCGATATCCAAGTCATAGAGCGAGTGCTCCTTGAGCTCCTTCTTATCCTCGATATTAACAGCCAAAAAATTGAGAATACGGTATATCGAGAGCACAGACACAATGACGTCGCTGCCAGTATCCGTATCCTCGTCCACCAGAGCTAGCGCCGAATAGTCGGTAGCCAACAGGCGTCGAGACACTTCGTACAGTGTGTCCAGTGGGTTCGCGCACAGCGTGTTGGTTTGCCGCGACTTGAACCGCAACAAAAGCTCCTTGTAGTTCTCCAGCTGCACCTGCCCCAAGTCCTCAATGGCTTCGTTGTACGAAAAGTTGGAGTAGTAGTACTGTATCAGGTTCACCAAATCGGTTGTAGTCAGCATGCCCGCGTAGCAAGACTCGAGCGAGTCGTACATTGGCGCTGACTCGATGCCGTTCTGCACCAGCGTCGATAGCGCCTTTGTCACTAGCAATTTGGTATCCAGGACAATCAGCCGAAAGCTGACGGGAATCATGTCATAGGCAGAGTGCTGCTTGAGGAAGAAGCTGGCTAGCTGTGCTAGCTCTCTGCGATTCGCTTCCACTGAGCGAACGACGGCGTTCGCTGCGGCAGCGCCAGGAATGTCCATTTGAGGTATAGAAAGTGCCCAAGTACCGCGAGGCAGGATGAATGCTGAGAATGTGAAAAATAAAAAATAATACTAATGCAGATGGATAAAACTGCAAAAAAAAGCAAGAAGCAGCAGACGAACGAAACAATGCGGCTTGGCCAAAAGACAACGTGACAGACACAACGTGGGTGCAACATGACAGGCCAAGAGCGAGTGAACTGGCACCTATTGATAATGGACTGAAAGACAACCTAACAATAAAACAAAACCCCTTGTGGGGATCAATTTATGCGCCTTAGCTTAACCAGCCTCCAGCACTAAGCCTAGTTTACTAGTCAGGCGAAACCAAGAGCTTGCACTCACAGGCTATGCCGCTAACAAGAGTTAAGCCGTCATAGATGGGACATTGAGCTTTGGCAAAACAGGCCGGATTGCGTGCCTGGTGTCGTTACAGTCTTTGTTGCCGGCTCCGAAAACGCTGATCCATTACACAAAAATCGCCCAAAGAAAGTGGTCCTTCCACATTACGAAGCCAAACATTTTCGTGAATTCGAACAAAATTTACTCTGGCAAAATAAGATTTACTTTTGGGAGGGTAGGGAGTGCCTGCTGTTTTTTCTCTCGATACTGTTCCACTTCTCTTTTATTGTACATTCTCAGAGGCCGTTTGTAATCCTATTCGTATTCATATTTTTCTATTTGTTCGCAGGATAAAATGAGCAGCCAAATCGTGATGTTGGCGGGCAAGGCAATCGCCGTAGTGTCGTTCCTGTTTATGCTGCATTCTGGGTACAGCGCTCGAGAGTACCTTTTGTACAGCAAATCTATTGGGCGGCAGAACCTATCCCTGCCCATAGAAATTGTGCTCGAGTGCTTGCTAGCGCTGGCAGTTATGACGGTGGCTCTGGTAGTGGGCGTAGGCGAGCTGAAGCCCATTAGCTACGAGGCAGAGATGAAGCGGTACTCGATCGACGGCATGTACTCGCGGCCATCGTTCCAGGTGTTTAACCACCGCGGACGCTTCCTCCGCCCAGTCAATAACGTCTTTGATACCAAATAGCCGCTCTTTTCCTTTCTGTGTTGCGATTAATGGAGTGAATACATTAATCGAATGTTTGCATTAGCACGCCCTCTTCTCCCACAAATGTAAAGCTGTGTATAGAAATGTTAGCTCCGGCCTAGGGGGTGGAAGCGTGTGCCTGCCCTTTGCTTTTAATTCCGCAGCACATTACTCTTTCTCTCCTCTTTACGCTGCCAGCAGGATGGCAAGTAAACGCAACCAGACCATTAGCAAGATCGATGCAATAAGCGACTTTCGTAAGCTCGAGCGGAAACGTTGAGAGCACCTGTGTAGCTGACCAAAAAATCGACTCTGGATACTAAACAAGTACAGGTGTACCAGTAACGTATTGGGACATGTAGTGGAGGTGTATATACATGCGATACTCTATGGACGCAAGGTGTACCCAGTAAGTAGGAGCATCGCTTGTGAACTTGGGAGGCAGCACATATGCATACGACTGCTGATTCAGCGAAAGCTTGTAGGAGACGCTGTTTGAGGATCGCTATGCCTATGGAGTGCCAGTAAAATCCAGCAGACATCCTGAGCTGAACAGCTATGTTCTCGGTGCGGTGTTAGCAATCAAATCCGAGCTACTCCAGGCAAGTACATTGCCTAGTTCGAAGGGAAGCATAGCATAGGACCATCTACGACATGCTAATGACCATACGAGTGTCATAAATGTGTAGAACTGGGGGCCGTGCGATGTGATGGTCGACATCATAGACGATAATGAAAAGTCAATCGAGGCATTCGTTGTGGAAATAGACACGGTCCTAGGAGACTACGAACCGCAACACGACATTGGTCTTCGAGGCGCGCTGGTTCGGCTAAGCACGCTAGAAGCGCCAACCGAGCAGGCACTTGGTAAGCACTATTAGAAGACACTATGTCAAAGAGGCGTTTGAGAGCTACTGCTAACGATTACTGCCACCGATTTAGGAGAAGAAAGGAGCTTTCGCGTATGCCTGCGCCCGCGCAATGGCAGTAGCGGGCCATCGCTGGAGAAGGTAAGTCCCCTCCCCTTTTTCTCGCGGCTAGTGCTACTGCCCGCAATAAGAAACCAGGCAGAGCCTGCTTTCCGAGAATTATCTCGGCTGAAGGACGCGTGACCCTTTTGCACGCAGACATTGAAAGGCTGCATGAGCTGTAATATCTAACCACGGTCTGCGCATTCATGTCTAGGACAAGTGGGTGGCGCGGCTGGGGACGATGGCGGCTGAAACGGGGGCAGGCCGGCTTGTGCCACTTTGCGCGATCGACAGTGCTGAACTCAAGGTATGTATCCGCATGCACAACCGGTCTTGATAGAGTCAGGGTTTGATGAGCATGGGCTGCTAACGTCTAGTGCATGTTGGAGGTGGCCTCTTGTGGCGGTGGCGGTGTAGGTACAGGCGTTTGCTCAGCTCCCGCGAAGCCGAGGCGCGTAGAGGAAAAATGCGAGGGGCTCTTCATCGCTAAGATCTCAGATGGAGAAAAAGAGAAAGGAAAAACTCAGGTGACTACGGCGGACAGAAAGGGAGGAGACAGAATCCAATTGCTTTTTTTCTTTTTCTCCTTGTATTCTCTTTTTTTCTCGTATTTTTTTATTTATTTTTCTTTCTTTTTTCTCTTTTTTCTCTTCTCGTTAATTATTTTTTTTACTTTTCTCTTCTTTCCTTCTTTTCAAGTTATGCAAGCGATGGAGGCCACGGCGAACTCTTCGGTTGGAAACGGCATGTATGCTCCTGGTCAGCAGCAGCCTGAACAGTATGGCGCGGTGGCTCAGGAACGGACTCTGGACGAGCCCAACGCTAGAACACTGTATGTCGGCAACCTCGACCCGCTTGTCACGGAGGCTGTTCTGCTCAGGGTCTTTAAGACTGTTAGCCCAGTGATGGACATTAAGATCATCACGAACAAGCGCGTAAGTATACCCCGCTGCTCTACAAAGAACACATTTGTCTCTTTCTCCAGCCATGCCCACTAACAGCGCGGCTGTCCTTTTTTATTGTGTAGCTTGGTGGGCTCAACTATGCCTTTGTCGAGTTTCGCAAACACGAGTTCGCTACAGCCGCGTTGCAGCATCTCAACGGGCGTCGCATCTTTGAAAACGTAAGTCGCTTCTGATACTGGACTATAGGCTATTGCCACTATGCCGAGCCTTGGATAAAAGAGGGTGGTACTAGCTGTTGGGGGAGAGGAAGGACTAGTGTGCTATCGGATAGAATGTGGTGTTGTTACGAGAAACGTTGACCACACTAACACCCTCCCCAAATATTTTCTTGCCATTTTAGGAGATCCGCATCAACTGGGCGTACACCAGCGCAGGACAGCAGGTGCAAGAGGACACCAACAGCCACTTCCACATTTTTGTGGGCGACTTGAGTGCCGAAGTCAACGACCAAGTGCTGGCCAAGGCGTTCTCAGTGTTCCCGACGGTCAGCGATGCTCGTGTCATGTGGGACATGACATCGGGAAAGTCTCGCGGCTATGGGTTTGTGGCCTTCCGTGACCGCGCCGATGCTGAAAAGGCTATCGGGCAGATGAACGGCGAGTGGCTGGGCAGTCGCGCGATCCGTGTGAATTGGGCGAACCAGAAGGCAACGAGCAACAAGTTCAACAAACACGACTCCTCGGCATCGTCAACCAGCATCAACCACCAGGCGGGTCAGCCTCTGTCGTATGAAGCGGTGCGCGACCAGACTGCTCAGTACAACACCACTGTGTATGTGGGCAATCTGACCAACTACACGTCGCAGGAGCAGCTGCAGGCTTTGTTCCAGCCCTACGGCTTTGTGATGGAGCTTAGGATGCAGCCAGACCGCGGCTTTGCCTTTATCAAGATGGATACCCATGAAAACGCTGCTATGGCTATTACCCAGATCAATGGGACGCCTGTCAATGGACGGCCTGTCAAGTGCTCGTGGGGCAAGGACAGAGTGGCGGATCCCAAGGCCGCGTTTGGCGCGCTAGCTGCCGCCGCCTCGAACCCGGCATACTCTTACCCGTATGTGTATGGAATGCCACCGCCTGGGCAGCAGTACGCGGTTCCCCCTGGCGCGACTGGCCAGCAGCCAGGTCAGCAGCCGGGTCAGCAGCAGCAGCAGACGGCTAACCCCCAACAGTGGAACGGATTTGGTTACGATAATTATGCCTACTATGCGAATCCCAATTACGCGCAGCACACTCAGATGATGACCGATCCAGCAGTCCCTGGCTCCATGCCCGCTGCTGGTACCCATGGATCATCACCCGACTATAACGGCGGCTACTAAAGATAGCGTGGCCCTTGAAAATGACCTTCACTCTTTTATTGCTCATATATGTACCAAACGTCCCTTTTTTTGTCATTTTTCATACATATAAACTTAATATTGGTACCAATCGCGGCTGGATTCATGGCAATTCAGCAGAACTACTTTGAAAAGCATTGCTGACACTAAAAAAAGTACATTTTCGTGCTTTTGGCATCCGCGGTCGGTGTTCATGGTGTTTGCTTTTCAAAAAGGAGCAGGCGGCTGGAAATGAAAGCGCTAATACGTCACTGGCAGTTGTAAAAGAGCACGTTTTTCTTAGTGCTAAGGAACACTTTGCTTTCTTCCAGCCCTTGCCCGCTTTGCATTTGAACAAAGGCGCTGCCCCGAGGCTGAAGCCTAGCATGCCAACACAACGGAGGTGACGTCAGAGGAATGCAGTCATCTCTTTGGCCTTCGCACTCGCAGTCAACAAAAAAACGTGAAAATATGCATCCTGACTAGCCTTTAAAAAAGAAAAGTGGCCGCTGACCTTTTCTGCTTCTTCTTTTTTTCACTACACTTGCACTTTTATTGTTTCTAACACACGTACCTATAGCCCACTTCAATGAAATCTATTAAACTACACCACAAAGACTTTAATGGCGATTTAGAGAACTCCTTCGACCATACAGTTGGTGATGATGCTACTGGGAAAGATATTAGGGATTCTCTTGAGACTGAGTTTAGATTCATTATTGAAGAGAGAAGCTTGGGTCTGGTGCTTCATACAGATACCCCAGATAAAGGCAGAACAACACTTTTAGGCACTGATAAATTGGAGGGCGGTATGGATATCTACTACTGCTTTATTGCAGTATCCCTCGATTAGGGACAGAAGATGTAGGGTTTTGTGCATGCCCGAGAACTGTTACTCATACCTTTACAAGATGGCATTGCCGAATGATTAGTGCTGCTAGGTCTGGCGATTGGTACTATTGCTGTTGTTGAGCACTACTACGGTTTTTACGGGTTTGTGCCCTGACATACGTAAATAGCCGTGGCACTGCAGCCCGATTCTTGGTTAGGTATTCACTCCTTATTTGCTTTTTTTTACAGCCTTTATTGTTTACACATAGAAGAGTTGTAGTTCAGCTAATCCGGAGTACATGGCAAAGATATAATGAATGCTACAGTAAAACTACTGCAGAAGGGAGATTTTCTCGCAGCATCTATCTGCTTGGGGGAGTCATTATTCCCCCTCCAAAGTAAAGGCCGGTGGTAGTGGTGTTGTAGGTATTGTGGCGGCTTAGGCGTAGGACGCTTGAACACCCCAGGAATTTTGCTAGTCTTCTTCAGGCTGTCCACTATCCGCCGAAAGCTTAACACAACCGCCAAGTTACGGCTAAACAGCCGCTCCTTATTAGAACCCCTGTACTTTTCCACAGACTACAAACCTTTTTGGTTGGTACACCTTAGCAGTCCATGGCACAATGCATGCGGATTCTTCTTGTGCTGGTATCGCCGCGGGTTGCTGACATCCTTAAAATAAAACTTGGATTCAAGAGCTGATCGCCTATTTTTTTCCACCCTTAATAAGATAGGGGGACTACAGGGGTTTCATAAGGGAGGTTTTCAGAGTAAACAATAGTAAACATCACCTTTCTGCTATCTATACAAAAAAAATGGACAAACTCGTTCACTACTTGCTCGATGTAATTCGGTCCAGCTACCAGGACCTCGAGTACCTAGTTCCCTGCGGTTCGTTCTTGGGGCTATTCGATGAGCGACCGATAAAGCGAACGCGCACTGACGGGTCTGCCGCTCGAGCATTTGAATTTGACGACAGCGAATCTACCTGCAATTCCATAGGCCGACTCACCCTAGATGCTATAGACACGGGCAAAATGCCAGCTGTCGACATTCTACGCGTCGTAGTTGATGCGGTTCGCAACATACATGATGCCAGCGCTGTGCTGGATATCGGATTCCGCTCATTATTCGAGATATACCAGAAGCGCCTCGCGTACCACTGCGCCAACCGATACACAACCGGTGCTGTAGGCGGGACTTTTGGTGAGGAGTATCTGATTCTGACCAAGCTCTTTGAGTTACACCGGCCTCGCACCTGGGTGGCAGCTGTGCGGTTAGTATCGATGGTGACGAAATCAGCAATTGGTATTATGTACGGCGGCACCACTCCGGGCGAGGCGCCTAGTCTGTCTACGGGCACGCATGCGGCGTCATTGAGCGAGATTAGTGGGCTCAATTTCTTGCCAGAGGCCGTGTGTCGGGAGACCATCCGCGTAGTATGGCGGCTGCTCCTGGATAGCGCTGCAACAGAACGACAGCCAGCCAGTGTCTTGGGATCAGCGCGGCGCACTAGGTGGCAGATCCGGTTTGACGCTACGCTGGAGCTGTTTGACTGCTTTGTTGGCCGTTCTGGCCAGTGCCTGGGCCGGCCACTAGTATCGTACTACACAGTGTCGCGCGAGCTGGATCCCGGCGCTGCTGTAGCCGAGAGCGGGCTCTTGACGGACGAGATGCAAGCGATAGTGGACCTGTGCTTTGCGCGCAAGCGAAGGCTAGGCCGCATCCTATTACCTCCCGACGGCTCTTGGCCTTTGATCTCGCATGCTAGCCGTGCGCATACAGTCAAGCACGTCTACGACCAGCCTGCGTATGCGCTAGTGCGCGACTCGCTAACGTTTGAGGAGACTGAGCGCGGGCCTTCGGCTAACAAGTACGTGGCGGATCTTTTGTACCAGCGGGCACCAACCGATGAGATATTTGCCGCTATCCGCAACCACCGGATTACAAAAAAGAAGGCGATGGCAGCAGTAGCCAACGACAGCTATGTGCCCAACCGCATGCCAGGCAATGTGGCAGTAGAGGAGAGCGTGGATGCCGAGAAGCACGAGGTCGCGCAGCTGCTGCTAGAGGCTATGGCGCAGAGAATCGAGCAGACTGTGCGATATATTCAGCGACAGTGCGACTTTGAGACGCTGTTGAACGAGCAACGTCTGAACGACAACTCAGATGCCAGCATGATTGTGCCTCGCAATATCCAGTACTGGGAGCACATGAATGAGATCGCCGACCAGCTGTATTACTTTGTGCTTTTTGACGCGATCCCTTACAAGGCGGTACACGAGCGACTCTACTCGCTGGTATTCCCCAAGGACAGCGATATTCAGCCTGGGGGGTCTTTGCGGCGCAGGGACAACAGCTACATATGGCTCTTGCTGCAGCTGTTCCACATCGAGAAGGTAGCATCAGGCCCGATACGCGCAGACTTGGCGGGGGACGAGGATATGCTGGACCAACTGATGCAGATGTACAACGAGCAGCAGATCGTGTCCAAGGACGCGTTTTATGTGCGCGATCTAGCGCTTCAGGCAGCGATGAGCCACCAGCATGGGAAAATAAACGATAACCAAGGTGTCAAGTTTCGGCACCCGCGTATGGCCGTAGCTATGCCGTTTGCAGCAGTGGTGTTTCGACTGCAGCAAGAGTTCGGGCACTGGTTTCGAGAGGAACGGCCAGAGCTACTGGCCGGTGACACCGTGTGTCGAGCAATGAAGACAGCAGCAGTCAGCCAGTTCCGGCAGTACGCAGTTCCCAACGCACTGTATACGTTTCTAGTGCCTCCTCGCGAAGCTATCGGACAGCTGCCCTCGGGCCCGCTGACAACGTACCAGCAGGGCGGACGCATATCGACTCTGCTCCTGGATAACATCAACGTTGGTGGCAAGCACCGGCTCTTGCAGCTGGTGTACAAGATGATGCTGGCACATGAGATGGGCCCGCAGTTCCAGGTCGACGGACGCCCGCCAGCAGCTCGCGATGGAATCACATGTGTGTCACCACATGTAGTGGATACGGTGTACCGGCTACTGTACAACGCGCCGTACTCCAATGAGCTGATGATGAAGGAGGTGCTTGAGAAGCTGCGGCGCTGCGACGAAGCCATGGTGCGCGGCGGCGTAGCGCGGCTTTCTGCTCCTACACTGCGGTGGCTATACACGGTGTACCAGCTGATGAACTGCCGGCTGCTGCGGTTCTTCAAGTACTACGCTCACGCCTCGCACTTGGTCCACCATCTCAGACACTCGCTGGTTCATGTCACGCATCGCCAGCTGTACGGGTCGCTGGAGTGCTTTGCGCTGTGTCTGGTCAACCTGCAGCACGACGTGGGCTTCCTGCAGGCGCTGCTGGATCCAGGGTACCATGGCGTGAGTTTAGAGCCGGTAAGGCCGGCGGCGCGCCCTGTGCGGTACTCCAAGCCTAGCGTGGCATGGTTTGCGTGCGCTATGCTGGCTCGCAATGCGGCGGTGGTTATCGCGAGGATTGTAGCCATGCGCGGGCTAGGCGACGCGCCTGGGCTGGTACTGGAGGACTGTCTGGCGAGCTTGGCGCCGCAGTCGTTGAGCTGGGCTCCTGCAGTGCTGCGATTCCTACCACGCCCCGTGCGCGCCTACTATGCGCGTACCACTGCCAATAGCGAGTCAGTCGTAGCACCAGCAGATGTACGCAGGCTAATAGAGGCGCGGCCCGAGCACCGCGCGCTAATCGATGCCAGCGCTCCACCAGGCTCGGAAATGGCACTCGTAGCACTCTACGCTGACGCTCGGCATCGACCGCTATTCTTGCTAGCGCTGTGGGAGCTGCTGCTGGAGAACCCTAGGCCTGTGCTTCCCGTAGTGCGCCGTGTGTTGCTGGGATTCCCGCCGTCGCAAATGTCGGCATGTACCGCCGCACTGGTGGATTATATCGCGGCCAGCATCGACACTACGGATCTGAGTATTGTCGGGCCGCTGCTGGACTCGCTCATGTTTACTTTCCGCATTGTGCAGCATGAGCATGTCGTGTTTAGCTTGGTGCGCGGCGCCCATGATCTGCGTGGCGATAAGGCGCGCTTGGGACTGGTGCGACATGTGCTTTTGGAGTCTGTGGAGTTTGTAGCTCGGCTGGGCGAGTGGCAGCGTCTGGACTTCCAGGGCAGGTACTGGGCCGACGACGGGCAGTGGCGCAAGCAAGAGGAGTATCTGGCGAGATTCCCCGAGTACTTTGAGTATGAGGCCCAGTTGGTTGCCGAGGGAGTAACTGTGGACCCGCCACCAGCGCTGCCTTTGCCTATTTACTATGAAACCGCCATGGTGCGGCTTCTGCCAGTTCTGGAGTATGCGCTGGGTCGGCTGATTGAGGCCGAGGACCGCTCACTGCTGTGCGACGTACTCGATCGTCTTGGTATTCTGTACCGTCTGCACCAGGTGCCGCTGACCACCTTGATGAACACATTGTTTGTGTTCTTTGATGCACCAGCGCTCCACAACCCCACTGTGATGCGCAGCCTGGCACTATCGCTGCTTGATATGACGCAGCAGAGCTTCACGCCAGAGTTTACGCGCTTTGTCACTACGGGCGACGACCAGTGGTCGGTGGATGCAGGATACGTGTGTCGTATGCTGGCGCGCATTTCGCGGGCTATTGCCAGGCACCTTGGGCGGCCCGAGAAGGACGCGCTGCCGGAATCGCATTACCGGGAGATCCCAAACCCTATTTTGCTGGTGCTGACGGAATGCGTCGTTGAGCTGCTCACTTGGTGGTGCTTGCACCAGGCCCCTGCCTCGGAGGCACGGCTGCTGGCTAGACCAGAGTCTGAAGCAGAGTTTCGAGCAGAGGAAGCTGCGCGCACTCGACGGGCTGTTGCGTGGCCTGTTGCTCGCCTGTGGCTGGATATTGCCATGGATCCTGCTTCGCATCCGCTGTCCTCGGGAGCTCCGTGTATCCACAGTACGGGGCTCTTGGCTAACGTGTTGCCTGATGAGCTCATGGCCTTTCCGTTTGTCCAGCATCTCTCGGAAATCGTGCTTGAGGAGCCAGTGCTGAAGACCATCTCGCATTCCAAGCGCTATTTCTCATTCGTCGAGTTTGCTCTGCCTGCCACCTATGCCCAGCGCACGAACTCGCCGTTATTCGCCGCTACTGCGGTGTTTAACTCGTATGAGCAGAACCGGGCCCGCCAGATGGTTAACCGACCCAACACCTACCTCACGTTGCTACACTCTATATTGCACTATGGCGGGATCGGCACGTTCGATACTTTGGCCAAAGTCATTCGCGGGCTGGTTGCCAGCGGACAGCTGTGCTCTGATATACAGCTGCTGTACCTATGTGCCACGGTTGGTCCTATCCTCTACAGGCTCAAAGACCACGAGCCTTTGTATGTCCAGATTTTGGGAGACCTCGTATCGGCTATGGCGCAGGTATGTCCACATATCGAAGCACTGGATATAAACACCAGCACGGATGCGGTAGAGCAAGTCATGGACTTTTTCTGCTTTGTAAAGGACCAATTCGACCCAGGACGCTCGGCATGGCGCAGCATTGCCCCACACATATCAGCGCTGCCTTCTCTTTTGCGGTACCAGCTCCAGAGCATCGTAGACCAGTAGTGTATTTATTTTAAAGATGAGCATCCTTGAATAAAAGCCTGTTCTGGCGTGCTGCTTGCTGGTACTCCTTGACCAAGTCTCTTACGGCGGAGAAGTTTGGGTGCTTGGCATCGTTGGTGAGCTGGAATATGACGGACTCTGAGCTAACGACGTGAGCACCGCATAGGGCCATCCTCTTTAGTGCGATATCGACTTCGGGGAAATTCATTGAGGATACGCCGTCAGCCAGTACGTGAACGTCAAAGTTGTGCTCCAGTAAATCCAGGCACGTCTGGAGGACGCAGACGTGGGTCTCGATGCCGTAGAGTACTACGGATTTGGTCTGGAGCTCCTCCAGCTTTGAGGCTACTCCGGGGGTCAACATGGAGAACTTGGTCTTGGCTTCTATTAGCGCTGCATGGTCAATGGGGATCTCGTTGACTGTGCTGCCGAGACCGCGCGGGTGCTGTTCGGTGACTATGAGCGGGATTTGGAGGATCTTGGAAGCCGCAGACATCTTCTGGGCTACCTGCACTACGGACTCGAAGGCATGGATGCCAGAGCGAAACCTTTCCTGCACATCGCAAAGCAGAAATGCCGTTGACTTTAGATTGAGCCGACCAAGCGACTGAGAGGCTAAGCGAGACGCCATGGTAAAAAGTACTTAAAAGCTAATGATGGTAGAGTAGAGAAGGCTCTTGCGCCTCATTCCTTTGGCTTCCCACGGATGTAATCGTCACTGGCATAGATCCGGCGATTAGATAATTACCGATCACTGTCTGTAATATGTTTGCATGGACCTGGCCATACACATAGTTTGTTTTGCGATCTAGCTAAATTCCCTTTTGAAGCATCATGTCTGCCTTCTTCTCTGGCCTGCTTGGCCGCAAAGCAGCTGTCGCCGACGATGCCACGGGGGTAGAAAAACCTGCTGTTGTCTACGACTTTACTCCGCGCTTAGAGCCCTCCTCAGACATGCCCGTCGAGCCTATGCCTGAGGCCACTCCGGAAGAGCAGCAGGCTATTGAAGTTGTTAGCGCGCAACGCACCAAGCTTCTTGCTGGCCTTCCCGCTGAGCCCCTGGATGACGGGCCCCTGTTTGATGCGTCGGGGTGGCTGACGACCACGCGCATTTTGATATACCTGCGAGCTTGCAAGGGCGATGCTCAGCAGGCGGCTGTGCGGCTGCGGGACACACTGGAGTGGCACTGTACATACCGACCGCACGCCATTACGCCGGCCTCGATGCGCGAGGAGGGAGCCACGGGCAAAATGTTTATTAACGGGTATGACCAGGGGGGACGACCGCTGCTCTACATGTTCCCGCATCTCGAGAACACTAGCGATGCTGCGCAGCATCTCAGGTATATTGTGTTTACTATGGAGCAGGCCATTAGGTCGATGCCGCGAGGCGTTACTAAACTGACTATTGTTATTGATGCGTCGCAGTTCTCGCCGCTGGCACGGACTGTGCCCTTGTCGACTGCGAGGGAGTTTTTGAGCGTGTTGGAGAAACACTATCCGGATAGATTGGGTACTGCTTTGGTGCTTAGTCCGCCGGCTTATTTTGTTGTGTTTTACCGTATTGTGGCTCCGTTTATTGACCCGGTTACTAAAAGTAAGATTGCGTTTGTTGATGTCAAGGGCACAAAGGGCAGGGGTCGTAGGGAGGGCGATTGGGTTGATGCCAGAGAACTTGTCGATCCTGCTATGCTTCAGTCGGAGGCCGGTGGAAACTGGATGTACAAGTATTGTCAGGACACGTACTGGCCTGTGCTTGAACGCATGTACAATGCGGTCATTGCCAGCAGTGCATCCGTATAGGTTTTTGATGAATATTAAACACGTGATGGTCTACCGATACTTTCGTGTGGGGAAAAAGATTTTCTGCACAAAAATTTTCTCTTTTTTTCTTTAATTCTTTTTCGCATTTAAAAATCCATATTCATTTTTGTTTTTTAGAGTATGTACGGCGCCACCGAGTTTGGAGACACCTACGAGGATGAATTATACAAGGAGGACCCTGGTGTCGAAGATAGCGCCTCCGATGGCATGGATAGTGATACCGAAGAAAAGATACTCAGTCACATTTACTACCAATCCACCGTCCCGACGCCCACACCAAGAACCCAATCCCCTTTGCCGCGCACACGCCCCGAGACTGATGTTAGCGACAGCAGCGAAAGCAAGTACCAAATAGGAAAGAAGCGCCGCAAGGCTCAAAGCATTGTAGACCTTGCCAAGCCCAAGGACTCTTCTGATGAGGGGTCGATTTCCGTTACCGTGGTACGGCCCTTTAGATCGGCTACCCTGTCGGATGAAGAGAATGGCTCTACAGCGGTGGATGCACGCGATGTGTCGTTCAATACGCAGGACGATGTGGCTGTGGACAGCTACTTGGACAGTGTGACTAGCACGGGATTGGCCACACCAGTAAGGCACCCGAGCGAGGGCGATGGGATGGAGCACCACCATATTCAGATCGACTTGCACCAGCTAACTTCCCCTGATATTCGGACTCACCCCGTGGTGGTGCGTGCTGGCGATCCCGACGACGAATACGGGTACCTCGATGAGGCGGAGATCCAGGGGCGTAACCGTTACTTTATGGAGGAGAAAGAGACTATTTGCCGCAAGTGTCACCGCCCTGGCCATATGGCCAAGGAATGCACTACTGTGACGTGCATGACGTGCGGGAAGGACGGGCACTTGTCTAAGGACTGCAAGATGACTGGCAGTGTCTGTCACTCGTGCAATATGCGCGGTCATATCTCCAGCGAGTGTCCGCAGCGCTCGGGCACCCAGCGGCCTAACGTATGTGTTCGCTGTAACTCGCGTACGCATCATTCGGAGGAGTGCGCGACTATTTGGCGTCGCTACGCGTACACTAGTCCACGAACGACAAAGTACGAGGGCGTCATTGCATGGTGCTACAACTGTGCTGCTCGTGGGCATTATGGCGATGACTGTTCGATGCGTAGGTACCAGGGCGGACTGGCGTTTCAGGGCGATACGGCCTTTGGGTCTGTCAATTGCCCGGGCAAAATGATCCATGTTACTGGGTCTCAGCGCCCCGACTACTACGATAACAGCAGCAGTCGCCAGCACAGTAGCGGCCCCGATGGCCCTCAGAACCGTGAGGATCGTAGAAGAGAACATGGATACGGGCCGCGCCGTCCTCATAGTGGCCATGGTAGTCGCTATAACCAGAGCTCTTCTGGTGGCAACTATGCGAGCAGGCGACCAAACAGAGACCACACAGACAGCACGAGCAAGCCCAGTCGGAGTAACGGCAGCGGATACCACCACCACCCTCGGTCTCAACAGACGCCTACTACTCATGCAGTCCGGGGCCAGCATCGTCGCTATTAGAAGCCTAGAAATACATTTCTCTCTTGTAGCATACACTAATATTACTTTTTCTCTGAGTGACTGCCATGCGATTCAGTGCCTGGATGAGTACATCCGCCTATGGCGGTGCCATGCATGGGATGGCCAAAAATTGGGCGATATCCCCATGAGAATTGGCTAGCCCATGGTTAGTTCGTTTAATTACCAACTGTGCTTTAAATACTTTGTCTGGAGAAGTCGGTTTGAGTAGCGGGAGGACGTCGGGTAGATGGGACAGCAAATCGTGCAAAACCGGATTGTGCTTGGAGACTCGCTTGCCTTTTGGAAAAAAAATCCCACTGCTCCCGTTAGCTGTTAGGCCACCAAGCATTTCACCTGTCAACATTTGAAGTGTATTTCTTATGCTAAACACGACAGAAACAGAGTATAAAAGCCTCCACCAAAAATAAGAGTAATTAACGGTTGGACTTGGCAACACGCTCGAGCTCGTCCTTCTTCTTGATAGCATACGAGTTGGGCGAGCCCTTACCGGCGTTGATGAGCTCGTCGGCGAGGCACTCAGCAATGGTCTTGACGTTGCGGAAGGCAGCCTGGCGGGTACCGGTGGTCAGCAGGCTGATAGCCTGGTTGACGCGGCGCAGGGGCGAGACATCGACGGCCTGGCGACGGACGGTACCGCCGGAGCCCAGACGGGTGGCGTCTTCGCGGGGGCCGGTGTTGATAATAGCATCGACCAAGATCTGGATGGGGTTCTGATCGGTGAGCAAGTTGATGATCTCAAAGGCGTGCTGGACGATGCGGATGGCCATCAGCTTCTTGCCGTTGTTGCGGCCGTGCATCATGAGCGAGTTGGTGAGACGCTCGACGATGGGGCACTGGGCCTTGCGGAACTTGCGGGCGGCATAGCGTCCGGCGGTGTGGGGCAGGTACACGGGGTTGCGGACCTGGATGTAGTCGGTCAGGGAGATATCCTTGATCTCGACATCCTCAAAGCTCCACTTGTTGAACAGACGGATTCCAGCGCTCTCGGAGCGGGCTTCGGCGGGCAGAACTGCGTTCATTTTTGTATCGTGCACAAGAGATACTACAGCAATAATAACAACAAAACAAGGTGAGTTAGTTACCCTGGTTGGTAATGTGGTTGTCGGTTAGGCTCGGCTAAGCGCTCCCGGGCGAGTCTCCACGAGGAATTTGAATTTTGTTTCGCAAATGTCATTGCATGGAAATCCAATTTTAAAAATTGGGCGTATCCAATATCCATAATTCGTGGATGGATGCGGCTAGTGTCCCGTTCGTTGGATGCGATCCGTGAATCCATTCCCGACGCTAATTGATACGTACGCAAAAAATAATATTTTTTGATGGCTTCGATAGTGGAATGGAAAGGCCGATTACAGCTTGAATACCTCTACTCAGTAAGCGTGATAGTAGGGCCAGCAAAAATCAACCCGCCAAAAATCAAGGGCCGGTGATCAAGCCCCCTCCCTTTTTCTCGAGCTTTGGTGAGCTTTGGAGCCCAGCGGTTAATTCCACTTCATCTCTTCTAAATTTGTATGGCATTTATCCCAGTCCCCACTGCTTTTCTTCGCCGCCTATCGACAATGACTCCCCCATCCAAAAAGCCAATCGTGGTGTTTGGCCCCTCCGGCACAGGAAAGAGCACGCTGCTCAAGCGCCTGTTTGCTGAATACCCAACCGAGTTTGGGTTCAGCGTATCCAACACCACACGGCAGCCCCGCGCCGGCGAAGCCAACGGCATCGACTACCACTTCCTGACCCGCGACCAGTTTCTTTCTGCCATCGATCGCAAGGAGTTTATCGAGCACGCAGAGTTCTCCGGTAACATGTACGGAACCACCGTACAGGCCGTCAAGGACGTGGCCGACTCTGGGCGCATGTGCATCCTAGACATTGATGTGCAGGGCGTGAAATCCGTAAAGAACACGGACTTGGGTGCCAGATTCGTTTTTGTTGCGCCGCCCTCAGAGGAGGAGCTTGAGCGTCGTCTGCGCAGCCGCGGCACCGACGACGAGGCCAGCATCCTCAAGCGTCTGGCTGCCGCTAAGAGCGAGCTGGGCTATGGAAACCAAGAGGGATCGTGCGATATCAAGATTGTCAACGATGACCTTGAGAGAGCTTACAAGAGCCTCGTGGACTTTATCTTTGAAAAGAGCCTGTAAGATACCTCCCCCCATTGAGTATGTTTGCACTTACATAGATTGCTATTTATGAGACTAAAAAATTATCCTAGTTTTTTTACTTGTCTTCAGTGCGTGGCCTCTACAGCAGGTGACTCGATGGGTGGTACGCGGTATTCCCGCCGACCTGACGTGTGCGCCTTGTACAAGCGCACCAGCCGTGACTGGGGGCCAAGCATAGGCGAAGCGATAAAGTTGACGATGACCCAGATCCACGAGGTGTGGGCATAGAGCGGGTCATAAAACTCTGTGGCAATTCTGCGCAGCTTCCATATCCGAGTCCACGGGATCTGAGGAAAGTCATGGTGCTCGTTGTGCAAGCCGATATTCAGATAAAAGATATTGCCCGAACCATAGTACGAGTACGTCTCCTGGCCATCGCGGAAGACATAGTGCTCCTGGATAAAGTGCGCGGCCCCCGGGTGCATACCGTACCCGAAAAACACCGACACGCCGAGGTACGCCAGCGAGCGCAACGACATGTAGCGGACGATGAGCGTGTCCACGCACACGATGAATAGCAGGTTGATGATCTCCCAGCGCTGCGGCCGCTTGTTCATCGCCATCCCGCGCACCACATACATGACGCTATAGCAAAACACCCAGAGCGTCTTCAGCAGCGGGTTGTTGTGGATCAAGTGGATCTCAGAGTCAAGTGGGAGATCAGGGTCCTTGCCCTCCACGCCCTGGAACTGGTGGTGCTCCAGATGGTACCTGCGGAACGACTGCGAGATAGGCACCACCATGGGCGAATTGACCAGCAGCCCAGTCAGCCGATTGAGAAACGGCCACTTGAACACCAGGTTGTGGCCCGCCTCGTGTATAATAACGCCATACAGCGCAGACACTGTCCCGCCCAAAAAGTACGCGATCGCCACGACCACCGACCAGTGCAGACCAGTCCACACACAGCCGATATAGTAGGCTGCTACCAGCTGGACCAGGGCCGCGGCAGCGCCAATTACGGCCGTCAGGGGCTCGTTGCCATAGAGCTGGCGCACTTCGGGGTGCTTGGCCAGGATGGCCTTCTGGCGCTTGCGATGAGGCTCGTCAAAATCATCGTGGATAAACTCCTGAAGATCCGGCTTGGTAGGTCGCTTCCACTTGCCCAGGTAAAGCGGGTGCCGCGGGTCGTCGCGAAGAGCAGATCCTGCCGGAGTGCCACTTGCGGATGGACGCTGCGACATATGTAATATGACCTATGGGCGAGCGAACCTTTAAGGAGGCTAGTAATAAATCAGAAAAAAAGAGAATGGAAAAGAAAAGAAACGTGTTGAGTTGACTGCTCCCGAGCTTTACAATGGGCTGTGCAGGTCGGTGGGGAGGCGCAGAGAGAGGATTCTGAATCAAAAGAAAAACGGGTCCTTTGTTTCGAGGGCCCCGTTTCCTTGTTCAGCAAAAAAAAAAGAAAAAAAAAGCTGGGAATAAAGGTGTCGAGAAACAAGACTAGACAAGAAAGGGGGCAGGATTACCTGTCTGGCAGACCGTGAGTGAGCCTTAACACGATATGCGAGGGGGAGAGAGCTGCAAGTCTGTAGTCAAGGTGGAAGTGTTCGAGAGAAGCAGGGGAAATCAGCCTTTCTTACAAAAATAGAATATTGTTAGTCCTCAAGTGAAGAAGGGTGGGGATTAAAGAGCAAGGAGACGTCTCCTCCCTATTGCTCGCCGCACGCAATTGATGAGCGAATGGCCTGTGAAGCGCATAATAGTGGCAATCGGAGTGAGCCAGCCTCTGAGGCAAGTCCCAGCTGGTATGGACGAGTAGGAAACGTGGCCGAGTCGAGGAGGCGGGGGAGGGGGGATAACTGCGAATTTTTTGTTTACATCGTTGGCAAGCAGTAGAATGGCATGCAAGCGTACGGGCCAGAGCACCGTGTAGTCTGGGACCCAACATCAGACAAGCGATATTGTGACACGGAGCTTCACTGTGTCCAAAGAAAGCAAGAGGGTTGGAGAGCGTGGCAGAGTAAACAAATGGGGGTTGGCACATGGTCAATCTGTCTCACCTTGTCTGATGATTAAAGCTGGTGGCTGTTTATCTGTACAACGACACACAAAAAAAGTGGTGGATGCTATCCTATGTTTGCTCCTATGCGACGTCGGACTGAAGCGCAGCTGGCGATATCCGATGCTGAGAGGATAGCGGTTTTCCGAGTCGCGTGAACACGAGAAACTCTATCTACAAGCGAGTTGAGAATGCGCACAGTGTAGCCGGTACACACACAGATAGCAATACGAAAGAAAATAAAGGATATCTGCGATAGGTATACTAAAGAAAGAGAGGAAGGAGAGGGGAGAAAACCTTGGGCTGTAGAAATACTAAAGTGATATTCAGCAAACTTTCCAGTGGTGAGCTGAGCGACCGAGCGCTTTCAAGCAAACAATGGTAGCCACATCTTTTTTTTTTCTAGCGCAAATCCTTTCCTCCCTTCCAAAAACGGGCGATTAAAGTCAAACCGAGCCTGTGAATGGTCCCACAGAACCCCCAGGCATTGGGCTTGCCAAGCCAACAAAAGAATGGTCCAAAAAGAGCCGTCATGGCATGAGAGGTGATCGCCTTTGTGGGCGAGTTTTTTTATGGACCACCATGCACGCCTGTTTTTTTGCACACCTGTTTTTGTGTACCTTGCTGTACTCGCACCGCTTCCGCATTCGCTCATCCTTCTGGTTTGTGTGTCATTCAAAATAAAAACACCCTTGATCTCCACATCTCTCACTTTGGACTGCCTAATCTCCAATACTACATATTTCCTTATGAGCAACAGACCTCTGTAAAAAGAGATGTGAAACATTGGTCCACATAGAGCATGATCAAGAGAAAAAAAACGGGCTACTAACGTAGCACACAGAGTTCCAATACTAGCCTTAGCGAACAACAGCGGATGCTTCTATTATAGCGGATACTTCTATTAGCCTTCTACAAGTCTAAATGCCAAGCCAACAAGTCACACAAATGCCAAGAACCTAAAAGTCCGCAATATAAATATCATTTACTGCAACTACCAGCTAAACTCGGCTTCTGCATGGTCCGGCGGCGGCAACCCCAAGTAGTTCTTATGCCACAAAATAGAGCGGTCATAAAAATCAACCGAGCTACTAGCACTAGGGTCCTCCGCACACTCCTTGAAGTTCTCTCCCACATAGATATCGCCCTCAGCATTGCTTATCCAGATCTCCAGATTGTGGTGGCAGTAGTCAAACAAGAAGCGCGGCGGCATAGCAACTACAGGGTCAGCAGCGCTAGTTACCCGGTAGGTTACTGATCCAAGTTCTTTATTATAGATGTTGGCAAAATGCGTGTCGCCCAGTCGCGGCTCCCCAAACGTCCATACACGCACTCTCTGCCTGAGCCCATCGATTCGGTGCACCAAGTCAAGTGCACTGAGTGCTGCCTCTGCCCCGCCCTTCGAGTGTCCCGTAAACACAACCATGTAATCAGGGTGGTCTGTCATCAGTCGTCTCAGATGACTCTCCACGGTTCTCCCCGCCCCGCGTACTGACTCCAAAAACCCGCTGTGCACATTGCCTTCAGTGCCCATGTATGGTACCGTCACCACAGACATGTCGGTTATCAGTGCCCGGTACCGGTGTGTGCCAGCCCACGCAACGACTATCTCCTTGTCATGAGTGTGCACGCCAATGAGCCCGTCACTCAGGGGTATGTCCACGTGCCAAGTCAGATTGAGTGCCACATCGTGAACATCAGGGCTGTTGCATGCCAGTCCACAGGATGTCCATCCCGTAGCAATATCCACAAATGACGAGGCTGCTGTCGAGTAGCGCATGTATTTGCGCACCAAGTTGTGTACGGGTCTCACCTCTCTGGCTTGATAGCGGCGGCCAGGCACTAGCTCGACATCTTGGTAAGCAGCCGTAAGGCTGGCTACTAGCGCGAATGCCAGCAAAGCTAGGAGACGGCTAGGTTGAATCATTAGTAATAAACGCCTAGCTGAGCTAGTATTAACAAAAGGGGGAGGCCAACTATAGAGCACTAAAATTGAATAGTAGCAATACCCTGCCAGACAGGCGACCAGACATGCAAAAAGGCACCCCCCATCGGAAGAAGGCAATTTCACAAACCAGGGCAATATACAGTGCTACTGCTTAGCAACACAGTGCGCCGCATACACATTTAATTATCAACTCGCCACAAAAGAACACATAGCGGTTGCCAATAGCACCACCATGTGACCATGCCACAGCAAAATGTCAGAACCAAATACATGAATATAGTTAAACATACACAGGCTCAACAAAAAGAATAAAGCTAAGCAAAACGAGGCCACAGCTTTACTTGCTGCTCAGTTCGCGGATACGACGAATGTTCGAGCGAGCAATGGAGGCAGCAGGGGTCGACACAGTGTAAGCACCGCCGGCAATGGTCTTGCGGCAGCCACGGCAGTTCCAGATACCAACCGATGTGCGCTTGACGCTCTCCTTACCGCAGAACGTGCAAATGTAGCTGGCGTGCTGGGTGATTTCCATCTTCTTCACCAGCTTACGCAGAGAGGCACCGTAGCGAGTACCGTACTTTCCGGTGATTCCGACCTTCTTAGTGCGCTTAGCCTATACAAATCGAATCGTAAAGCATAGAGAGATAGGCAGGTTAGCAGCAGCCATAAACCACGTGATAACATAGTCGGTATGAATTCTAGACAACAGCACAGCAAATGAAATGGCTCTACGCCCCGGCCACCGCGTAGCACCTATCGCTGCCAGTTGCCTGGCCAAAAAAAGCAAATCTCGTCGAATTTCAAATTTGGGGGGTTTTCGAAATTCAGAATCCACCAAATTTAAAATCTCGATATCGCTGGCCCAGTCGAATCGCGTGTCTGGATGCGTCGTTGTCGGTGATGGATGCGATGGATGCGACACTAACCATTTTAGAGAATCCAACGATACGATGACAAAAGATGGATATATGTGATTCGTAGAGGACGAGAGGGAGAAACTCACGCCAGCCGCTGCCCAGCACTCATACTCGGCTCTCGCGGCACAAGCAAGCCAGCTTGCAAAAACTGACTAATCCGGTAATCGGCGATCAGTAATTGATGCATACATCATGGCAGCAAGCAATTGAAAGCATATCAGGAAAAGTATGCAAATTAAAATTACTTGTATTATTCTTATTGGGAGTCCGCCGCCGACCCAGCAGTGCATCGGCAAAGTCGGCATGTTGTGTATAAATTAGTGCAGCAAAGTGGCTTCCTTATAAATACTAAAACGCCGTCTATCTACCATGGTCGCCACTTGTCTACAGCTGCCGAGCTAGTGGATGTCGAGGATGTAGCATCTAGTGGCGCCTCTGTCAGACCAGTGCCGGCGCTATTATCCTCATCTGACTGTACATTGGCCAGGACCGCTCCAAGACTTGGAAGCGGTCCCAGTTGATCATTGTTGTCTGGCGCGCCTTTCATGCCCGAGGCTTCGCCGGAAGCAGCAGCGGAGGTGATGGGGTTGAGAATGTCGACTAGCCTAGCACGACGACTGGCGGGGTGCTCGCGCAAGGTCTGCGAGGAGAGGCTTGATGGGCCAGACACCGGTGCCATGGACAGCGAGTGCATGGATGACGACAGTGGCGGAGAGGGAAAGCGGCGACGGGGCGAGAGTGGGCTCAGAGACTGCTGCAGGGCCTGCTGTTCTGCGGCAAATGTCGGAGTCGTGGGCGAGGGAATCAAGCATTGCGCCACATCAGATCCCTTCTCGGAAGTAAGTGCATCGCCACTCAGCAGCGAGGGAGAGTAATGGGGCTGCTGCTGGCTCGCGTGCTTTTGCGACGAGCCCAGAGCGAGTGAAGATGGAGTGCGCGCCGGCGTGTAGTGCAAAGCATGTGGTTGGCTTAGGTGTCTTTGGTGGTGCAGATGATGTTGCGGATGATGAGGGGTGCGCGGCTGCGAGGACGGCGGGTGCATTGGCGGCAGGGATGGCGGGTGCAACGAGAGATGATGTGGGAGATGATGTGGGTGGGGGTGAGAGGCAGAATGAGGTGGCGCGGCACGAGGCTGAATAGGATGCGGTCGAGGTGGCGGCTGCTGAGAAAATGAGTGCGGGTATAGTGCTGGAGGCGTCAGCATAGCGTACGCCCCTGGAACCGGCGACGTTGTCTGCAGCGATGGTGCTCCGCTAGCCACAGCCGATTCTTGGTAGTATAGGGTTTGACGAGGCGCATTAGAAGATGAAACCGCATAGCCTGATGTGGGCGGCGGGATGGCCGGCGGAGCAGGTGGCGGGCCGTGGGTGTAGCGAAAGGGCGATTCGGGCGGCGACCGTCCAGGCATCGAAATGGCGCTCATGTGCCCGTCGTGGGTGTGAAACTCCAGCAGATGTACGGGCAGGAGATGGCTGGGGCCGTGTGCCATGTGGTGCGGGATCTGGGTGGCGCCCATGTTGGCCAGCACAGCCGAGTGCGTGCTGGGAGAATGTGTGCGGCGGCGCATCTCTGCGCGCTCCTTTGTCTTTTGCCGCTGGTTCTGGAACCAGATCTGCACGTTCCGTGGGGTCATCATAAGGTTGCTGGCAAGGCGAAAGCGCAGGTCGCTGGAGGGGTACTGAGTACGCTCCCAGACCCGGAAAAGTACCCGCAACTGATACGGAGTAAGTGTTGTGCGTGTTCTCCTGCGCGATGTCTCGCCAGCAGCGACAGGCAGCGGTGTGCGCGGAGTAGTCGAGCTCTCGGTGGCAGCGGCAGCGGCAGTGGCGGCCAATGCGCTGTCAACGCCCCCGCCCAGGTTGCTACCATCGTGTCCCCCGGGGCTGCTATGAGAAGAGTTGCTATCGTGCCCTGCCAATTGGTGGTAGTGCTGGTGCTGCTGCTGGTGGCTAGTCGCTAGGGCGTTTTCTGCGGCCCGCTGCGCCAGGGACGGTGACGCTGCAGGTGCCGTCCACAACGCGTTCTGAGGGAGGGCGCCCTGGCCATCGTAGTGGGGCGCCAGGCAGTAGGGAGCAGGCAGGCCGCTAATATTCTCGCTTTCGAGGATCTGCCTAAGCTCTTGGTCGGATATATCCGTCGTCTCGCGCGAATATGGACCCCGCTGCATCGGAACATTGAGGTTGGCGCGGCGAGAAAGCCTCCTAGGCGGAGTGCGAGAGGCGGGGCGACTCGGCTTTAGCGACAAGTGAGGCTGGGCTAGGGGGCGAGTAGGCGGCAAAGAAGAGGCAAGACTTGACGGAGAGTAAAGATGGTGGTGTGGCGAGGAGGGAATAAAGAGAGCTGAGGACAGCGACTGCGCTGCTGCTGGTTCGGATGCTGGCACAACTAGCTTGGACGTGACTGAATGCGGCAACGGTGCAGGCGGTGGCTGATCGTGCACGCTGCAGTACATTGGCTCTGAAGCTTGTTTAAATAGTCGGCAAAGAGGTGGGTGGGAAGGGGTCAGGGGCAAAACTGAAACGACAAATATTGCCTCACAATAGGGCCTAAAGTCTTGGAGAAACGGAGGTATCAGCAGCTGCAGCCAGACCTGTTGCAGATGACAGCAAGCGCGCCGCTACCAAGTTATATGGAGGAGCTGCTACCCGAGGTGCGGGGAGGCCGAGGGACAGAAGAAAAAAAGGGGGGGAGTTGTTGGTGTCCGACCGCTCAACACGCCCGTCGGCCTTGTCAGGGAGAGGGAGAGGAAAAAAGCCTGTGGAGGCGTCGGGGGTTGGTGCTAACCTAGAAGCTGCCTTGACCCGAGAGTCCAGTAGTGTGCTTTTGCGTTCAGACAACCAGAAGCCGCTAAAACTGAACAGGCAGGAGCAGATGGCGGGCGCGCCTTTGATGATCGATTAAATGACTACATGGCAATAAAGGCAAAACAAAACACGAAGGCTTAGAAAAGCACGCCATTATTGTCATGAAGTTAATAGGTGGGCGGGCGCATATTTCTAATTTCATTACGAGATGAATATGGAATCCCAAGTTACGTTTTCCATTTTGGCCAAGCATGGCCACCCACGCCGCTTTTTTCTCTTTCGTGTGGCCATTCTGTTCTAGGCAGGCGGAAAATGACAGGACTGGGCGAGAATGGTCAAAAACAGCTGGCAATGGCGTATGCAATTGTGTAGATATGACCAAGCAGCACAATGCTAGGAGCAAGGGAAAACAACAGAAAATACAGCAACAGAGAAAACAAAAACAGCCGAGACGATAGCAGCAGTGGCACTACCAACATTGGCGACATCAGAAGCAGCTGCCGTGGAGGCGGCGGCGGCGGCGGCGGCGGAGGCTTCAACAAACATAAAAAGACCAGACAATGGGGATAGAGTGCTAACAGCAACATAATAATAAAATTAGCTCCAACAAGGCCAGAGGGGATGTGTGAGCAGCGTAAAGCCGTAGTGCTTAGTGTCAAATTCCTGCTGCAATTATTGCCCTGATCCGGGTTATTTGGTGTAAACTCCGAGCGCGAAAGAGTAGGGACAATCAGGGACAGGGGTCGTGTGGATACCAAGCAATAATGCCACGAGTTGGAGACACTGCCTCCCCAAACGCACCTGCGTGTGCGTGCGCAAATCAGCAGCGCCTGAAAGGGAAAGTCATGTCGGGCACTGGCCTTTGTGTGCCTTATATTGGTGCATGCTCATAATAAACCGGCAGGCACGGTGCGGCTGATGCACCCGGACTGGGAGATCACACAAGTAGGAATGGATGCCGAATAAGGCTAGCACAAGCCTCATCCGACTTTCGGCTGTATGCCCGTCCATCTATCAGGCCATGGCATGCCATCCAGACAGAATATTCTTCTTGAAATGGTAAAATAGGAGGTTTTTGTTATTTACCTTTTGGATGCACTTGTAGGAAATTGCGGCGGAGCCCGATGAACAACAAGCGGCCACAGATGAATTGCACGACGGCTCCAAAAGCGGTACGGCAGTCGCCTTTCTTTGCTTGGGATCTGGTTCCTACGAATCCAAATAATGGACACAGTGTTAGTTGACTGCCATTGTGAAAGCTGTACCAATTCGGAACCACGGCAGTGCGGCGCATAGGTTGGGGGCGTGTAAATGCAAGTGCCGAGCTGGTAGAATATGCATCCGCGAGCATAATTGCTGCTGTCAGACGATTGTCACCGCAGCAAATGTACACAGAATCAACCAGCAACATGCCAACAGGATTCATGGCAGAGGGAAAGCGTTATACCTACTGTTCTGTTGTCTGGCGCAACCAAAGATAGCGCTTGTTATGAGCCCAGTTGGGGGGGGGGCGTAGTCAGAGAAGCTTGAACAAACGTAGAGGAGAGTGTACGGACTAGCACAGCCGCTGTAGGCCGGGTTTTGACTGATATGAATGCTGCAGCAGAACAGGAATAGGCGTTGGCTCGTTTCAAAGTGGCGTTGCAAAATGGCCCAGAGAAAACAGAGAGGACAATACGAGTAAGCCGGCTATATGTAGATAAATGGGGAGCGATAGGAGAGGGGAGCACAAGTCCAAGGTCGTATGGCGGCTATTCAGGTCAGAGCTGAAATCAGGTTTTTGTGAAAAGGGATACGGGGAGAAGGTTGCGTGTTGTGCTCGTCTCCCCAGGAACCGGGGCCCCCGTGCGCCGTACTTTATATTAGACTCTGCGAGGGTGAGTGGTGCCCTGCCTACCCCTCCAGAAATGCTCGTTGCTACACGGCGAGATCGACCAGCGCTTTTATGCAGCTACACCCAGCCAGTAGACAATTCAACCATTCTTCCTGTGGTTGCAAATGACATAATCCCACTCTTCTTCTGTTTGCCCTGCTGCACTCTCAGTGCTGCCAGTCCATACATGCGGGGAAATAGGGGGATGTTGGCCACGGGGGGCAGCGAACCCCGGTGTGAAATGCCGATCCCTCTTTCCCCTACATCTCTGCGTTCCTGTTTCGGCGAATCTCAACACAGCGCGCCTTCTTTGGACCCGCGTTGCCCCTCTGCCTCGGCTTTGCGTATACACAAGCCGTCTCGCCAAATTTATTGGAATGCATGTGCTCGCAGCTGCATTGCACCAATATTTTGCCTGTATTTTGCCATTTGCAACAACACCAGCTGTAGCACAAACCATCTTTCTAAAAGTAGACAAGAAAGTAGAAACATCGAATGCCAAACTATGAGCACCAAAACAACGTTCTTCATGCAGTGTTTTGCCGCAAACAATGACTTCCCTCTCCCAACTAGAGACCATAGACTTCTACACAACGCTAATCAATGGCGACTGTTCCACGCTTACTGGTTCCTTGATGCGCTTTCTATTGGCTCCTGGAAAATGAACGCGCTTGCGCGGCCCATACCAGCTACTCATCCCACGTCCGCTTGATGCATGCCTGGATGTGCTTCCACCAGTATATCTCGGGAACGTTAACGCGCACCTTGCGCGCGCTCTCTGTGTCTACCCACTTGTAGCATATGTGGCACTGTCCTTGCTGGCGCTGCCTGCCAGATCCAGTTGGCACCATGCGCGTGGCTTGCGGGTTGGGGAATGGCCTCCCAGTCAAGGACGATACTCCATGAAAGTAGTTCAAGTGATACCTATAGGCCAATGTGCAAAACAATGGCCCGGCTGCGCCAGGTTATTTCCCCAACGGTAGAACAAGCTTGTTAGCAGCTGAATAGAACTGGCAGCTCTATTGTCTGCCTTTTGGATCTGGCCCGGCTTAGTATTGTGTGGCAGAGCCTATTTACATGTCTCAAATTAGTGCGTAACTTACCAATATGCGCTGCACTTCATGCGCTTCCAATTTTGCTTGCCGCTGCTGAAGCACACGGGACAAAGCCCCTCCTTTGACTTGCCGATGCCGCGCATCCAGCGGGGCGTATACATGTCGTCGGGGCCTCTGATAACATTTGGCTCACAGCCCGCCAGTAGACCCAAATCGACGCCCTCTGTTTCCAAAAGCGCGTCTGGCTCGTCAATAGCTGCACGGTCGCATTCAAGATCAATGCTGCTTGAGTGATAGCCCAGAGACAGCGCCTCGGCAGAATCGGTGTCTGAGCAAATATCCGCTCTTTGCGCTAGCAACTGTGATGCAGCACTCTTCTTGCTGTCTGCTAGCATGGCTTCAAAATCATAGGCCTCGTCGCTTTCGTTTGGGAGCTGCGCAAACCAGTATGCATCCCTGTGCAGAGCTGTTTCGGGATATGCGCCAATGTAGTCAACAGGATCGACCCTGCTTGACTCGAGAACTCCAGATCCAATCCCCGCATTGGCGCTGGTCAGTCGTAGAACTTCCTCGGTACCTCCGCTCAGGAGTGTCGAGAATGGAGCAATGGTGCCAAGTCCAAACTCTTCAAGCTGATCTGGTGCACCTATTAACAGAAACACAAATAGCAGGCTCTCAGATGGCGATCAGCATTGTTTGTGCATACGTGTATTCGACTTTGAGCACATCTTCTCCCACACTCCCCAATAAACTACCCTAGTGCCAGCAGCAACTTAATTAAAGGGAATTGGGGGTGTGTGCGCTTTGATTTCTAAAAATGGCATGTATTTGCGCTGTGCAGGATGCAGCGTGCAGGTGGGGTACATAAAAGTTGCAATTGACAGCGCGACGTGCTTGAACTTTATCCGAATAGTTAGCTAACGCAAAACAAACAAACATGGTCTGTGTAGTGCAATCTGGGAAGTGCTTGGGAAATCAACAAACATCTTATGCAAGGGACTACGTCATAGGCCGTGTTGTTGTGATGGGTGCAGCTATCCAAGCAATTAAGGGTAAACAGAAGGTGCACCTGTGCGGGGTTGTCATTGCAGAGCGCAGGCATTGTTGACGGGTGTCAACAGCTGCGCAATTATGTAGATGCAAAACCCGCGTCGCTAAGCAGAAGATACCCAAAAACATGCCTGTGGTGCAGACTAGTGCAGAGGGCTGAGAGCGAGCAGCGGGCGCTCGATAAAAGGTTGAATGCAGAATGCCGCGGAAAGAGAGAGAGAGCGGCTCATTTGGGCCTGGGTTTGGCATGGATAGCCATGTCTGGGAAACTTGGGCTACGGAGCAAACTGTGGCCCTGCTGAGCAAACTTACCGCATCCAGCGAGAATCTCGCAGCAGGCCTCCCACGGGTTTTCTGAAGAGCCATGAAAATACTTCAGGCTTTCCACAATGTCCGTCAGCATAATCGAAGACATCTCCGATAAAGCTAACCAGATTTTTCCTGCCTTGACCTGACTCTGGCCTACTTGGATAAAGACACCTTGGAGCCGGTTTAGTGCATGCAGGTGCAGCCAGTTTAGTAGTTGTGATCTGCTGTCGGTTGTGAAATCGACAAGCTTTCACATGCACCAGCGGAATTGTTCGATAATATATCCTAATAAAAAAGACTAGGAAGTCCTGGTCCCCTGACCACAGGGTATGACGGATCAGCAACCATTGGACGGCTGTGCTCATCGGCAAAAAAGAACAGTCTACTAAGCTAAGGGGTGCATTGTTTGCCTCCGATATCTCGGTATGCACAGACATTAGACTCTTCCGCAAGGCAATAAATTGCGCACCGTATGCAAGAATAATTGGTTGAGCGGCCTAGCAATGCCAGGTGCAAGGTCTGCAAAAAGAAGGCGGTGTTCCACAAAAGGAATAGTTCATGTATGAGCCCAATAACTTTGCATACTCTGACACGCCAATCACCGATGCACCTTTAAGCAATCGGTTTTTTTAGTTTTACTGGGGGTGGATTAATCGTTTGCTGCTTCGGTAGAGAAGCTACCGCTCACACGCTTAATGCAGACACTAAGCACAGACTACTTACGTTGTGGACGCGCGGAAACTGAGTTGTACGGACAAAAAGAAGAATGTCCACAAAGGGTTCCACGATGCGACTGAATGTGTGCAATTCAGGGGTGTATTCCAAAAGAGTTCAGAAACAGTGCGCTTAGAGCAAGGAAAGGATAGAAAAAAATGCGCAGACTGTGTACATGCCTAAAGACGACCTTGTCGACAATTTATCTGCGTGTACGCGCAAGCCGGGTCTCTATTTAAATCCCGTGCAGCCGGTTGAACACAATGGTTCGGCACTAGCGTACATACAGATCACGCCAGCAATACTCCTAGCTCGGGGGAGGGATTGTCCAATATCTTCTGGATCGCTTCTGGCATGCTATTAAAACTGTCACCATTAGCGCAACTTGCCCATACAAAATTAACCGAATCTCCAAGGCCAATGTTCTCGGTTTTTTAGCCAAGCATCTGGTATGCTTTGCAGAGCATCGTATTATGCCTAGGAGCCAGTTTATCGAGCAATGGACAAGCTCTGTCCCTAAGCTGAACAAGGTCCCAAAGCAAAAGCGTCGCTGCTCTCCCATAGGCTCCATCTATGTCACACCTCAATTGGATATGTAAGGGTAGCCATTGCTACCGCAGCAGCACATCAATTTGCGCTTTTTTATTACACCTGCCTATTCTTACCTGTATCCCTCGCGCAAAGATTTTAGCAACTGAGTGTGCTCGAATTACTTACTGTTCTAGCTGCAGTGCGGTTTTACTGTGTCGCTTTCTAGATCGAAGTGCCAAGCTCTGCCAACCCGAGCTACAATTCATCCGGCCATCAATACCCTTTGTCCGACTAAGCTCTAGAGAATGGGCCGGGACAAGCCCTCAAACAAGAAACCCGTGCCAGACTTGGCCGAATCCAGTCGGACTAATGCTATCACGACAATGCCATTTTGCTGGCCAAAGCTTAAACCCAAGCGCGGCTTGACTGTAGCTGAGATCATGACCAGTCACATATTTCTGGTACCGGGTCTTTTGGATTTCACTGAATGCGATGGATTCATCAAGCTCGCCAACGAGCAATGCATCCCGACTACTGGAACACCCAAGCGTGGTGAGGCATTCCGAAACAACGCCAGGTGGAGCACAATTGACGAAGAGTGTGCAAGACGACTGTGGGTCGATACTGGAATGGCTAGACTGCTGAGCGGCTGGAGGCATCCCGATGGAAAAGCACCAGTGGGGCTTTTAGATAACATTCGGCTTTACCGCTACGGCCCTGGTCAGAGGTTCGGCAAGCACTATGACGACTACTTTTTCGACAGCAAGGGCCGCCGAACAGAGTACACTTTGCTTATCTACTTGAATGCAGTCGACGACAAAAGATACCGAACGAGCGACCGCCCTTCGGGTGGTGAGACGGTGTTCTACGCTGGTCGCATGCAGCCAGTAAGCGTAAAACCAGAGGCCGGTCTGGCGCTATTACACAAGCACGGCGCTGACTGCCTGCAGCACGAGGCACGAGAGCTGCACAACAGCTACAAGTACGTTTTGCGGTCCGATCTGATCTTTGAGTAGTAGTCGTAGCTGATCTGCTGCGTTTTGACTATGCCTTGCGGCTGGTGGTCTGGCTAATCTCTCGCGAGTGGGCAGGGTCAGGGGGATAGGTGACATCATGCAGGGGCGTAGAGACGCTCATGTCATGCGCATTGCCTTTTTGCTCTTTAACACTCCACACTCAATTTCATATACTTGTATTCATTTATCCTTTTTGGCTTGAATTGGGGTTTTATAAATGTCCATTCGGCGCAAAAATTTGCATCGCTCACGCTCGCAAGGTGCCTCGCGACTCGAACATACGCTACATGATGGAAACGTCGCCGCCAGATCTGCCGCTGCGCCATACAGCACACAACTTATACCGTATTCGCCGTGGCGAATCATCTTGTAAGCAAGACATCGTTTAGCAACCGCCGAGAAGCAGGGCTAACATGAGAAGGCTAGGCAAGTGCTACGTTTCTATACAGCCAACTCTAACCATGCGCTGGCCTGTAACTACTATGTATAGGTATAAGCGGCCTTCTGGCCAGGCAGTTCTTTACAACCAGGACGAAAACATGATAGAAGTAAGCCAGATCGTTCCCAGAGGCCTCTTGCGACAGCGACCACAGCTGCTGGCGCACGGCTCAAACGAGGGCAGCCTAACAGTCGCCGACAGAAGCCGCGACAGGACTATGGGCTTGCAACAGCAACAGCAACAGCAACAGCACGGAGCCCACATATGCCCTACTTGCCTTCAGTTAGTTTCAGCACATGAAGCGGGTACTTGGGAGTCGCAAATCGGCGTAGATGCTGACAGTGGGGCCGCGTCCAGCACCACCACCGACAGAGAGTACTTCAAGCTACTGGCTCGCTCTATGAGGCCACACAGAGGGCCATTAGTGCTGACTGATACGCAAGATGAAACAAGTTCTGAAATTCGGCTTGGAGAACCTGGCTATGCGCTTCGCCAACGCGCCCGAGCTCTACCGGCTGCAGGCGTAGAGCTCGATGATGCTGGATATGACCATGAGGTACCAACGCTGATATCGCCGTTTAGAGACGAGCCTCGTGGTGATATCGTTGACGACAATGATGAGAGAGCCGCGTCGGACGGAGTGGCTGCTAGCTCATTCAACCAGGGATACTACGAGCGGTTCTTCTCGGAGCAAAAGAGACTTGGTAAGGGACTGCGCGGCTCAGTATTTTCTTGCCAACACATACTTGATGGGGTATATTTGGGCCAATACGCAGTGAAAAAAGTGGCAGTGGGAAACAACCACCAGTGGCTCAAGCGAATGCTGCGCGAGGTCAAGCTGCTGGAGAGTCTACGACACTCGAATGTTATCGAGTACAAGCACTCATGGCTCGAAATGCACCAGCTGACCAACTTTGGCCCCAATGTGCCTTGCTTGTTCATACTCATGGAGTATGCCAACGGCGGAAACTTGCAAGAGTACATTGAGCCAAAATCACCCTCGCTGTCATCACCGCTGCTAGACTCTGGCGACGCGAGCACGACGATAAAGCAGCGTATTCTTCAAATGCGGCGTCTGAGTCGCCATGGGAAGGGCATTGCCATGGCTAGCACCAATGGCGCTGACTCGGGTGGTGTATCTGGGGCTGAGCGGCGCGTACTGAACATTGGTCAGATTTGGTCGTTCTTTTCGGACATTTGCAGTGGTCTGGCTCATCTCCACCAGCTGCAGATTATCCACCGCGATCTCAAGCACATGAACCTGCTGCTGCACTGGAAGGATCTAGCGCATAGGGACACTAGTGGCGAAGTGCCACGCATACTATTGACTGACTTTGGTGAGTGCGAGATATTGTCGCATCTGGAAAAGCGGGATCGGACTGGTGCGACAGGGACGCTAGAGTTTATGCCTCCTGAACTGATAGAGGTGGACGATGCTGGCCGATTCTTGGACAGCTACTCGACAAAGTCAGACATGTGGTCGCTGGGAATGGTGCTCTATTATTTGTGCTACTCCAAGATGCCATACCCGAACATCGATGACATCGATGTCTTGCGTAAGGCCGTATTGGGATTCAAGCATGTTGACTTTGCCAAGACGCAGCGGCCTAGTGGCGCCGAGGCCATTCCCTTGGAGATGCGCAGGATAATGCAGCTGCTGCTAAACCATGACGAGAGCAAGCGCCCCGATGTCACCGACGTTATTCGCTACGTGAATGAGCAAAAGAGCCTTTGGCACAGTCGCCGATACGACGAGTCTCGATTTGAGCTGCATGATTCGGATATGGCTAGCAATAGCGGTGATACGCCGGGACAAATGACGCCGCAGCTTCGAGGTACATCCGGTGCATTTAAGCGGGATGTGGACATGGCAGGTATGGCTACGCACAGACCAAGCGCGATCCCAATGGCAACAAGTTTGCCCAATAGCAATAGCACAAGAACGACAGGTCCGACGCAATCGTTAGCGCTGATTTGCTCTCCTACATCCAGCACTCGTCCAGAGCAATCTTGGAGCAGAAGCTGGGCTCTTGGCACGCAAGGGGGTGCTATGCCTATGCCTGAACTAATTAGGAGGCACAGCATTGGTGAGCCCTCGTTTTCAAGCCGGCAATCGTCTGTAGATTTGAATCAGTGGAGCACTGACGACAATTGGGCCGAAGTTGAAGACAAGGGGATGGCCGACATTGTTGCAGACATTGCGAATGAAGCCGTTACCAACGATGCGAACACTGACATTGCTGCTCCGCCTAAGTCTGTCATGAAGCGAGAACATGAAAGCACCATTAGCGGCGCTCAGCCAAGTAAGCGGCAACGACTGGAGCTGGGATTTATAGCCGAACCGAGCTTTTGCCTAAAGACTGTGATTCTGCTTGGCAAGATGTACATTCTTCAGGGCGTGGCGCCGGCAAGCGAGCGGCAGCGTGTGACATTGCAATGGATCACGGCTTTGACGTTGGTAATATCGGCTGCCGATATCCGCAGTCGTTCTCTTCGGCTCTCACTGGTATTGCTCGGAACCAACGTTGTTTTAGTATGTGTGTACATAAGTTTCAGCAGTTGATTTGTGCATTTACTAATACCAACCGAGCCTATGACGGGCTTGTTTTCGCACAAGATGCATATTGTAAAGAGCTGTCGTCTGCTGTCCTCTCTGGGTCCACTAGCCCGATTCGGTCGTCAGAATGGCTTATCTTTTGAGTTCCAACTGAGCCAGCAACTGAGCTGGCTCGAGTGCTGTGGTAGTCGACACGATGAGCGCCCTGTGTGCCCTTGACGCAGAAGAACACCTTCATCAACACCAGAACAATATCAAGCAGCACAACTACTAGATAGGTGATTGAGGCAACATAGTCAAATGTGTAGTCGAACGCAAGGCTTATAGTACTAAACACTCCACCCATGATGTCTAGCATGAGAAAAAGGTTGCTCATCTCGACTGACCGTTCCTTGACACACACATGGAACTCTGGAAAGAATCCAACAGCAATGAAAACGGCTGGTAAGACGCCAAGAAAAGTAGCGAGGCCGTCTAGGTTTCGCTCTATAGCGTGCTCATCTGCCTTCCATATTCCGACGTGTAGGCCAGCATACGAAGCGCATAAAAGCGTACACGCTCCGGCGACCGTGGCAGGGCGCCACTTGTAGCGATACCAGTACACCTGTAATATGTTTACTAGCGTGAATAGGGCGAATATCTGTGGCTGGATAATCAACCCAAAGTATAGATCGCTTGCTACTGCGTAGGCACCATAGAGCATATTTCCGATATACCAGAGATAGAGCATAGCCACCGACACTCCCTCCGTCGACCCGCGGCGGTAGTTTTGCCAGGCTACAAGTAAAACAAATGGTACTGACGATAGGAACTCAGTCTTTCCTTAAGGGGGATTGAGTTTGGCTACAGGACAATAGACGGGATACTATGCCTTGAGGAGCCAGCTGCAGGCTCCAGAACACGAGTCCCAGCCAGGCAAAAGCTGCGTTGGCTGCCTTGTTATATGGCATTTTGTAGAAAAGATAGTTTGCTAAAAAATGAAATGTAATGTAAAAGCTAATGGAAAGAAGGTGAAAGATAGAAGAATTCCGCTATACCTCTGGGCAATCTCGGCGACTTTTGGCCTAGGCAGAGATTATTATTGGCCCCACTAGTGCCGCATCTGGCAGCGAGCGGGAAGTAGAAAGGCTGCAGACAACTTCCCAGCAGCAAGCAGAAGAATGAATAAGCTGTTCCTCGGAGTTTACAAGAAAATGTGCACACCCCACACGTTCGAGCAGATAATATGTCATGTATGCATGCCCTGGCCACGTGAAAGCTTTTGGATACATATTTGTAGACTAAAGGGATTGTAAATAGCCTAGTCAAGGTGGCGCTTGGTAAACTCATCGATTCCTTCGTTGGCGATCCGCTCAGCCCTGGCTGTCGCCTCGGCACGCAACTTGGCTTCGATGTTGTTTACAGACGCAGCACCCATGTCTGTGTCATAGTCCAACTCGCCGTCGATGATGGAGGCCAGGACTTCTTTCTCGTTCTTGGGCTCCATCTTGTTCAGTAAGTCATTGGGCGACAGCTCTCTGTCGCCTGAGGATCCTCTGCTTGGATATGTTGAGCTGGGACCATGACTCTGCAGTGAGTAGTTGCGCCAAAGCGCCAAGGGAGCAGTACCAGTTGCTGCTAGCAATGGGCGGCTGATCGATCGCTTGTAAAGCACGTAGTAGGAACGAGTGGAAGTGATACGTGGAAGCATTTTAAGCGTGTCTGTTAGTTGCTCTAAATGGTAGTATTTACGGGATAAACGAGAAAAAAATTAGGCAGACGAATGTCAAGCGTTTGGAGTTGAAAGAGCTTCCTTCCGCTCCAAAATCCATCTCATTTTATACGCTGCCGTTTGGGCGCGGTAATGGCTCGTGACATTTGCCTGTCTGCTCAAGCAAATGTTTTTATGCTGAGTGGATGTGATGTAAAGCAGGCATGCGCATTGGCCAAGTCCTCATGCTGTCTTCATGCTGTCGTCACTGCACTTGCCACCAATGACATTCCGAAGCGCAAAGGCGGAAGACACATGATTTTTTTAGCGAATGGGCCAGCCAATTATGTACAGCCAAGTGGGCTGGCTAAAACTCCAGTGCCTATTTGTTGTGGCCAGCGTATGGAAGCGGTCCCTTTTGCTTCTCTGCTCTTTTGCTTCTCTGCTCTTTTGCTTCTCTGCTTTGCACTAACACATTCTACTTTAATTTCGTTATTGCTCTGATTCATAGCTCGCGGCAGAGAGAAAGCGAACGCATTTTTCCACTAGACACCTGGACCTACTGCGGCCCTGAATCTCATTAAACAGGCAATGCGCTGTACACTACTTACCAGCACGGTGGTGCTGACTGTGCTCGCATTTGGCGCCACAGCGACCGAGCAACTGACGACGAAGGAGTATCTGGACGAGGCCAACAGGCTATTGCTACGCGGCAAGTTCCACGAAGCCATCAAGAACTACGATACGGCGATAGAAAAGGACCCACAGAACTACCTGTCATACTTTAAGCGGGCGACGACGCTGCTGAGTGTCAGTAAGCACGCCTCGGCCATACGCGACTTTACCAGGGCCATTGAGCTTAAGCCTGATTTTGAGCAAGCGTACTACCAGAGAGCGCGGGCCTACTTGAAGGAAGGGAGCTATGACAGCGCCGAGGAGGATGTGGTCAAAATAGTTGGTGGCAATGCGAGCCTAAAGGCAAAGTCGAAGGAATTGAAGGACAAGATTGTGCTGGCTCGAGAGATGCATGCAGTCTCGGCACGTGCGCTTAAGGAGAAGAAGTACGCGGAGTGTGTGAAGGCGGCGGACCAGGTAGTAAGGATATCGCCGCTGTATACGTCGACGCTCAAGACTAGGGCGACCTGCCGGGTGGCGGATGGCGACATTGAGGGAGCGTGTGCTGATCTGGGCAAGCTTGTTCGCATACACTCGGGCGACCTCGATACGCAGAACTTGCTTGCTGACCTCCACTTTTTGGTGCTGAACGAGCCTAGCCGGGGACTCAACCATGTGCGTGCATGTCTCAAGTCCGACCCTGATAATAAAAAGTGCAAGGCGACGTTTGCTCGACTGCGGGGGCTGGAGCGCAAGCTGGAGAGGCTCGAGCTGGACAAGGCCAAGGGCAAATGGAACACGTGCAACCGCCTAGTGGCACCGGTCAGCGACAAGGGCGGGCTTCTGGAAGAAGTAGACAGTGTGTACGCGGAGCTTATTCTTTCGGCCAAAATACCGGCCACTGTGGCGTCGAAGCTCGCCAACTACCTGACTGGCGTTGCATGCGAGGGATACACAAACACAAAGAACTGGGGTGTTGCGCTGGGGCACTGCGGACGCTTGCTGGAGGCGGATCCCGAGAACTCTGAGGCACTGGGCCACCAATTCGATGCACAGTTTGAGAGCGACCAGCTGGATCAGGCACAGATCACACTGAGCAAGCTGGAGCAGCTTGTGGCTGGCGGCGGTGTCAACCAGCAGCGCATGCATGAGCGGCGAGTGAAGTTGGAGCAGAAGAAGCGACTGGCGGCGCGCAAGGACTATTACAAGATCTTGGATGTCTCGCGCGATGCGTCGCAGGCCGAGATCAAAAAGGCATACCGCAAGATGGCGCACCAGTGGCACCCCGATCGCTACCGCGGCGACCTGCCCAAGGAGGAGGTCGAGATGAAGATGGCTGAGATTAACCAGGCCCATGAGGTGCTGGCCAATGAGGAAATGCGCACCCGCTACGATCAGGGACACGACCCTAACGACCCAACAGGCGGCGCCAGTGGAGGGCCGGGCGGGTTTGGCGGATTCGGAGGCAGCCCATTCGTGTTTCAGCAAGGCGAAGGCCGGCCTGTGTTCTTCCAGCAAGGCAGCGGTTCAGGAAAGCCATTTTCGTTCCAGTTTGGCGGCCCTGGCGGCTTCCCGTTCTAGGTGCGATAGATAGATCCATGCATTAATATACGTATTTTATTTTTACCTGGTTTTGGTGCCTGAGCTCCAAAGGCAAATGATACTGCTTTGGTGCTTGTCAGCCCAAGGTTGCATGCGGATGTGGCCAACAGAGCACGCATCCCCCTCTTCTTGCCTCTGTGCGCATACCATTGTTGCGTGGGCGATTGTGATGATAGCGAGATGCACCGATTCCCTGTATCTGGACTGACCACAAGAGAGCACAAAGCCCGCCACAATTACGGCTTGCTTACATTTATTTTTGAATGTGGGCAACAATGGAACTGTAAATATAGTAGGCTCCCTCTTTAGCCAACAGACATTGTTTTGATTTCTCCAGGCAGTGGCATCTCAGAGCGTCATCTTCTGACATCTCAAAGAGGGACTGCCATTGCAACCTAGAAGTAGAAGCGGCAGCACACTTGCAGCGGCCATTCAAGAATTAAACTCGTGCCATCGGTGGATCTTCTGTTCACAAAGCTACAACTGGTATTAGTCTTTTTTCCAACTCGTTGCTCTACTTTTTTTGGCGAAATATCTCCTCTACTGATCATCTATTAGCGCGCCAGTAGCTCTGCAGTGCGCTCTTTGCTTTGTCGTCACTGCTCGGCTACTACGTCCATTAGTTGTCGCCCAGCGGCCTCTCCTCTGCTCGTCCCTCCAAGCGCTGCTGAAGGAAAAGTACGGGATGTTCCTGGTTAGCTCAGCACGCATACGATCTGCCAGTGCGTGTTTATATGCTATACTTTCACTAAAAAGATGTGGCACAGCGCTGCTCTCTTTGCCCTTGCCTGCTGTTCTGCGCGGTAATCCTGCGCGTGTCCCGTTCTCCTTTGTAGCTTCTTTCTGGCGCCTACTGATTTCAAACCGTGGATTGCCCACCCTCTGATCTCTATTCTATTTGTCCCTAGGTGCTCGCTCTCCCGCCCAGCTAGCCAACCAGCCAGCCAGTGTCCGTGTGATTGACATACCTCGTGCACCACCCTCACCATAGGTAAGCTGGTAATCCCGCCAGACACGAAAAAGCCACCAACCGGCGATGCCACGCGTTGAGTGCCTCGCTCTGCTGCGCCCTTTATGGTGCCTCTATCAGTGCTTGGCTAGTGCCTCTGCCCTCCACATCATGCAACCTACAAAGCAGGCCGCTTGGAGCCCTCCGCTGTCCTGCTGATACATCCAGTGTCTCTTTGATGGGCTTTGCGGTCTAGCTATGTCCTGAGCCCACCATGGCATTCGCCGCTTGTGCCAAGCGCTTCCAAGCGGCCACTAGGCGTGCTGGGCGCATTCCCTTTTTCAAAAAAAGCGCTAGCTTTGGAGAAAGCACTTTGGCCTCTCAGCCATCATCTTCGGCATGTGCCGTGCTCGCATATGGATTTGCAAGCCCAAGCCGACTTTGCCGCCTGTGAGCTGAGAAAAAGTGCGCTTGCTGGCTCGGCTTCAACAAAATTTTGTTGCTTAGTGGTGTCAAACCTGCCTTGCCTTTTCGCTGCTGACACTTGTGCTTGCCTTTCTCTATTTTACACGCCTTGCAAACATAAGCCTGCCTCTTTGCTTTAAACAATCTTCCTCCATTCTTGGCCGCGAGCAGCCATCTCAGGCTTCCCTCCCCAAGTGTCAATACTCAGCTCTCTTTCTCTCTTCCCCCTTGCTCGGCGAAGGTGTTCTACTTTTCTTCCAGCTTTCTAACCTTAAACCGCTTTTCTCTACTTGCTTGCTCATACTCTAGCCGGGCAATTCGCGAGCGGACCTAGGCACATTATTTTTTTTCCACTTTTGCCGAGATTCGAAAGCGTCGCCTGTAGTAGTGACTCGCACTAGCAACTATTGACGGCGAGATATCATGCCACGGGCGATTGCCAGTCTGTCGGCCAGGGCAGATGCCCCGCCAGCCAGTGACTTATCCAGCCGTGGGTTTACCGACAGCCTGTCCAGCAGCTTTGTCGGTGGTGGCATTGGCCTGGGTCAGCCTGGTCTTGTGGCACGCAAGCGCTCGCTTGATAACTTGGAGAACATCCCGCCCACTGGTCCGGATAGATCAGCGCCCGCTACTGGCCCCGGAATTGACAAGCCATCTTTGTCGCTACTAGACCTAGCTGCGCAGCAACTATCTCAGAACCAGCAGAAGCGGCGCCGAGCTGTGATCACTGCTAGCTCGCCTGGTGGCCAGCATCGCATGGCAAGCAATCCGCGGCGAGTAGCGCAGCTGCCCGACAATTCCTTTTTACGCAGCATAGCATCTATTCCTCGCCCCGACAAAACTGTGAGCAGCAAGACCCAACAGACTTGCGCCCCCAGCACTGTGGCTCTGCCCTCCACACAATCGCAGCAAATTGTGCGCCCGCACCACACACCTCAACCGCAGGCAAGTGCCGCCGGCAACAACTGCACAAATACTCTGCGGCATTCTATTTCTGGCGGGGGGGCCACAGGCGCTGCAGCGAGCTCGAGGCTTAGGCGCCTGCCCAAGCGTAACCTGAAGCCACTCGACTTTTCTGGCCTTCACCAGCCCGGTCCACATCATTCTGCTAAATTGGCTACTGCTAAGAGTGCTACTGCGGCCGATGCTACTGGCAAGCGTACTGCTTCTAGCGGATCTGGAGCCCATTCTTCGGGTCTGGCGCCCATCAGCACAAACATTCCGTCCCTCCCCGTATCGCCAGCCCAATCGTCCCCACTGGCCATTCTGCCTGTTGACGGTCTGCGGCTGCCGACGTCGTCACCGTCTATCCCACTCTCTCGGTCGACCAGCGTTGTTTCTGATATCGGTGGCTCTGTCCACCCGACACCGCCTAACACAGAGCCCCGGCGCCAGTCGGCATTTTCAGGTCTCTTGGCTTCTGCGTATCAGCGGGCGGCAACGAAGCGCTCGTCTAAGCGGGCTCTGTGCTTTGACAACAGCCCAAGTGCTGAGGATGAGTCTTTGCGCGAGTGCGACGCTGTTCTTGGCCCACGCTGCCCGGTAATTGGCGTTCCCGGCGGCTTGTTTGAGACGCAAAAGTCGGGCATCGACAGCCTCCGGCGCGAGCAGAACGAGCGCGGTAAATCCATGTTCTCAGAGATGACCCGCACGGTCCAACAGGCTCAGCAGGCATTCGAGGCGGCAGTGACAGAGCAATCGACTCGTGGACGTCCCCGGGGCAGACAGCCCAAAGCATCGCCTCCCTCAACAGGCGGCAAGACCCGAGGCCAGCAAGCTGCAGCCGCCACCAACGGCAAGGGCGCATCTAGCAAGCGTCCTATTTCCGAGTGCAAGTACTGCGGCAAGCAGTACAAGTACCATGCCAAACTGGCCTCCCACGAGCAGCACTGCTCGTCACGGCTGGAGGCGCTGCTGTACTCGGCTGATGAGCACGAGCAGCACATTATTCACTGCGTGTGTGGGCCACGTCACGACCGCCCTGTCGGTGAGCGCGACGACCTGCCCATGGTACAGTGCGATAACTGCCTCTTGTGGCTGCACATCGAGTGTGTGGGTATTGACGAGGATAACCTTCCCGAGGAGTACTTTTGCCCTCGCTGCGAGGATGCATTCGACCACCGGCGCGGCGGTAGCGGCATGCCAGCTGCTCCGAGCACCCCAAAGCGCAGAAACAGACCTAGCGCTGCTTCTCTCATAATGTCGCCCGAATCTTCACGGCTGGCCACCTTGCTGGCTGGAGTCCCAGATGCAGATGCAGATGCAGATGCCGATACTGACACTGACGATGATCTGATGCTCTACAAGGCCAAAAAAGGGGGTTCTTCTCTGCGGCGTCGGAAGATGGCGGGGAGTGCTGACGAACACTATAGCGACTTGAGCAGCGATGACACCATGTCGATCTCCATGTCTGAGGCTGCGCAGTTCCACCGCCGGGGGGGCGGCAGTGTAAAGGCATGCAAGTCTCCAATTATCCCTCGTATGGCGCAAAGCGAGGCAGGCATGTCGCCAGTCCACACTCCAGGCCACCACAGCCGGCGCGTGCGCTCTAGTGTTAATGGAACCAGCCAAGTCGTGCTCACCGACGCGCCCTCATCTGACTTTTTGGGGCTGCCATTGCCTGAGACCATCTTTAGCGAAAAGCCGGGACTAGCTCCAAGCGCATTGGTGCGTGATGGATCAATGTCCATTGCTACGGGGTTGTGCTCGCAGCAGCAGTCGATGGACGACTTGGCTCACTTCCTCTCTACCTCCCAGCCACAGTGGTCGCTGGCACAGCTCTCTGACATGCTAGGCGGCGGTGCGGCCTCTGGCACTGGCGATATTATTGGCGGTGGCAATAATGGCTATCTCGACCAGGCGCTGACCGACTTTGGCCTTGGGCTTGGAGCGAGTGGTTCCAATGCTGGGTCAGTGTCAGCCACAGCTGGCTTTGACCCTGTGGCAGCGCCGCTTAGCGAGCTAGTCAACCTTCCCGTCGACAACGATTTCTCTGCTTTGCTCGAGTCAATTGCGAGCGGCAATGCTGGCCCAGATGGCGATCCGTATTCCTCGCTGAGTGTGGACGGTAGCTACGGCGGGCTACTCAGCGACGACATCTTGCTTGATCTGAATACATGTATGCCCATCTCTGGACCACTCGGTGCGCCATCGACTGTCGGAGGCGGGCGCTTAATTGGCCCGCGACGTAACAGCGGAGAGGTGAATCTTGGGTCATCGTCTACTATCACGTTGATGCACGACACGAGCAGCTTGTGCAGCCAGGACAACATTCAGTCAGCTACTACTAGGGCACCGCGGGTCATTCCGCCACCCCCTGCCAGACCGCCACCTGGCATGCCGGGGATGGCTCGTGGTCGCTCGGCTGGCTCCACTGCGCGAAACATTGTGGGTGGTGTTAGCTCTAGCCAGGCGATTCCTTCGATCCAGACAGCAGCATCAAAGTCATTGGGGGCGCCTGCTCTGTCCACGGCCATGTCGCTGAGCCTGTCCTCTAATCCTCCATCCACCACCGGACTGAGTGATCTGGACGTTAGGCAGCTGTTGCTAGGCGTTGGATCATCACAGGTGCTGGACTGGCCGGCTGAGGGGGATGCCCTGGAGCTGGAGCTAGAGGGACTTATCAACTTTGACGCCTAACTTATAATTAACTTATTGCCTATTTCCAGTGCCATGTTTTTTCTTTCTTTTTTCTATACCAATGATCTGTTGTACTTTTTTTTGTTGCACAATATGAAGATATCTGATTGCACAGATCTGCCCTGAGGCTGGACCTTTCCTCTCTTCATCCTTTCAGCGTATTCTAATTGCAGTACATTATTTTTTTTACCTTGCGCTTGGGGACAAGAATGCCGTACACTATTGAACAAGTCAAGGCTCTCGTGCGCGAGTTTCCCGACTTTCCCAGCAAGGTACTCTATCAAACAGCAGTGGTTGTCTGCGCCTTATCTCTAGCCACGCACTCTGGCTAACAGCACTGCTCTCAGTTGAGTACTGGACCTGTAGGGCATTTTGTTCCGCGACATCTTTCCTATATTCCGCCACCCCGAAGCAGTAGAGTGCCTAGTGGACCACTTTGTCGAGCGCATCAAGGAACTCGGTCAGCGGGTGGATGTGGTAGTCGGGCTGGATGCTCGCGGGTTCCTGTTTGGCCCATTGATTGCGATCAAGCTTGGTGTGGCATTCGCTCCAGTGCGCAAGCGCGGAAAGCTGCCTGGCGAGGTCGTCAGCGTGACTTACATGAAGGAGTACGGGCCAGATGTGTTTGAGATGCAGGCGGATGCGCTGGCGGCTGGTCAGAACGTCGTTATTATCGATGACTTGCTGGCGACTGGTGGTAGCTGCAAGGCTGCTGAGGATCTGGTTGCTCAGCTGAAGGGCAACGTTCTACTTAGCGCCTTTGTTATTAACCTGGTTGGCCTGGAGGGCGACAAGAAGCTCAAGGCGCCTGTCTACGCCCTCATCGAGTGCTAGAGCTACCCATACAGAGCCTAGGTGTAGCAAACCCGATTTAGCCCAAAGCTTTTTTGTTTTGCTTCAGTTCATCAACAGCGCCATTTAGTTTTTGCTATTATCGAATTTTCTACCTGGAGATGACACAGGCTCAAGGCATGTTTGAGGGTGGCGGGGCGGCTGCCCTGCGGCCCGACTATATGCACCGGTTCCGTCCGACAGTAGCCAAGCCGCTTATCAGCGAGGTCTTGCGCAGCACTCTGGGCAATGCCAAATATGAGGCTGAGGACGTGGCGGAGCTGTCGACGAGCATTGGAGAGAAGATCGTACAGCGGCTGGTCGCTGAGCCGGGGCTGGAGCGGTACAAGTTTGTTGCCAATGTCAGCATTTTTCAGAATAGCGGGCAGGGCGCACGCATGTGTATTGGCGCAACTTGGGATCCAGAGTCTGATGCAGCCGTGCAAGAGACTTTTACTAACGAGTCGATTAGGTGCGTTGCAGTCGTGTTTGCAGTTTATGTTTACTAAGGCTGGAAAGAGAAACATGCGGTATTCCGCACTCCACAAGGCCTTTGAACGCGCTCTTTTTTGCCTTTTCAACCTTTTCTTCTTTTTCTATAACTTCGATTCACCTTTTGATTTAGTTTTTTTTGTTTCTCCTTTTTGTTCATTCTGCTCTGGCATTTCTTGTCCTCGAGTTTTGAAGCACCCCCTTATAAGCTTGCATTTTGTTCAATACGGCACATTTACTCCGGGAATCCTTGGTCAATTGGGCTTTTTTTATTCCTGCTCGGATTCGTTGGAAGCAGGCGAGCTTGGCGAGCAGGCAAGCTCACTTAACACACACCCACTTCCAACCCCCTTTTTGCACAAGCGAATCATGGTCGACCGCGAGTGGACAGATTGGAAATTCACGCGCGAAGATCTTAAGCGGACACCCTCCGTGGTAGCCTGTGGGTGGACAGTTGAGCGCGAGGAGCTTGACCGCGCCAAGGCGTGTGGGCTCATTCATTCGGCATCGAGGAAGCTACAGCTCCCGCAGATAACCTCGGCGTCAGCCTGCGTGTTTTTGCACCGATTCTTTATGCGGCACTCGCTCAAGGAATATCACCACTATGTAAGCATCCACCTTGCTTTTGGCTTTGCCTGCTTGACTTGCATTTCTGTCTTTACTGCCATGTCCTCACTCTTGTCCGAGTTTTCTGTTTGTTTGTTCTTGTTTAGAATATTGCGGCTACGTGTTTGTTTGTTGCGTGCAAGGCAGAGGAGTCGTTGCGAAAGCTCGAGAGCTTTATACCGGTGATAGTTTACTATGCGTCAAAGGGCAATCACAAGGCGCCGCCTGGTACGACCGAGTTTGAGAAATGGCGGGCAGTGATATTGCGGACTGAGGTGGTTGTCCTGCAAGCGCTGTGTTTCGATATGGTTGTTGAGCATCCGCATGTTGTACTGATCGATCTATGCGATAGGCTTGGATTGACTCGACATTTGAGTCAGATGGCGTGGAGCTTTGTCTCCGATTGTATGAAGCTTCCATTGTGCCTGGTGCACTCGCCAAAGTCGATATCATGCGCGTCGGTGTCTCTGGCCAGCAGGGTGTCGTCAGCCGAGCTAAGGGGCGGTTTGGTGGACGATTCTTGGCTGGATCGGATCGGTGCTGATCGCGGGGCTGTGGCGGATGTGGCCCAGTGGCTGTTGGAGTTCTATGCTAGAGAAGCGCAGTCGCGCATGACTCGCAGTGTTGCTGATGGTGCTGCGGAGGCTGCGCAGACGCCTATCTCGTCACCTGGGTCAGCTGCGTCTCCCATGTCGCATATCCAGCCCTCGCCGTTGTCGGAGCTCAAATGATACGGGATCGTATCTTCTACTCACGCATCATCACTTGTATATTAGATACATTCTACCACATGTGCGCTAGAAAACCTGCAAATAAATAAAACAAAATAAAACAAAATAAAAGGCTACCCTCGCATTGGCTATATTATTATTTTTTAGTTACGACGCATGTTGCTCATAAACTTGCGTAGATTCTCATTGATCTTTGTCCTGGTGGCTGTGGCGTTGGCAGCCAGCGATGCTAGGACAGGCGAGCTGGCGGCATCGGTGCTTGATCTGCCAACAACAACGTCATCGCTCCCTGGGCTCATGCTCTCGCTGTTCGGAGAGAAAGCCACTTGCACAGCGTGTGCCGATGCAGTTGGTAGCAACTCGTTACTGTTGCCTCCGCCTGTAATGCCCAGTGGATCCGGAGACATTCCGCCGGCACCGCTCGTGCCTGTCGCAGCTGGTGACATACGAGCGCTGCGGTGTGCGGGTGCCGACTGGCTGTCACTGCCAAACACCGAGGCACTGCTGGGAGTGCTGCCCAAACGCACATGCTCGCCAGCACGAGGTTTGGACTTTTTCGATGCTAATGGCGCTGACGACGATATGCCCTGAGCTACATGGCTGGGCATTGCGCCCTTGAGATCGGGCGTCGAGTAATTGCTGGCACTGTTCAGTCGCGCGGCATCCTTACTCGCTTCTAGCTGCGTGCTCCTCGAGGCACTCGACCGCTCTGAGCTAGCTGCGGTCTGCTTGAGCATGCGCTGGAGCACCCGGAAGTACGTAGGCTGGTCGGCTGGTTTGACGCCCTTGATATTCAGGATCTGCTGGAATGTCTCGCTAGGCGTCTTTGGGAAGAGAAGCAAGAAGCGGTCGACAAGGGCGTCAGGGGGATCGCTCGGCGCCAATATAGCCTTTAGCAAGGCCTCTATCTGGCCAACGCCCTGAGTGACGATTTTCGTGTAAGCACTGGGCAGCTGGGGCTTCTTCTCGGCCTCATCTCTATCGGCACCCATTAATGGCATATCCAGCAGTGTCGATTTCAGTGCCTGCGCGTCTAACAGTAGCTGCTCGGCGCCGACTTCGGAGATCTGTCCACAGGTATTGATGGCCGCCATATATCGTTCAGAAAACCGAGCAGCAAACTTGTCGCAGTAGGAGCGAAAGTACCTAGATCCACTCATACTCTTACGAATGGTTTCTGTACAGGCCTCCATTGCCGACGATATGAGCAAGACGTATCCAGATTGGTCGCCAACCATCTGCAGGCTTTGCCAGGGGACCTGTGTCAGTGCCGCAAATGCCGGCTCGCACATAGTCTCGACACCCGCCACCAGCGCCCTAATACTCGTATTGATGCTAGTCAGCAGTGCTTCGCGACACGCCGTAAACGATACCTTGTCTTTAAACTCGCCACCGACCTTCTCGACAACTTTTTGTTCAAGTTGGCCGACCACCGACGCGCAGTAGTCGGCGGTATTGACGATCAAGCTGATACTCTTGAGGTCATCAAGCGCTGTGGTCGACGAGCTAGTAATGCGCGGTAGCTTGTGGACCAAGACATCGCGAGCGTAGCTGCACAAGCACTGGCTAAACACTTGCGAAAGGTCGACCATGGGCTGGCCAGTCGACAGCGAGGCACATTGGCGCAGAGACTCGCGAAACTGGTACAGTAGATCGGTGCTCGACGCCAAAACGCTGAGCGACGGGTCGTTGTCAATGGATAGAGGCTCGCGCTGAAACTTGCGTATCATTTCTTCAAACTTTGCATGCTCGCCGCGAATAAATATCGACATATAAGGCTCAAACGCACAGGATATAGCCCCAGTAAACGTAGCCGCCAGTTCGCCACTGTCCTCATAGACATGCACTAATTGGGACTCTGAGGATTCGTCGTCGCCAGCAGCAGGGTTCTTAGCGACGATGGCAAATTTCTTGTTGCATTGCGCCTCAAAGGCCAGGGTATCCGAGAGAGCAGACATGAGATCCTCGACGCTGATATTCTCGCGAGTAGCCATGATCTCACCCAGCTGGTCTCTCGTAGTCTCGGAGAACCGACGACTGAGCGCCTCGCCCACTCGCCACTGCTCGGGAAACACGGCAGCATGGTCGTCCGAGTAATTTCTCAAGATCCTGCGCAGCCACGCATACCGACGAGAAATATTCTCCAGCTGCGATACATCGTCATTGAGCTGGAATATAGCCAAATACGCGCGCAGTTGCAAGTCACAGTAAAAAGCCACAAACTTGTCTCGCTGCTCTACCCCAAGAGATGCTTGCGCGCACAGACATGCGTCGCGCATTACTCGCGCATCGCCTATAAGCATGCCCTGAGAGTCAAACCCGCGCTCAACCTCTTGGAACGCCTGGCCAGCCAAACCACGCTGCAGGGCATCGGCGCTATCGTTCAAAGCAGCTATCTGCCGCACTCGCCCGAATCCAGCAAACCCCTCGCGAAGGCCGCCAATAGCCTGCATCAACTGCGAAGCCTCATAATACTTGCTCTGCTCCTTCAAGTGTCGCAGCTGGGCCACCGCGCCTATCAGCATCTGCAGTCGCTTCATCGTTGTCGTCGTGTGTGTCAAGTTGCGCTTAGCAGAGTCCAGCGACTTTATGTCCTGAGTGATATCCAGAACCATCCGCTCAGAGGTGCGCGCCTTAGCCTTCATCTCCGATATGCGTGTGTATAGCTCGCCAATGGCCGTCTTTGTAGCCTCCAGATCCTGCGCCTGCTGCTTGTTGTTGTCGTTGGACTGTGCTCGCAGCAGCTGGCGGATGTCCTGCGTGACGACTTGTAGCCTGCGTCGGAGGTTCTCTGCCGCAACGTCAACGCTCTCTAGCGAGGCATCGTCGGGAAACAGGCAGTCCACATAGCTCCCCGTTGAGAACTCGGCGCTGTCAAGCTGTACGGTTGGTGAGGAGCTGCTGACGGGCCCAGCGGTCCTAACACCTTTGACACTGCCGGGTGTGTTCCTAGTAGTAGTGCTGCTGCTGCCTCGGCTAGCTGAGCTTCGGCTAGCTGAGCTTCTGGTCGGCGGGGCAGCTGCCATCGACACGCTAGACACCAAGAGTATGTGTTGGCCCGAAATGTACTAGAGCCAAAGAAAAGAAAAACGAGACGAAAAATGCATCTAAAATGTAAATTACAAAAGCAAAAGTCAAAAGTATTCGGGGGTTAGGCGGTGATGTCTTCTGTGAAATGTCGCGGCCATCACGTATGCTGATATGGAGTATATTCATGGAAAGAACAGTTGTGAGAGATTATTTATGTGAAAAGCGAGAGCCGCGCTCAGTAGGGCGGGTATGCCTGCTGCTGATAGTGAGGCTGCTGCGGCTGCTGCTGCTGGTATTGCTGCTGCTGGTATTGCTGCTGAGGGTAGCCTTGGCTGCCGTAGACTGAGCCCGTGTTGGCAAACGATACGCCAGCATGGCCGACAGTGTTTACAGCCTGGTCAGCATAGGGCGAAAACTCGTCGTCCTCGTGAAGCACCTCCTTGACATCCCACACGTTGCCATTACCGCCGACACTGAACTCGAGATCCTCCTTTGTAATCGAATCCCAGTACTTGTAGACCATCATCACCGCAAGCAGCGTGCAAATGGTGCCAAAGAACACGCCGTCGACATAGTGCTTAATGCCCTCACAGATCTTGTCACTGAGGAATATTTGGATGACTTGGCCAATAATGAAGAACACCAGGGCAAAGCAGATGTTGCCCAGTGGCCAGTACTCGTCCAGCGTGTTGACCACAAGGATAATCTGCAACACGACGTAGACGAGCAGGCAGAAGGGATTGAAGATAAAGTACACGATAAAGAGACCGATCGGGTGGGCCTTGGTGAAGGCCCCAAGGCTATTGAACGTAGCAATGGACACAAAATACATAACGCCAAAGATGACTAACGACGACAGGCGGAACGTCCACAACGACGCGGCGGTTCCGTCCTCAGCCCACTGGAACCCAATGAATCCGTTGAGCATCAGGCACCAGCACATGGCGCTTGTCAGCCCCAGATACCCGGCAACAAAGTACTACAGAGCCAGAACAAGCGATGCAATTAGCATTGTGAGTGTCTCAGGCATGTGAGCAGCAGAATGAGCCGGCACTGGCTGAGCACAACGGGCCCTCATCCTCAATAAATCAAGCACATTGTGGCGGCCCCAACTCCATATAGGCCATAAACACCCGCAAGGCAGACGCTTGGGGGGGGGGGAAGGAGGAGGAGCGACGCGGGGCCTGCAGGAGAGAGAGCACTCAGATGCAGCCCAAACAAAGGCTACCCGGGCAACATCAACAACAGAGTGAGAACCACTTACAGGATAGACAACTGACGAGATGGGAATGATACCCGAGATGGTAATAAAGTCGAGAATGGTCATCAGGAAGTACAGATAGAAGAACAGAACCATCTCCTTGCGACCGACCGCTGTGTACTTTGAGCGGATGTGGAATATCATGATGACCGTCATGAACAGCGCAATAATGTCGATAATGAGCGTAGCCATCTGGAATATGAGCGCACTGCGCACCTCGATGTTACGCGCGTAGCAGTTAGGCTCGTACCCAACTTGGTTAGCACCCAGCAGCGGGCACGCTGCCATTTGCACCGTGTTGCATATTCCGTCGTAGTACCCGAATTTGTACTTCATTTTCTCTTGTGCTGCAGATTCCCCAATCTCGGTTTAGCAAAATTAAGCCAGACACTAGCGCAAAAGAAGCAGGAAATATAGAAAGAAAAATAAAATAAAAACAACAGGAACTGCTTTTGGCGAAAGAAAGTAGAGGAGAGCAGGACTTTTTTTTGGCTGCTCATCGTCCTAAAATAGGTTTTGGCTTCTGCCGCTCCCACCATTTTGGATTGGCCGACTGAGAAAGCGAGTGTGAGCTGCCCATGCGTGGTGGGGCGCAACACAGCACCAACAAGTGGCTCTTCCTAAAATAGAATCTCGCCTCCTTCCCCCCATCGCTTGTGCGCCAATCGTGGGCAATACGAGCCAGTCCAAGAACAGACATCTGGAGAACCCTTGCTGCTCGCATCTCTGTCTTCAGCGCCTTTGCATGCATCTGAAAGAGCCTGTTTCTACGCTCTTGTACGGGGGATTAAAGGTGCAGGGGGCCAGCATGCGACCGTGGGCTGTTGCAAGGAAGGGCTCGCCGTAGAGCATGCTTCTCCATACATTTTCAGGGAAGAATGTGCACGGCGCCCGTTCCCCCCGCGCACTTCCCCCGCGCACAGGAGGCTAGGAGAGACAAGCCCAGCCACACAGAGCCAAGCAGCCAGCAAACAATAGAGCACTATACGAGACCATTCATCCTTCCTCCACTACAATTTGTCTAATATCGTCATGAGTAGCTCCGCCGGCGCACACAATCGAGCGTCCGAGCTCAATCGGAATGGCGTGTCGCGCACAAGTCGCCAGGCCGAATCTAGAGGCAGCCACCTCGCTTGGACGCGCTTAAATAGTCAGGCAACAATGCCCTACTCTCTGCCCGGACCGTTTGCCAGTAGTAGTCACCGAGACTACAATGCACACGCCATCAGATCCACTTATGCAATTTCAAGAGCCGACCGCAGATTGCTGGCTGAATCAAGCTCTAAACTCGCCAAAGACATCATTGCCGCATGCGCCGACAACGACCTGGCGGCGTTTTTGGACTGCATGCTTGGTGCTGATGCTGGTGCCGCCACCTTGTCTACTAGGCTCGGTCACGAGCACAGTCTTCTGATGGTTGCGTGCAAGTACAACGCCACACAGATTGTTTGCTGGCTATGCAAGAACGATAGCAACTCGCTCGAGTGCAAGGGTAAGCATTGCAACACAAAAGCATGCTTGTTTGTATGTGGCCCTTCATCCGGTTGCTTCCTCTAAAATGGCACCAACATGTGGTATTGCTGTTTTAATGTAGACTTTCGCGGAAACACGGCACTACACCACGCCGCCAGTGCTGGCTACACAAAGTGCGTGGACTGCCTTCTCAGCAGCGGCGCCGTAGCCATATGCCAGAACAGCGAAGGCGTGTCGCCCATCCACTACGCCGCCTACCATGGCCACAAGGATGTCATCATCCGTATGTTGCAACACGCCTCATCTATAGTTGATCTGTGCGACAACACCGGCAAGACTCCTCTGATGTTGGCAGCATTCCGCGGCCGCACGCAAGCCGTATCAACACTTCTAAAAGGCCTCTCGAATGTGAACACCCAGGACACGTCGGGGTGGACGGCTCTTATGTACGCAGCTTTTACGGGGCGTATCGCCATTTGCCGCGAGTTGCTCGAATTTGCTGCCAGTCGAGTCATCGCTGACTTTAAAACAGGAAAATGCGCGGCTGATTTGGCGCAGGACTCTGGGTACTACGAGGTCGCTGATATGCTGCAGAATAAGGAAGTGACGCTGCGCACGCCGAGTCTTCCCGAGGGAGTCAACATGTCCGCCTTTAGGCCCGTGTCCCGGTCCGCAGCAGGCAGCAAGCAGTCGAGTAGTCGAGCTTTGCAGAGGGCGGCGCTGTCGTCAGTGCTGCGACCTGCAATTGAGCGGGCTCTATTCCCTTCGTTGCGCCGACCTCCAAAGGCCACGTCCTCGCCGACCCGCCGCTCGGCGTATACACCCCCAAAGCCCATGAGACCGCCTCCAATCCCGCCTCCACCCACTCGCCCTCCGAGTCTGTACAAACCGCAACCAACATCCACAGAACCACGCTCTCCGTCAAGGCCACTTGGACGTAACACTAGGCTCTCTGGCTCGGCATCAGCTCAAAGAAGCACCCAGGTAGCAACTCGCATATCTAATCTCGCGCCGATTCCAGAGTCCTCAAGTGCAGACAACAAAGCGGCAAAGTCAGTGCCTTCAACCCCTCGCTCGCGTGCCACTCAGGCGCCACTGGCAGCGCCACCGGTACTTCCAAGCAACGCTGCCAAACTGCGCAGCCATCCGCCATCAGCGCTGGCAGGCGGGCGACTTAGCGCTATGTCGTCTACAAATCCTGCGCTGGCTCACAAGCTTGCTAGCAAGGACTCGGAAAAGCCGGCCAAGCCCATGATCCGTAAAACTGCTCTCCCAGCGGCGACCGCATCGTCTGCTGTAAATCCAATAGCTGCAACGCCTGCTTTACCTTTGTCGTCCGTAGTCAGACCACTGTACACCCCAATTGCCATAGCATCCGAGCAGCAGCCACACCACCACACGCTGTTAGAGAGCGGCCAGGGTCAGCGCGGAAACCCAGCGCCACGCCAAGGCCCATCAAAGGCAGCCAGCATATCTGATCGGATCAAGGAGACCATCTCGCGCGCGTCGCTCATGTACCTTGACTCGCGAACAAGCCAGGCCCTAAAGCGCGAGGAAGCAGCATCGGCCTCGGCCAGCATGCGATTGACACCAGCCATCAGCAATAATGCGCTTTGTTCGGCTCTTGCCCATCCGCCCGAAGCAAGGTATGTCAACTTAGGATCGGCTGCTCGTCGGCGCAAAACCACATGCCCATCGTCACGAAAGGCTGCACAGCGGACTGATCCATACAAGCGGTACCATGATAGCGCGTGTATCCGGCCCTACTGGAGCGCGTTTTCAAGGATTGTTACATTGTGGATGCCCAACCTTATTCTCAACAAGCTTCTCAAGAAGGAGACAGCAGAAAAGCAACAAGCCTGGCGCGAGAAGATTGCGCTGTGCTTTATCATTTTTCTTATTACCGCGCTCACAGCCATGATCTCCTTCGGGCTTTCGACTATGCTCTGCCATCCGGTAGATCCAATCTCATTGCGAGTGCTGAGTGAGCGGCATGGCGCTAATGGCACGCAGAAGCTAACGGTTATCCGTGGGCGCATCTACGATATGACCAACGCCAGGCATGCCGCCGCCCTGGGTGTATCGCGCTTGCAGCTTGGTGGCGACGCCAGTGGCAAGTTTGCTCCGTTTCCCGAGGTATCCAGGCGATGCAAGCACTGGCCGCAAGGAAAGTCGGGCAACAACTGCTACAGCGTCTTTGGCGAGGACTCAACATGCACAGCATCTAAGAAGCAGCTGGACGCGCTGCGGCAGCTCGAGACCAACAAGTGGGTCGCGTACCAGTGGAACGACGTGCTGCATCGCAATAGCTCGGAAAAGCTGTTTGTCTACAACGAGTTTGTCTTCTCGCTAAAGCCCTATCTGGCCGAGATAGCGGCGAGCGAGGGACGCGAGTACTTTGGCAAGGGCCTGACCCAGACTTTGAAAGATCTTGTGGGCACCGATGCCACGCTTGCTGTCTCCAGGAGCAAAGCGCTCCAAGCGCTTGTTCCGTGCTGGGAGGCGCAACTGCGTCTGGGTCGCATCGAGGGCAGCACCGTTGGCTGTGTCATCACGTCGGGCATCACCATCTCGGTTACAGTCATACTCAACGTCATGATTCTAATCAAGCTGTCGTGTGCCGTGCTGTTCGACTGGGCATTTTCGATACAGCTCACAAAGATTACCAAGCACTTTATCCGCGGATCGAGTAACCGCATTCCACACGTACTTATCACCATCACTTGCTACGACGAAAACGAGAACACAATTCGGTCGACTTTGGATTCAATTGCCTTGACAAACTATGCCACCAGCCGCAAGCTCATATTTATCATCGCTGACGGCGAGGCCATGGCTACTGGTGACACACGCACTACACCGCAGGTTCTGCGCAGCTTGATCACTCGCGCCAATCCAGCCGAGCCAATTCGCCCGCTGCCCTATATAGCCATTGGCGAGGGACCCAGAGAGTTTAACGCCGCTGAGGTTGTTCCTGGGTCGTATGTCAGCCTCAATGGCATCACAGTGCCTTGCATCCTGATAATCAAGGTCGGCACAAAACGCGAACGCGAGACCGAGATGTTCAAGGCTGGAAACCGCGGCAAGCGCGACTCGCAGCTCGTAGTGCTGCAGTGGCTGCGCAACGTGCTGCTGAACGACCACCTGACGCCACTCGAATTTGAGCTCTGCCGCTCGGCATCACAGCTGGCCAAGCTGAATCCAGATCAGTTCGAGTACCTGCTGATGGTAGACGCGGATACGACGATAGACATCGAGTGCATTCCACGGCTAGTCGCGGCAATGGAGCGAGATCCGGGAATCATGGGGCTGTGTGGGGAGACCCGGATTGCCAACAAGCGCGACTCGTGGGTAACTCGGATCCAGGTATACGAGTATTACATCTCGCACCACCTCAGCAAGGCGTTCGAGTCTCTGTGGGGTGGTGTAACCTGCCTCCCTGGCTGCTGCTCAATGTACCGGATCTTCAGCAACAAAACTCGCTCGGGGTCGATTGTGCCGCTGCTAGTGGCTCCCGAAGTCATTGATGCGTACAGCAGCAACGACACGTACACACTGCACCAGAAGAATCTGCTGCTACTCGGCGAGGACAGATACTTGACGACGGTTCTGTTGCGCGCATTCCCCAAGCGCAAGCTCATCTATGTGCCACGAGCTATTTGCCGGACCACTGTGCCAAATAAATTCTCTGTGCTGGTATCGCAGCGTCGGCGGTGGATCAATTCGACTATCCACAACTTGCTGGAGCTGATTCTGGTGCGAGATCTCTGCGGCACCTTCTGCTGCTCAATGCAGTTTCTTGTGTTGATGGACTTGCTAGGTAACGTGGTGCTACCATCTTCGGTGATATTCTTTTACTATCTGATAGTCGCCGAGTGCATTGGCTCGCCTGTGGGTCTGCCGCTGCTTCTGATGGCGCTGACGTTTGTGCTCCAAGGCGTGATGATTCTGCTGACAACGCAGCGTGTTGCCTACATTTACTGGATGGCTATATACATCCTGGCTATCCCGGTGTGGAACTTTGTAATGCCTGTATATGCGTTCTGGCGGTTCGATGACTTTTCATGGGGCAAAACGCGCGGAGTTGGACCCGAGGACTCGACAGCCAACTTTATTACCGACGACGAGCGGCAGGCACTTGAGCCGATTCCCCTGATGCGCTGGAGGGACTGGATGCGCGACAACCTTGGCCTAAGCGGTAGCCACACGCCAGCCAATGGCCAAGGCCTGAACTCTGGTCAGCTAGCTCATGCATCGGCACTATTGCCTATTTCACGGCAGCTCAAGGCCTCTGAGCCGGCAGATCTCAACTCGACAAAGCACAAGTCAGCAAAGATGTCGAAATGCGCGCCAGCGACAGCAGTAGCCAAGGAATAGATGATGTCACATTAGATTCAGTTTTAACTAATAAAATTAAAGCGTAATCATCTACTATTCCTTCTTCTCGTCATTCTCTGTGCGGGCGGCTTGTAGCGCACGGATCTTTCCCTGAGTGTTGAAATATGTGCCAAAGAAAAAGGCGACCGAGTTGAAGAATGGCACCCAGACCAGCGGCGGCAGGACCCTGGCAGCAAACAGCTGGACGCATGGGAACACGACCCAGGAAACCTTCATCATACCTAGCAAGCGAGTACGGACGACCTTTACGATATTCTCGACGCTGCGCTCGCCAGCAATCACAGCATTAGCTGCCAAGAATACCGAGTTTAGAATCGGCGAGATGATCAGATTCTGTGCCAAGATAGTCAACAGCGTGTTGAGCTTGTTCTTGGGCCGATTGGCAAACACCTTGTTCAAGAGCTCGTACAAATAGTGGTTCAGTGGACCGCTGACGAGCAGGCCATAGAGCGAGAATTGCAGCACACGTTTGTTGACCACGTGCTCAATAAGGCTCTTTTCGGGAACTGGACGGCCCTCGAACGCTGCCCGCCTCTCGCTAGATCTCTCGGCGCTGCGCATGCCCGAAGCCCGCTGGGCAATCTCCTCCTGTAAAAAGTTGAGGGTCGCCGTCGTGCACGCCTTGGTTACGAGCGGCTGGCGTGCCAGCGACGACAAGTAAGCAGTCAGCAGCACTACAGCAAGGTTTTGGCTGGCAGGTTTCGAGATGGCAGCCATGGACGATAGCTTTTCTTTGGTAGCAGTAAATAAAGAAAACAAAAAATACAGTAGAACGATGTGAGAAAGAAAGGCACGAGATGTGCCGCCTCCCGCCGCTTGCATTGTACAGCCAGATAACACAGGCTGCGACCGCGGGGAAATACTCTGCCCAGGTCATCTCCGCTCCGTGCAGCGATCTTGCAATTATCGTCTCTTTGAGCAAGCAACACGTAGCGTTCTCATGGCATGTGGTCGGCGTTCGCTAGACTGCCAGAGTTTTTGACAGCGGGGCTTTTCTTGTCAAAGTGCAAGGTCGCTGCGCGGGGATAAACTCGCTTCGCTTCACACAAGAAACCCGTTTCCGCCCACGGCTCGGCTTGGCAAGACAAAGCGAACCGCTAACTCGGCAGTGCCAAGCACACGCCAATGCGTACACATGAGCGCTTAGGCTGCTTCATCCCCTTTGCGCATTTTACTTTGAATTTCCTCTTTTGCATTTTATTTAATTAATCTCACAGCAATTCGAAATGCTTAATTTCCTCCTTGGCAAGCGCACAACTCCGCAGGAGGCCCTGCGGAAGAACATTCGCTCTCTCAATAAGGCTCAGCGCGAGCTAGAACGGGAGTGCACCAAGATGGAGGCGCAAGAGAAGAAGCTCATTGCAGATATTAAAAAGGCCGTAAAAGCCGACCAAAAAGTAAGTGCCAGCAATCGAGAGCCAATTGCTTTCTTCTTGAAAACACCTCGCTAAGCCTGCACTGGTTTTGCTTATGCCGAGCTTTTAGGAATGCTATAAGGTCATGGCCATGGACTTGGTGCGTACTCGGCGCTATATCCAAAAGTTTCGCAAGATGGGAGCGTCTTTACAGAACGTCGCGCTAAAGGTACAGTCTATGCGCTCCAACCAGCAGATGGCAGTAGCCATGCGCGGAGCCACATCTGCCATGAAGTCAATGAACAAGTCGATGAACCTCCCAGGAATGCAGAAGGTCCTGATGGACTTTGAGAAAGAATCAGGGACGATGGACATGAAAGAAGAGATGATGAATGACGCCATTGACGACGCCATGGAAGATGACGCCATGGAAGACGAGGAGGAGTCCGAGGAGCTGGTTAATCGCATTATCGACGAGATCATCTTGGAAGGGAACCAGCACTTGGGCACAGTTCCAAAGACCATCAAGGAACAGCCGGCTGTTGCCGAAGGCGTTGGTGCACCCGCCCCCTTGGACGACGACGCTGCTCTACAGGCGCGGCTAGACAGCTTGCGTCGAGAGTGATGCTTTCTATATTCTATTGAATACTGTTCGATTTTTAGCACCTTTTTCTGTAATAATCTACATGTTCATTTGCAGCCACTGCGCTGTGTGAGCAGGACCTAGTCTTCTTCCATGTCATCGTCGCTATCGTCCTCGCACTCCGATCCAGAATCCGAGTCGGAATCCTCAACCTCCATTCCGGCAGGCCTGGGAGCCGCCTGCGACATTTTGACAGCAGCATTATTCTGGCCCAGTGCCTCGCGAGCATCACGCTCGGCCGCTAGGCTATCGACCGTAGCAAAGTTGCCGCTTCTGCACTCTGCAAAAAGCTTGCACAAAACAGCCGCTACCTCTTTCTCGCTCTCGTCATTTAGCTCGACGTGAAAGTCGAGATTCATGATCTCAAGCAGCAGCTCTTGGAGATCCAGGGGCTCGGGCTTCTGTTTGGCATTAGCGGCATTATCAAAGAACTCGACAATGTCGTCAACCATGTCATCGCGCTTCTCCTCGGTCTCCCGGCCGCCCCAGCTGTGTTCGATGGCAAGTCCAAGCGCCGTCCACTTGGCCAGAATGTGGTCGACGCCCTCGATGAAGGCCTCCTTATTAGGGTGAATCTTCCGCGGTGCCGCTATGTCCATATTGTAGAAGATATATATAATAATTAAAGGGCAAGGCAGAGAAGGCTAGAGCAAAGATAGTAGCTGGGATCACAAGCTGCGGCTTGCCACAAGCAACTTTTTTCTTTCTTAAACAAGATTTAGAGATCAAGACATGGGCCAAGTGGCACACATCGAATGTGCGATTCTTTAAAACGCGCTGCATCCAGCTACATTGGGGCGCTGGGAGACTCGGTACATATCTTGTAGTATTGGTACAGGCTCTCGTTGCTCGGGTTGTTCATGTCGGCTATCATCGTGGCAAAGCTCCCGCTCTTCAACTGCTCTGGCGTGGCAATGGACTGCAGCTTAGCCGCAATGCTAACAGCCACCTTGACAGCATCTTCCTTCTTGTCGACCTCTTGCTTGACTGCAGACTTGTGAACTTTGAACTCGCGGACCTCCTTGATGGACTTGCCAAAGTCCTCCAGCCTCGCCGCATAGTCACTGGGGAAAGTGGAGACAGTCTCCATGACGATATGCTGCACATTGACACGGATTTCGGGGTCGTCCGGCAATCCTCGGACTACGCAGTCCACAAGAGCCACCCCGTCGACGACAGGTAGCACGTGGCGAACAAGCAAATGGACGCACATATAAGCGACCTTGCGCATCTCCAGGCCGTCGTCGATCTTCCTCTTGAACGGACCCATCGAGATCTCGCGCACCACGCTCTCGTCGATCACCGTCTGCCGGAACAGCGCAGGTTGGATGGAGGGAATAATATCCTCAACGAGCTCCAATTTGGTCTGGATGAGCGTGTACAGCGCCAGAAGAGTGAGTCGACGAACGTTGATATCCACATCGCTAATGCTAGCCAGGACAGTGGGCAGTACTAACTTGATCTGCGCATCGCACTGCGAGCTGAGGTGCTTGTCAGCAAGCACTGTGCGGAATGCGGTAATGAACAGTACCTTTGCCGGGGTGCTTTTGCTGTTAGCAATGCACGACGCAAGCTGCGGAATATACACTTCTGGGAACGCAGCGACAAAGATGGCCAGAATCTGGGCAATGACGTCCGACACAGGGCTCTCGTTGGCCTGAACATAGGCCGATATCTGAGCCCACATGGCCTCGGCAGTTGCGATGTCACGCTTCGTCGTGACAGCCAGGTCGAGTGCCGCCTTGACGGCCAGCAATTTGCTAGTCGCGCCAATGCCTGTGCTAGCTGTGGCATTGTCAAAGAGAGCCAAGAGCAAGTCAGCGTAATTCCCAACGTAGCTACCAAGAGCAAAGGCCGCTTCGTTGCGCACATCGTCGTTACTCGATTCGACATAAGCGTAAAGCTCTGCTGCTACGGTCGGTTCCTGCACTAACAAGCTGCTTGCTGCAGCATACCCCAGTACACGAAGCGCAAGGCAAGTGAAGGCAGCCTCAGTCGTCGACTCTGGTGCCTTAGGCCAGAGGTCCGAGAGAAACTCAACTGTCCATGCCTGGCCAACGGCCTTGTAGTGCCCGATAAACAGCGCAAGCAGGCTCCTCGCTGCGTTGGCCAATGCGCTAGTGGGGAACTGAGCCAGGATGGCGTCGTTGTTCTTGGCGCTACGTTGCTTGTCAAAGGAGGTGTAGCTCTGCTTCCAGCTGCTCAGAATCTCCGACTTCCACTGCCCAGTGATGCTTGGGAAGTTCTTGCCAATTGCCTCGTAGACGTGCTCTAGTGCTCCTGCCCCATGCTTGTCGTGGACAGACACAACAGAGAGCAGCGGGACTAACTTTGAGCAGGTCTTCTTGATAGACGCCTCAGAGACTTGGGCGCACACGCTGGCCAGTGCTTGCAACGCAACGACTGGCGGTGAGGTAGGCGACTTTTCAATGATTCCAATAACACCAAGCATTATGCGCTCGTTGGCCTCGGCAGTAGTCCTATCGCCATAGCTGGACAGGCTTTGGACTATGCCCAGCGCCGACAAGTAGACCTTGACCTCATTCTGGCGCAGCACTGGATCGATCTGCTCCAAGATCGAAGGCACGGCGGCGACAATTCTCTCGCGGGGCAAGTGTGTAGACACGGACAGTGCTATAGCCAGTGCATGGATTAGAGCTAGCACGTTAGCCGTGCCATTCTTCCAGGTCGTCAAGATGGACAGGCTCTGGTCTACAATGGCCGCATCGACATGATCGCCAAACTGGCGGATAGCAGTGCCAATAAAATTGTAGACATTGACTCGCAACTGCGAGTCATTGGTGTTGGCCATCTCTATGGCCAGGGCGGCCATATCCTGGATCCAGGCAATATAGCGAGAGACATCCCGCGAGTTTGTGTCAGCAGCCAGTCGAAGCAAGGCCAGCATGTCTCCTGCAACGCTAAACGTCGTGGCCGGTACCTGTGCGGTTTTGCTGGACACGTTGCTCTTGACTCCATCCTTTATCACAAACAGCAGCTCATCCGCGGCGTCTGACATGCTGCTGCGAGTCACAAATGTACGTAGGAACTCCAGCACATCAAGCTTCAAGTTCGTCCGCACAATGCTAGTCGCAGCCATTTGCAACGCCCCCACAGAGTCGTTGGCGACCAATGCCGATGAGACAACGGGCTGGATTCCAATAAGCAGGCTGTCTAGAGCCGAGTGACGGATGGAGGCAATGCGGCTGAGCACAGCAAATGCTAGCTGCTTGGTCTCGGTGGACTTTGGATATTGCTTCACCGATGAGATAAGTGCAGACACAGCCTGTGGTGTCTGTTGTACAACGGCATCAGCAGCGGCATTATCAACTTCCATAGTCGGCGTCGCTTCGGACTCGGGGCTGAGCTGTGCCTTGACAATGTCCAGCAGAGCAGCGTATGTCGTTATAACTTCGATCCGGACAACATCCATCCTCTCCTTGAAGCCTCCAATAAGCGCTGAGCCAATCTTCTCAACAGCGTCCGTGGGGCTTAGCAAGTCGCTCTTAGCGAGTGTGCCCAAGAGCCTGACACCACCAGTGCGGATATTCCAGGTGGTGTCGTCATGGTCATCGTAGATGTCCTCGTCAAACTCGTCGCCAAACTCCTCCTCCAAGTCGTCGCCATCGCTGCCAGTAGACAAGTCATCGTCGCCATCCTCGTAGTTGTAGCTGGGATCGTACTTTGCAGCCTTGATTGCGGCAGCGTATATCTCGCTACTCCTCTCTCTAGCGAGCTCTGGACAATGGCGCACAACGGTCTCAAACGCAAGTAGCGAAGCCACTCGCAAGTCGGTGTCGCACTCGTTGACGGTCTTTAGTTCGCTGTCAATGATGGACGGCACAACTGATCTTATGCAAGCAGGGCGCTGGCGAGCAATGGCCACCAGCACGCCCAACAGCACAGCGGTGTCGCTCTCCTTGTTGCTGTCCTGGTAGCGCTGGAAGATCGTATTTAGTGCATTCTCAGAGCGCTCACCAGTCACATGCACAACAAATTTGCCTAGCACGGCAAAAGCGCGCCTGACGAGGTTGGGGTTCCGGTGGGTGCTGTAGTCGAGCAGCAGTGCTTGGATCGCGTCTGCAGGCCCACCGCTAACAGCCAAAAGTGATCCAGCACTTTCTACCACCTCGGATAGCGCGGCAAACATATCGATGTTGACATCGGCAGGCAGCTCCTTCGACTTTGAAAGCGCAGAGACGATGGGCCGCGCTAACTTGGCAACAAAGCTCTTGTCCTCTGTGCTCTCAGCCACCCGGCTAACCATCACACGGAGCGCGACGCTGAGCGCGCTGGCGCCATCAGTGCTGCTTCTCTGCGCTACACGAGAGCAAATATTGGTAACCGTAGTAAGCGTCGTGTTCTTGTCGATCAGCTTGAAAATCTGACCCAGGCACTCGGTTGCCAAGTTCTGCACATAGCTTTGCGCATCCAGCAGTAGCTCTATAAGAGCATTTGTGTACTGCTCGCCGTCGTCCTTTGGCAGCGTTGCAGTCAGGGTGCCTAGATGGCTAAGCAGGTCGCTGATAGCCATGGACCGAATGTCCTGGTCGGCGTTCTTCACCTACACGGGTTAGAGTGGCAGCTGAGGAGCTTAGAATGGTGCTGAGGCCTGGGTGCCACAATGAGCAATTGCGTCTACTGCTTACCTTGCGCAGGAACTCGCGGCACTCGTTTGTTGACATTTCGGCGAGCGAGTAGAATGAGATTTGTGATTTGCAGGTGTTTTGCAAGTAGCTAAAAATGTAGAATTTAGGTTTGAAAGAAGCTGAGGCTCGAGATGAGGAGGCTGAAAGAGACGGAAGCAAGGCATGCTGCAAAGCCCGCTGCTGCGCTTTCGCTACAAAGCTGACGCAGGCATATTGCATCCCTGGATCAATGGATCACACCCTGTAAAATTTTAGTAAATGGCACCAAAGCTCGGGCGATTTCGTTTTTTTAGCATTCTTCTTCCCACTCAATTTTCCTACTTTTTTCGTTGCTAATCTCCGACAAAGCACTCACGACATGTTCCGTCTTTTTGCCAGCTCGTCGAAGGGTGCACTTCGCACTGCTGCAAAGGTAAGAAGGGAGGGCTATCTACAGCGCAACTGCGAGCTGCTCGACATTATTCCTACTACAGCGCAGAGCATGCCCTAATTCTATTGCTTCTGCTGCATACGTACACATGGCTCTTCTGGGAATGTGGTTGCCATGTTTGCCTTGTGCCTATAGAACCAGCAAGTGCGTAACTTGAGCATTCACGAGTACATGTCAGCCAATCTACTATCGGAGGCTGGAATCAAGGTTCCTAAGGGCCACGTTGCCACTACTCCCGAGGAGGCCTACCAGGCTGCCAAGGAGCTTGGTAAGTACACTATTGTGCCTCGCATTTTTTTGACTGGTACTATCAGTAGTTGTAAGCCCTTGGATTCCGCCTGTTACTAGCTGTGAACTTGCTCGCTCGACTTGCTTTGTACCGTATTCTAGGTGCTTCCGATCTGGTCATCAAGGCCCAGGTTCTGGCTGGCGGCCGTGGCAAGGGCCACTTTGATAGCGGCCTCAAGGGCGGCGTGAAGGTCATTTACAGGTAAGTGAATGCTCGCTTTTTCCATTGGCAAGCTCTTCTACCTCTTTCAGGGCAAGCCCCGCTACTTTTAGCGCTCCCTAGCTTACCTGGATGCAACCCCAGACATGTCGATCCAATCGGATGCAAAGTTCTAGGGCACGTTTTAGCAACATTGGGTGGACATGCGCCCCCTGTTGTAGTCGGTTCTCATTGCAAAAACCTTGTGGAAAAAGAGGGCCTATTAGAGCGCTACTAGGGCTGTTAGATCTGTGAGCTATAGACTGACTGACCATTTCTAACTCTGGTCTCTCCTTTTTGCCATGTTTGTAGCCCTGAGGAGGCCCGCGACCTTGCGAGCAAGATGATCAACCACAAGCTGTTCACTAAGCAGACCGGTGTGCATGGCAAGGAGTGCAACAAGGTGTTTATCGTCGAGCGCAAGTACGTGCGTCGCGAGTACTACTTTGCTATTCTCATGGATCGCGCCACTCGGGGCCCCGTGCTAGTCGCCAGCGCTCAGGGTGGTGTTGACATTGAGACCGTTGCTGCTGAGGATCCCGATGCTATCATCAAGCTCCCAGTTGACATCAATAAGGGTCTCAGCCTTGAGTCTGCGCAGACGCTTGCCAGCCAGCTCGGCTTTGTCGGCAACGCGCGCGAGGAGGCTGCCGATACCTTCCTGAAGCTGTACAAGCTGTTCTTGGCCAAGGACGCCACTCAGATCGAAATCAACCCGCTTGTCGAGACTTCGGACCACCAGGTCATGTGCATGGACGCCAAGTTTGGCTTTGACGACAACGCCAGCTTCCGCCAGAAGGACGTCTTCTCGCTGCGCGACCCCACCCAAGAGGATCCTCGCGAGGTCCAGGCCGAGAAGTGGGATCTCAACTACATTGGCCTGGACGGCCGCATTGGCTGCCTCGTCAACGGCGCTGGCCTGGCCATGTCTACGATGGACATTATCAAGCTGCATGGCGGCGAGCCTGCCAACTTCCTTGACGTCGGTGGATCGGCTACTGCCAAGCAGATTAGCGAGGCATTCAAGATCATCAGCTCCGACTCTGGTGTTTCAGCCGCCCTTGTGAACATCTTTGGCGGCATCATGCGCTGCGACGTCGTTGCTCAGGGCATCATTGACGCCGTAAAGGAGCTGGATCTCAAGATCCCCTTGGTCGTGCGCCTGCAGGGCACCAACGTCGATGAGGGCAAAAAACTCATTAACGAGTCTGGTATCTCTATCTTCCCTTGTGATGACCTGGACAAGGCCGCCGAACTTGTTGTCAAGCTTAGCGACATCACCTCTCTTGCGCAGAAGGTTGGTGTCCATGCCAAGCTGTCGCTTGCCTAAGCAAGCAGCAGGTGTATTTTTTTTGGCCTCTTGCTTGAACACAAATAAATCATCCATACATGCTACCCCTGTGCCAATGGGTGTGACTTGTAATATCGTGTAATTAAACGTATGTAGATTTTAATGTCAGTGTTTAGGTTATGGAGCAAGCCAAGGCTGTGCGCTCAGCGGACATTGTCGGTCAACCTGGTTGCCCCACCAGTTTATCTCAATGCCATTTTGCGACAGCGCAAGGAATTGAAAAATACCCGAGAGAGCCAGTCCCGAGTCGAGTCCTGCCGAAAGCGTAAAGTTGTACTTTTGCCACCACATATTCCAGTATCTGTGGATGAGGAAGTTGAAGATGAACCCAAACAGAAACCACATTGGAAAGTCCACAGGCGGCATAGGCGGCAGCCCTACGATTCCCGATAGTATCACCGGTATATAGACGTGCTTAAGCCAAGTGCACCGAGGGAAACGACGCTGAAGAAAGTAGACTGGGATCGGAAGGAACAGACCAAAGAGGAATCCCCACAAAAGCGGGCTGTACGGCGACCCTTCGCCGAAAACCTTGAGCGGGCCGATGAGATTCCATATAATCGACGCGCTATACACCAGGTTTGTCGAGCGGCACACCCATGGGTATCCCTCAGGGCGACACATATTGGGGATGTGGTCTACTAGCCAGAAGAACAGACACGTCTGGATGACAACGCTGATAACAATACCAATGCCTTGGTACAGCAGCACTTGCCGCGGCGGGATCTTCATATAGTGCGCCAACTTCATATCCTGTGCGTAAGAAAGCGCCTGAGCCAGGCTGCCATGGCCATACAGCTTGAGAATCGAGTACCCAGTGGGGATTCCCTGCAACACGATTCCTGATAGCAGCTCAGCAACCAAGCTGAGTCCTGGCTGGCGGTTAGAGACAGCCTGGATGATACCAACAGGGATTATCAGCACAATGGCTATAGCAAACGAGAGTATGTATCCCCACCACGGCACGCCGACATGCGCACCAACACCAACAGCTATGCCGGCTGCGGCACTGGCGACGAGCATGACTAGATACCACCAAGCCTTGACGGATGGGTATTGCATTATGAGCTTTCCGTGAATATCGTCATGCTTTGTTTTGGTCTCACGAACCCGGGCAATAATCTCCTTCCCGTTGTACAGCACAATGTGAACCAGAATCGACATAAGTGCAGCAAAGCCAATGCCATACACCCACGAAAACTCGAGGGACATGCGTAATGGGCTGTATTGCTCATAAGCCTGCGCGTCAAACACTCCATTTCTCATGACGCGGCTGATGTTGTACTGCGTGCTGTTGGTAGTAAACACGCTGGCGCTGTAAAGAGGAAGTGATGCGGCGCCCCAGAGGTTGTTAAAGTAGGCAATTGGCAATGCGACCCAGAATACGAGCACAAACCCTACGAATAAATTACATGCTGCCCAAAATGGCGTGGCAATGGGGCTGTTGAGAAACGCATTGGAAAACACGCTCCAGTCCAGCGAGAATGACAGAACACCAAGCCCTTGCTTTCCATCGCCTATCAAGTTAGCTAGATGGCTGTGCGGCGCAATCAAGCAAAGCAGCGATATCGTTGATAGTACTTGGAGGAGATAGCCCGGAACAAAGTACCAGACAAAGCTGCAGGCAAAGCATATCCAGAAGAATTGAGTTCGGCTCATTCCCGACAAACCCATCCGCCTCCAGCGTGCTCGCAGCGTCATATCCACAGCGGGGCCAACTTTAGAAGACGAGGTAGATGCTCTATCGATAGACTTGTCAAACTCGGACTGGTTCTCGTGGAATGTCCGGAACAAAGAAGCATTTATCAGTGACGATGGCCAAATCATTGACGCGGGAAGCACAAGCAGCGTCCGCGATAAGCCAGCTAACGAGTAGGCAAAGAGCTGGCCACTCAGCAGTAGCACCAGAGCAGTCCATAGCGAAAACGAAGGATTATAGTACAGCCGCAATACGGCAAATATATCAACGGTCAGCGCCATATAAGCACTGGCGTTGGACATGAGCGATATAAGCACATGTTCCTTGATGGTAAATGAGCCTGGGTTCATTGTCCACTTGTATCCAAAACAATTCCACATTCGCTTTGGCAAGCCCCACGCCATAGCCACGCCCAGCGGATAGCATAGCAGCTGAACAATAAGTAGATTGAGCGCGATGGGGTTATCTCGCTCCCAGTAGAATTGGTTGACAAACGAAATTAGGCAGACAAAAAATACACCCAGTACGCCGGAGCGAAATGTCATTGAAGGCATGGCTGGGTTGTCTGAGTTGCTGACAGCTGTGCGCACAACTTCAAAGGGGCTATCGTCGGCTTCACCAATGTCACTCTTGGTACTCGCCGCAGCGCCTTTTTCTTCAAAGTTACAGTCGTCATCTGTTAGGCCAACCTCTGATGCACTACATCTGCTATTAGTGTCGTTGACAACCGGAGTACTACCCAATTCACAGTCCTCTATAGTGTCTTGTGTGCAAGGGGTGGCAGAGTGACATTTTTCGCTTAGTGTCTGCTCGTGACCTATGCTGTTTAATGTGTCGTGTGACTGGGGGTTACTTCCAAAGCCAAAGTCGCTGATTAGCAGCTTATTTTCTGACTCCTGGGCCTGTGGTGTACCCAACATGAGCTGAATGCTACAAGGCCGCATATTAAAGAGTATGGCAAAGATAGCAATTGTTAGTTTTGTTGGTAAATAGAACAGCCAAGACCAAAAAAGCAAGGACAAGATCGCTCAATATGTTAAATATGCGTGGTGCAGACAAATGGGCACTCTACCTGCATGAGCAACACAACTAAGCGCTGCGCAATTGAGTGGAGCGAGTTGGCTGCGGGAAACTAGATGCAACTGTGCCAGAGCTGGTGCAAGCTCTTTGCCATTTAAAAATGGAGTAGCAAAAGCATATTGCCAGCTCCATAGAGCATGATACATTATGTTGTCGTTTTTGGTAGCATGCAGGTAAGCCAAATGACTAGGTGCCAGCATTGGCAGTAGATGCTTGTATGAGTAGTAACAGAGTCACCCCTAGGAAGCATCTTTTTTTGAATGAGCACTTACCTATTAAGCCCGAGCGATATCGGCAGTTTTATTACACAAAGCAAAATAACCCTAATAATATAGTAAAAGATACACTAATACAAGAATAACCAAAATAATTAGTAGTACAGCTTTGGAAACAACAGATGAAGGTTTGAGAAAAAAGCACACATGTACACACTCACACACACAAATGCAATAGCAGGCAAGTTAAGAATCGCAGGTAAAAGCACCCAGTGGATGAGTGAATCGAATCCGCATAGAGCACTAGTGTAGCCCTGCAATAAGTTAAAGCAAATAATAAAGTGTTCAATTAATGAAAAGGCGTGCTAAATATAGTATTTTGCTAAATCCTGCTTTGCTCTTCGCTACTAGTTGGTGGGAGAGAAAATGCAAGGCGTTTAGAAATGTATAGCCACACAAAGCAATGCATGGTGGCTAGAGCTGAGTGACACGCAAGCTATCTGGCAAGTGCCCGACAAAATAAAATATACCGGATTTAGAATAGACCACAGTAGCCACTGATATTTTCACACGTTGTTGCAGTAGCTAGCCCTACCAAAAACGGATTTATAGACACAAAGTCCAGTTAATCATTGGGATTCATGTCTAGAATTCAGCCATTTCCTTGAATATACACATTGAGATGTGGGACATTGAAGCAAGAGGCAAGAGGACAAAAATGGTGGGTCGGGTTCTGTCTTGGCTAAGAAATATCATGCAGCGCGGCAACTTGCTAATACTTTTCTAGTGCTGGCCCCCTTTTGGTTGCGCTTCAGAGCGATTATAGTATATTTAGAAAATAGAGGCGTCGCATGCCTAGAAAGACATCCCTGACTGCGCTTCTTGGTTGAAGGATATTTTCGTGCGAGAGTGACACACTGGAGTTTCACTTGCAAACAGTTTTATGTGTCCTACTCAAGTTAGTCAGATGTACGATACGCCACGCTTTCTACTCTACACTCCTCCACCACCCCAAGCTGAATGGATGGACAATGGATTATGCTGCTATTCCAACTGTTCAGCTCTGCTATTTCCCGCCAGCCCCGATTGACAACGCAATGCCCGGGTTGTATTGTAAAAAAATTTTATTTACGAAGGAAAAGAAAGGACAGGCTTTACCTGGGCTTTTCTGTCGGCGTCCAAAAATAGCACTTCCACGACAAAGCCCACCAAGCCTCCAAGGGCCACAATCAGCGTGCCTTCGGATATGGCGAGCAGGAGGTGTAGTGACGTGGGGCTGGCACTCCATTAACTAGCGGGTGAGTTCCAATATGCAGCCAAGCGTACAATACGCCTCAGTATCCTGACATACCCCCTGCCTATTGTGCCGGGTGCCAATGAAAGAGACTTGGAAAGAGGTCATGGGTATAGCACAGCTTTTGGGGGCGCTGGCTGCTTGGAAGGCGTAATGCCCGGGCATCCATGTGGGCAGGGACGGGCCAAGAGTTAGACAATATCTGGTAATTCACATGACAGACAAGGCCGCAATGTCTGTTTATGCGCGCTTGTCAGCAGTGCCCGCAATTCGAGGAGCGGTGCATGCATGCAAACTGCTGGGGCGATAGATATCAGCACCAGTAGAGTTTTTAAGGGTTAAGTGATCTGGCGCGGTGCTATTGCCCACCGTGACCTAAATATCACATCCATGATGCAGCGGGCATGGCATTTGAAATCCGCTTTGGGCCCAGAAAAAAAGCATGCATGAGTATTACTGGACAATCATGAGACTCGTTGTCAGTCAAAACAGTCAGTTGGATTGAGGCCTATATATTTCTTAATTCAGAAATCCACTGTATGCAGCCCACTTGCAGGCACAGCAGGCAGATAGGCCGAAGGATTGCCCATCGAGGAGCGCTTGGCCTGAAAGGAACGGGAGAGGAGGCGGCTGCGAACAAGCTGAGGAAAAAAAAAGAAATCGGCAAAGGTTTCTTTTGGGCCGCTCTATGCAAAGAGCGCCGGGCACTTTTGTGCGGCGGACTCAAAGAGACCGTATGTCTTGAGATCTACAGCATGGTGCGAATAGAGTGAGAGCGGGAGATGTGGTACAATGTTAGCTGCATGCATGGAGCGCACAAAGGCAAATAAAAAATTAAATAAATAAATAAATAAACACTGGCAAGCAAGGGCGAATAGTAACGGGAGCGACAATTGACAGAAAGGGGCGGATGTTGCCTTTGCAATTTTAGATCTTCCTGGCACTTGCTTTGTACGCTGATTGTCCATGATGGCAAACAAGGCGGATACAACAAACATGGCAAATGTATGCGGCCGAGCTGACAGCCTGGGTGCCGCTCACTTTACCCTCGCGCACATATGCAAGAGGCACACATACACTTGCGCATTCACATATGGCATAGTATGACAAAGGAGAAAGCACGCTTATAGCCCCCAAAAGGGAGTGCGGCTGCGGGGAGCGCAGCACAGCTCACATGCCCACGCTAATTGATAGATCATGACAATGACACCACTGGCCTTTGTTGTATGTTGGCACTATTCTTGTGCCGGCATGGCGGCAGGTGCACGCTGCTGCAATCTAGAAGCGGTGCCCGTCAAGATGAGCAAGCCGCGGGTACTGTCGTTGTCAGCAACAGACATGTGCTATTACCCGCCGCGCAGCCTGCATCGGAAACCTATGCCTCCCCCACCCGCATGCCCCGAGCTACCTCTGGCAGGCACCCACGTAATATTTACACATGGGCTCGTGCACAGAGTGACGATCGCCAAGGCACTCCGCCAAGCACGCAAATAGATGTAATTAAGGGAGGCGAGGGAACTTACCAAAGTTGTCAGACAGATCGACCGCAGTGTAGCCGCTTACAGAGCCGTCGCCTTGCACCTTGCCCAGAAGCTCAATAAAGTTTGCGCTATATGTGCACTCCTAAAATAGAAAAGCTCCAGAACAATATCAGCAGGTCAAGAATAGGCGATCAGTGCATATCTATTTGGCTGCTGCGGTGAAAATGCGGTTTTTGTGCGTGCATGGACCCGGTGCCTCGTGGCACCCGCGCTCAACATCTGGCACACTGGATTGAGTAAAAAAGGGAGGCTTCTCTTTGCTGCACAAGCCTGGCAGCGCATGCTCAATTGATCAAACTCGGCATGGCGATGGAACAAAGGAAACAGGAGCACTCTGTTGTGCGAATGACGCCGCCGCTGCCGCCAGACAAGGCGGCTTTGACAAGCCCTGCAGTGTCTACGACGCAGGCCATGCTGCGCGAGTATGCGCTATCTGCGCACAAAGGGGACAATTCCAGGATCCGCCACGGCCACATGGCGCGGTGCCATTTGTGGCAGCCTCCAGCAGACACAAAACCCACGACTATGACACAAGGGGACGCAGCAGTGAATGGCACAAGGGTCGAAAAAAAACTATTATCTAACCCAAAAATAATAATTGCGAGGGGAAAAAGAGCTTGCAAATAGATATTTTGCTCATACAAACCTCCGGCGGCAAAGGCTGCAAAAGAAACCAAGCAAAAAAGGAGCTCAGCGATAATGGACACTGGTGAATGCAGGTGCCACCAGTGCTCCTTTGCTAAACTAGGAGCCTCGGCAGCTCAGAACCACTGCAATCAAAGCGAGCAGCACAAAATTCTGCCGGCAAGTCCGCTCTGGCTAGCGTCCTTCCAGATCTGCTACAAGCAGCAGGCATGCAGTTTTCAGGTGGGTCCTATAGCCAGGTGCCACCCATGGCTCCGTCCATGGGAGCGGAACAAAAGATCCTCAGCAACGAATGCCGGGAGGGTTAAGAATAGCAAGAGAGGCGGCGCAAAATTGCGTCTATTGTCTCGCTTGGCAGCAAGAGCCAGCCGCTTTCTGCAGAGCCAGCCAGTTGTGGAGACTGGGCCACTTGTGCATTTCGGACGCATGGCGAGACAAGCAAAGTGCGGTGTGCCACACACATGCAGCCCAAAGCGGAACATATAAGCACCCGGCCGACAATGCTCTGCAGGAAATTGAAATTGGGATCTTGGTGGTGGAGCGAACGCTAATTCCGCGGCCCCTGAGAGAAAACACCAGCTGGCACCAATCAGCTTTCCCGCGAGCCTCGCATCAGGTGGGGGAAGAGAGATGCGGACTCGGCATCAATTGGCAACACGGCAAATGGCGCGAGCTGATAAGAGGCAGAAGCCCATTGCGCTGCCAGCTGACTATGCATACCGGGCACAAAATGCTGCAGCCGGTGCAGCTGCTGAGCAAATCAGAAAATGGGGCTTGTGTGGGATTTAATGGGAGCCGAGCTTGGTGCGCAGTAATGCCTAAAACGCAACGCTGCAGTAGGAGCAGTCCTGGCTCTGACACAGGCTGAGGAAGAGGGCGGGGCAGAGGAACCAACGGGGGACATGTTTGGTGTTAGAGCGCAACATACTCGCCAGAAACAGCTCCCTCTCCGCCCAGGTATCGGCATAGATCTGGCCGAGCAGGCGCAGTAGGCCAAAACGGTGACCAGCGCCACTGCGGCGCAAAATGCAGCCCAGAGTAGGGAGGGGCCGGCGGGGATGGGGACTGGCGAGCGCCGCTAAAACAAATAGGCAAGAATAGGGCAGCGCGCCAGCGTAATAATAGCGCCCCGAATAGCATGTAATATTAGACTTACCACTGTTGGGTTGACGAGCATGGTGTTGCCGTCGGAGGTCTCGATTATAAACCCGCTCCCCTGAGACTATACGCAGAAGCAGAACCACAATGTGTTAGCGTATATTCGACTGCAATACGCGCCAAGCACGAAAATCAAGATGGGAAAGCTTGCTGGCATTATCCGCTCGCAATGAATGGCTCTCGGCCGTGCATTGAGCCATGAGGGCAACAATGCGCGCTAAAAGGGAATAGAGAGATGCGACTATTTTTCGCTGTAGAAACAGACACGCAGCGAATAATGCTCACGGCGCTCAACAACAATAGAGGGCAATGAAATGAGGCGGAGGCGGCACATAGGAGAGCGTCGCCTGTACGTATGCGGCATGTAGCCAGATCCCTGTGCTATAGTGCTGGTTTGTTTAGTGCACCCGCGTGTGACTGCCGAAACGAGACAAGGGACGGCGTATGCTTATGTCTTTTTAGTGCGCTCTGAGTATTGCGGGTGGCTTGGAAGGAGTATGAGGAGTCACGCACGCCGTCGCTCATAAACGCAGTACTGCCACCGCCTCTTCCCAGAGCAAGCAAGTGCCTCCCTACACACATACGGCGCGCTGCTCTGGGCTGGTGTGAGCACAGTACGCTGCGTGGCATGCGCTGCCCCGCCTCACTCAGCGCCCTGTGCGCCCCCTCTCTTCTGGCACACACGACCATGTGCTCGCTTGAAGCCGCCAAGCGCGGCAGCCATCGCCATTGGTCTATTGAGCTGTCTAGCGGCCACAACACTGCTTGTGGTGTTGGGCGTTTTCCGCCTCGTTGTCCGGTGCTTCTCTCAATTGTGGGGAGCTAGATATATTGCTTACCCGTACAATGCGCCCAACGATTCTAACCGTGGTGCCTGCGTGCTGCTGAATCATACTGGCGTTGATACGAGGGGTGGGCTTGTCCATTTGCGTTGATAGTTAGTGCTGCTGCGCAGTAGGCTGCTCCTCTTTTTTTGTTGTGGATAGTTTGAGCAGAGGTCAAACACTGCTGGAGAAGTAATTCGGGTTGGTGTCAAATTAAAAGTAGGCGACAAAAAATATGCGTGTTTCGGGAGGAGAAAGCGGTGGATATTTTTATTTCAGATCGCGCAGCAACACTAGACGCGTAAGCGCGTTCGGAATAGTGTGTAATCGGATCAGAGCGATCAGATCAGAGGGTGGCGTGAGATAGATTGCAGTGGAAGCCGCGGCTCACCAATCAAAGTCTGTTGCCCACGAGGACTGGCTGCCTGCATGCGCGTTGCCACACATTCTGGCGCTCCCATCCGACACTGGCAGCGGCATTTGTGGTACGCAGCATGGCAATCTGGCAGTAGAGAGTGGCAACAGTGGGGACTGGCTGGCTGCTGATTGCACCTAGCAATCGCAAAGCACACTTTGCGCCCAGAGCTTGCCTGCCAAGTAGCATGGGCGCGGAAAAATGCACCATGTGGGCAAAGAATTGTTCGGCTGCCGGGGGGCGTGGGGGTGGGCAGGAAACCCGGAGACACCAGTTGGGTGCGCGCCTGCCTATTGCATGCATGCGGGCCAACCTACGCATTGTGGAAGTATGGCAGCCAAAATGCAGCCGGGGGACGCAACCCGGGCACGCTACCCCCTCCCTTGCTGCTTATTGAAAGCCTCCACTGCCTCCCCCAATGGCATGCCTGAAGGCGCGTCTTTGGACGCACAAGCACTGTAATCGTCCAATGCCAGCACAAAGGTAACGCGCGGGATTGCGAGAAAATAATAGGTGCCCAAGCGAGTCAAGAAGCATTGCTCTACGCAGGCGCAGCCAGTCGTTTTGCTTACATGGCTTATTTATATAGGTCCCTCGCGGCCTGGTCTCCCCTGCTTGTTCTTGCCATCTGTAGTATATCTCTCCTTCGTCAGCATATATGGCGGCACCAGCCCACCTCTATTAGCTCTCGTCTCTTTTTACTCTGTCCTCACATTTCTCGCTTTGTCGCTGGAGAACAATTTTTTCTTTTGAAAATCTCCCGCTTCTAGCCCCTATCTTTAGCTCACACATTTGCTCCAGAGTCTCTGACCGGGCGGCCTCTTGCTAAGCTCCAGCGGCCAGTTTTTCTACCTCTGCTCTTGGCCTCCCAGTGAGACAAGGCTGTCTATACCAGCTCACACCTTTCACGAGCGAAACTGCGCAGCCTTTTTTTGCGAAAAGTAGTATCAGCAGTCTCCTTTTTCCTTCCGCTTTGCTGAGAACACAAAGTGCTATTTTAGGGGATCGCCTGTTCGAATCTAGCCGGCTACTTGCCCCCACCCCCTGCCCCTGCTATACCCCCCTACTGCGACACTAGCCCGGGAATAAATACATCTCTATTGAGCCCAGGTGTTTTCGATTGACCGACAAACGCATACACCCCCATCGACTTTTGTCTCTTTTTTGCCTTCTTTTATATATACACCCACCGAGCGCAGGAAGCCGGGGCCCTTCATTTCTTCTTCTTGTTCTTTTTTTTCCCATTCATTCATCTTGGCCCCTCTTCACTTCACTCTTCACTTCACCCTTCACTTCGCTTCTCGGCGTGTCACAGCACTACCGCCGACACACCCCGAACATGGACGCAACGACATTTAGCAACGAACAGCTGGCCTATGCTGCTGCCAAATTGTTCGGCAAAGTGTGGATACCTCGGGGCTCGCGCGAGTCGTCCCTGCAGCCGTTTCAGGCGTTTTGCTACGAGCTGCTGCGCTCAACCCAGATTGCCGAGCCTATTGTCTTGTTGACGCTGCTTTACGTAAACAAATTTAGACAGCGCTTCCCCACCATGAAGGGCGGCAATGGCAGCGAGTACCGTATGTTTGTTGTTGCGCTGATGCTTGCCAGCAAGTATCTTGAGGACAACACATTTACGACGCAGACGTGGTCCGAGGTCTCGCACTTGCCTGCCAAGGAGCTTACAATTATGCAGCGTGAGTTTCTGTCGGCGCTTGAGCATCGGCTACACGTCCCTGAGCACGAGTTTTTTGCGTGGAAAGCCAAGGTGTCGACCATCTTGGGCGCCGGCTTCAACGCCAGCAGAAACTACGGTATCTCTCTTGCAACGCCTCCAGCGTCTGCCTATGCATCGGAGACGTGCTCCCCAGCAGAGTTCCTCCAGGTTGTTCCCTCGCCGCCGGCAGCGATCCACCGGTACCATGAGATTCCCACCGCGGAGCTGTTGCCATCGCCGCCCGCCAAGCGCATGCGGCACTCGGCCACGCAGTACTACTCCTCGGGATACGGCGCCCGCCCACATATGGGCCGGATCAACAACGCGGTTGAGCCGCTTGTGATTCCGGCGCGCTCAGTAGCCATGGCACCTGTTCTGTATACACCGCCATCGTCGTCCGGTGTTGGGTTTTCTCAATGCGACTTTACTTTCACTGCGCCCACAGTGCCTGTTGCTGCACCCGGCGGCACGTACTACGGTGCTTCATCACAGCCCCATCCATCGGCTCCAAACACGGCCGCTGCATACCACTGCTTCATGCCGGCAGCTGGGGTGCCCAGCCTCTCGGCGACCCAGAGCTACTCGAATGTGTCATCGGCGCTGTTTGGAGCTGTGCATAACACGAGTGAGGTCGATAAGGTGATCGGCATGTCGATGAACACAGCCATCCCCCACCCTCATAGCGCTCACTACCAGCAGCCGCGCTCATCTGGGCAGCTTGGCGATGTATGCGCGTCGGTGCCCGCTGGGGCGAGACATCTGCAGTATGTCCAGCAGCAGAACTCGCAAATGGCCACTCCATACTCAACGACCGCTGCCGCTGCCGCCATTCTTGCCTCGCAATGCCCGTCGCTCTACTATGGCGGCGTTCCTAGCTTTGGATTTGGGTCTGGCGCAGCCACCTTCCCAATCTATACGTACGGCGCCTAGATCCGATGCGGAAGGAGGCTCGGCAGCGCCCAAAAGAAAAGGACTGATTTATTGCCCATTCTGCGACAGCGTGGGCAAATGTATTATTCTACTCCCGGCTCGCCCTTGCCAGAAAGGCAGGCCAGCCTCTCAACCTGTATACTATTTCTCTTGTGTAGCCTCTTCTATTTTTTACCGTTTTAATAACGACTGTATATGCTCAGCCTAAATTTGTATCTACACACTCGAATCCCGCCAATCGTGGTCTTGCGCGATGACTTTTTTGCAGGAGACAAACAGGATGACGCTTTCCCGCCCTTGGCACGGATTACGGAGGAGCCCCTCAACCCGCGCTCGGAGCAAATTTTTCCGCCAGCGCTTCCAGATTGCGACCTGTTGTTGAGCCCGCTCTGCTGGGTGTCGCTGCTGCAAGCCCGCAATTCTGCATTTGGCCAGATCTGTCTATCCTTTTCACAAGGCATGGATCAGAAAGGACGCAGCCCTCATGCACACGGGCATGGGTTGCGAGCAACGTGGACGAAATGAGCGGCAGATACTGTCCCCCCAGCAAGGCTGCACAGGATCATCCCTCTTGTGGAAAATCTCCTGGCCTTGTCCTACAATCTATTTATTGCGGCGCTCCTTGCTTCTCTTTCTGTCTCCGCTTGCACATATACAACCATAATGCATGTCAAATGAGAGGGCCGTGTTTGGATGCAAAGTAGAACCCTCATGTAGACACAAGAAACACGGGTTGTTTACGAAATTCGCCGTCCCCGAGATGGCGCCTTGTCTTCCAAATTGGCTTGCCAGCGCCAGACCTCGCTGCACTGCATTGTTGTGCCCTTTCGGGTTTGACAACTGTCATTCAATTAAGGTCTGCTGCGCCCTGTTTTCTGCCACGCCCATTTCCGTTTTCCGTTGACAATTGAAAATAGCCGTAGACAGTCGCTGTATCGGTGTCCACCCAGGGATGCATCATCTATTTTCTCTGATAAGAGGATATTTGTGTGCCATCACACAAACTATTCCTCAGGCGACTCTGGCGATCGTCCTTGGGGTGAGCGCTAGCGCCAAGCCACCCATTGGTTGTATCACAGAAGCAGCTGTCGTCTTACTCATTCTTGATGACTAGCTGCATGGGAGGGCGGGATTTTCGTGAGACAGTGGGAGGATTTCTCCTTGCCCCCCATTTTTCTGTGAGTGTCTGCTTCAAGCGAGACTGTCAGCACATCACTGCGCAGACACGAGTGGTGAAGGGCGAGAGGCAAGTGCTGTCAGCTGTTTGCATGTCGTGCGGCTGTTCAATTAATGCGCCCATCCGAGCTGGAATTTTTTGTTTCTTTTTCATTTTTTTGTGTAGAAGGGACTTGCGATTTAATTGTGTGTCCGCCTTCTTTCTTTTCCTTTGGAAAATGGTGGCCAAAAGACGGGCGGCGTGCCAAAGAAAGATTTCAAAGCCGCTTTGAAACCCTTTGCGCCGTACACACAAACATCTTTTTTCGATCTGACTGATGTAATTTGCCTTTTCCCCTTTGACATGGCTTTTAAAAGCCTCGCTCAATGTCGCTTTTCCAATCGCGCCTACCATCTCTTGCTCAAGAGCAAATTCTTTTGCCCGGCTTTGCTGCTTGCTTTTTTTCATTATACAAAGCACATCGGAAAACATGTGTCTGTCAGGAGCCCTTTTCAGATGCCTTACTGCTGACGCTTTGAAGATGCGCTAGAAAGGGTAGATGCGCCAAACTGGGAAACGGAAAGCTGTCTTTTTAAACTCCAATGATAGAGTTTGCTTGGCTCTTTTTGGGGTTCGCAAAGCTCCAGCTTCCTCCTTTTACTGCGATTTTTAACAAAAATAAAAATAAAAATAAAAATAAAAATAAAAAATATTTTGTTGGCCATTTTTTCTCGTTTTGTAAATGTGTTTTTGTTTGGCCAAAAGAATTGCTTTCTCGCTGCTTTGACCAAAGAAACCAAAAGGATATGTAGACTTTACAGCAATGGGAGTTTCGGCAGGTATGATTGGCTCGCGTTGAGAGGCAAGTCTTTGCTTCGTGAGAAGGAAATGCATTGCTTAGTGAGACTGCTTGGCCGCGAGCTTTTTTGGAAGCCAAAACATGTCTTGTCATTGCTATAGGCAAAGAAGCAAAAAGAGCAGACGGACTTTAAATAATTATTTCTTTTCGTTGAGCGAAGACTTGCCTCTCGATGGCCAATTGCATCTACTTAATCTCGCATTGGCCTTGCTCGGCTGCAAGCTTTTTCTACAATTTTTTTTCGTGGTCGCTCATCCCTAAAGAACTGCGATCTATGCTACAAACGCAGTCAACGTTCTGGTTGCACACTGCTCACCTGTCGGAAACAGGACTTGCTTGGCTGGACAAGTGAATGCAAATGGATCCGTCGGACTTTACGATGGGCAGCCCACAGACCTGGGTTGCCCACACCCTATCACTGTGCAGCACTTTTATTCTGTGTTCAATCAGCGCTTGATCATTATTAAGCCTCATGCGGCTATGGCCACTGGGCCATGCAATGACAGGTGTCTTGATAAACGGAGGCTCCGAAGGCTCCACTTACATTGATTCGCTACGAGTTTTGAACTTGGCTACTGCAAACCCGTCATTTCCGAGCCGAACTCCGAGCTAGGGTTCGTGTTACGTAACATTCGCTAACAACTTTCACTCCCTACTCTAGCATAGCCCTAGACACCAGCGACCAAGCTAGGCATTATCGATGGATACTCGGGCCTGGGTCGGGGAAATAAAACCACCTGCATACTAAGGACGCTGCAGATGGGTTATGCGTGATGGTGCGCAACCGATTACTAATTCTAGGCTCTTATTGGGGCTCTCTATGCAGAAAGTTTTGTGCGCAAATACCCTGAAAAAGTGGCAGGTATAAAACCCTCCACTGACGGGCAGGTTTCCTCAACTAGCCTTAGTAGCTATCTCATTTTCAATCTGCCCTTCAAGCCCAAAACATAATCAAGTCGTATACTCGCAACCTTATCGCGCTGTCCAAGATGCCTCCCTCCAATATCGGTGTTAAACTCGTCAGAAACGTCGTTTCGGGCGCACCTACTCTCGCCGACTTTAAAATCGAGAGCACCTCGGTGCCAACCAAGGAGTCGCTCCAGAATGACCAAATCCTCGTCCGCACGCTCTACTTGTCTGTCGACCCGTATATGCGCGGTCGTCTCACCGGTGCACAAGACAGCTATGTCGAAAGCTTTGTTCCCGGAAAGCCTCTAATCGGACTGGGCGTAGGCGTTATCGAAGCGTCGACCAGCGCCAACTACAAGGAGGGTGACGTTGTTACTGGCGACATGTTCAAGTGGGAATGCAAATTCATTGCCAGTGCGCGTGGGTTCACCAAGATCCCTGCCAGCAGCGGGGGTTCGCCAGCAAACTACCTGGGTGTTCTGGGTATGCCATCGTTTACTGCCTATGTTGGCGTCGTGTCGCTGGCCAAAGCAAAGGCCGGCGAGACCATCCTGATCTCTGCGGCCTCGGGCGCCGTGGGACAAGTAGCCATTCAGCTGGCCAAGGCTCGCGGACTATGCGTGATTGGCGCTGCTGGGTCTGACGACAAGGTCGAGTTTGTCAAGAGCCTGGGTGCTGACGCTGCTTTCAACTACAAGACCTGCGGTGATCTTACTGAGGCCATCAAGAGGGTGGCTCCCAATGGCGTGGATATCTACTTTGACAGCGTCGGTGGCGAGTTCCTAGACGCTGCACTGGTCAACATGAACAACTTTGGCCGAGTCGCCGAGTGTGGTATGATTTCTCAGTACAACGCCACAGAGGAAACCGCCTACCGTGTCAAGAACCTGATCCGCGTAGTCCCCAAGCGTCTCTCCATCTTTGGGTTTATCGTCAGCGACTACTACGAAAAGCCCGACTATGCTGATTTTATCGCCGAGCTTTCCACCATGCTTAAGGAGGGCAAGATCCAGTACAAGCTGCACGAACTCGTCGGCCTGGAGAACGGACCCCAAGGGCTGCTTGACCTCTTTGAGGGCAAGAACTTTGGCAAACTTGTCGTCAAAGTCGCCACCGACGCACAGCAGAGGCTGTAGATTGATTTTGCCAACTTAGTCTTTTCTTTAAAAAATATATTACACCGCAACCGCGTGTGTGTTGCTGCTCTATAGAAAAGTGAATTAGATGGTCGTACTGGTCATTGCGCTCTCAATAGCAGTCGAATCGATAGGCGCTTGGAATTTGGCCTGAGTAAAGATCCGATCCGAGTCGATCTCACGCTTGACGTTGACTAGGCGCTTAACCACGTAGTCGTTCTCAAGCTCTAACAAACCACCATGCTGGGCAAACAATTCGCGTAGCCTCTCCGTAGAAAAATAATACGAAAGAGTACCATCCTGACGGACATACAGGTTGTTTTCGAGCTTGTGACCAGACTTGAAGCGCAGCTGAGCCAAATCATAGATTCCATAGTCGCGGAACAAAATGCGACCGCCCGGCTTCAAGATCTCCAGAATATTGCTAACGGCATCGGCTTGCTTTTCGGGCGGCAGCGCCGAGAGCACAAAGATGGCTGAAACGATATCCACCGAATGCGGCGGAATAGTATCAGTAAGGCGGTCCTTGGTTATGTCGCATACAAAGGCGCAACACCGGTCCTCGGTGTAGTTTTCGTTGGCCTTGACAAAGCCAACAGCTCGCGTGGAAAAGTCGCAGGCATAGACAAAGATATCGGGGTTGCGCTTCAAGATCGGCCAGACAAAGTTGCCTACTCCACAGCCTATTTCCAAGAGCACTGGGTTTTGCTCGGAAAAGGCGTGGCCGGGACGAAGCTCTTCAAATTCTCGGTCGGTCCAGTTGCGGTCCTTGAAAAAGTTTGTGGAATTGCGATGGTAGAACTTGTCCCAGTTCCGACCGGCCTCGTCCTTGTACTTCTTTTGCCAGAACTCTGACACAATGCTGTTGTCGGCAGAGAGAATATGCTGAGCTTCGGCAATAAAGGCGTCGTCCATAAATTATAATAGCAAAAGGGGGCTGCTTGGTGAGAGAGTAAAGCAGAGAAACATGAAGCAAGGAGGGCGAGTTTTTATTTTTTTTTTAGGCGAGCGATCACGATCAAGTGGCTAATTAATCAAGTAGGGCTGTGTGCACAGCTTGCCAAGCAGGGCTTACTAGGCGGCTCGAGATTTCTCCTTCAACTATCGACCATTCTCAGTCAAAACATTTAAAATTTTTGAATCGATAATTACAATGGGAAGAGTACGTTCATGGATGGATTCAACGACGCGATGGATGCATCGGATGGATGCGATAATGGATACGCCGGATTATTTTCACGGCAGTGGAATTTGAAATTTGAGATTCCAAAGAGCATTCACAAATTCGAAATTGCTAATTTGCATGGTCTCTATTTTTTGTTGATGTTGTAGCTTCACGAGTACCAGGTCATTGGACGCAGACTCCCCTCGGAGCAGGAGCCCACTCCTAAGCTGTTCCGCATGCGGATCTTCGCGCCTAACCAGGTGGTTGCCAAGTCGCGCTACTGGTATTTCCTGTCGAAGCTGCACAAGGCCAAGCAGGCTAACGGCGAGATTGTGTCGGTGAACGAGATCTACGAGGCTAAGCCCCTGGTTGTGAAGAACTTTGGTATCTGGCTGCGTTACGATTCGCGCTCGGGCACTCACAACATGTACAAGGAGTACCGTGAGACCACTCGTGCTGCGGCTGTTGAGGCGTGCTACCAGGATATGGCGGCGCGTCACCGTGCTCGCTTCAGCTCGGTTCAGATCATCCGTGTGGCTACTGTTAAGGCATCGGAGGTGCGCCGCCCCTATATCCAGCAGCTGCTCCAGCCTGGACTCAAGTTCCCCCTGCCCCACCGCATCCAGCGCCCCGCCAAGAAGGCCGACCGTGCTCTTATCATTGCTCAGCGTCCCTCGACCTTCTACTAAAGCGCATTCACGTAGAGGTCTCATTTATAGTGAGGCTTTTTTTTCGTTTGCTCTAGTCAATGGAAAAAAAGGGTTACTTCTTTGCCTGTTGACTGGAGATGAATACAAAAGTATATGCTATATGATACGTACATGCGTGCAGCTGGGAGCATTTAAAGGTACTGGGACTAAATGCGGCCAAAGTTGACACGGGGATGAGGTGGTCGAGAAGGGCCTGGGCTGATCCGTTTCTCTCTCTCTTTCTTATCTTTTTTACAAGCCACATTCGTCTATATTCATTTTCGACACCTAGTTTACAGCACACCCACTCAGTTTAACAGCCATGTGTGATAGCGGTAAGCACGGAAGAGTAGGATATCTGATGAACGACGTTGTGTTTGTCTGAGCAAAAGTGGCAGCTAATAGCCCTGTCTATTTTAGAGCTAAAGGTTCTGGTACTGGGCGGAGGAGGGCGTGAGCACGCACTGGCGTGGGGACTGGCAAAGTCAGCGCGAGTGAGCAAGGTCTTTGTAGCGCCTGGTAACGGCGGAACAGCAGCAGCCGGCGGCAAGATCTCAAACGTGGCAATAGGACACAGCATCAGCGACTTTCCAGCACTGGTAGAATTCGCGCAATCACAAAACGTAAGTGTTATCTTTCCTCCCCCCAACAAAAAGTTCGCTAGAGAGCGTGGGATAATCTAAATGCATGTGTTTGGTTTTGTAGATCGGGCTTGTGGTGCCAGGACCCGAGCAGCCGCTGGTGGACGGAGTAGCGGATGCATTCAAGCGAGTGGGCATTGCGACGTTTGGGCCATCGGTCAAGGCGGCGCGGATGGAGGGATCCAAGGCGTTTAGCAAGGACTTTATGAGGAAGCACGGAATCCCCACAGCGGCGTATGGCAACTTTACCAACTTTGAGCAGGCGTGCGCATACGTGCGGGATGCCAAGTTTGATGTGGTGATCAAGGCATCGGGGCTGGCGGGCGGCAAGGGTGTGCTGCTGCCGCGCAGCAAGGACGAGGCGTTGGCTGCACTGCACACAGTGATGGTGGAGGGAGCGTTTGGTGAGGCTGGATCCGAGGTGGTAGTGGAGGAGTTTCTGTCGGGACAGGAGATCAGCGTACTGGCAGTGTCTGATGGATACACGGTGCGTGCATTTCCTGCGGCTCAGGACCACAAGCGCGCGTTTGACAACGACGAGGGTGGTAACACTGGTGGCATGGGTGCGTATGCACCAGCACCCGTGGCTACAGCCGAGCTCTTGGCGCAGGTGCAGCGGACAGTGTTGCAGGCGACAGTGGACGGCATGCGGCGCGATGGGTTTCCATTCGTCGGGTGCCTGTTCACGGGGTTCATGCTGACAGCCGATGGACCCAAGGTTCTTGAGTATAACTGCCGGTTTGGTGACCCCGAGACCGAGGCTGTTCTGGCACTACTTGACTACGACAGGTGCGACCTAGCCGAAGTGCTTCTGGCTGCAAGCGAAGGCCGGCTGGACTCTGTGCCACTCGAGTTTGTATCCGGGCGCAGTGCTGCCACGGTGATCATGGCGGCCGAGGGGTACCCTGGCACTTACGCCAAGGGCCGCGCTATTGCGTTTGGTAATGCAGCAGACAGCGCGCTGGTGTTCCACAGCGGCACAGCGCAGGATGGAGCGCAGACAGTGACGACGGGCGGGCGAGTGCTGGCAATCACTGGCGTTGGAAGCACGCTAGGCGAGGCGTTGCAGCACGCTTACTCGGGCGTTGGCGCAGTGTCGTTTGAGGGCGCGCACTGGCGCACAGATATTGGAGCGCGCGCAGCAAAGCTCTCAAGCGACAGGGGCGGTCTGACATATGCCGATGCCGGTGTGGACATTGATGCTGGCAACCGGCTAGTGGATCTGATCAAGCCCATTGTGAAGGCTACGCGGCGTGCGGGCACAGACTCTGACATTGGCGGGTTTGGCGGGCTGTTTGACCTGCGCGCAACTGGGTTCCGCGACCCAGTGCTTGTGGCAGCGACAGATGGTGTTGGCACCAAGCTCAAGATCGCCCATGACATGAACATTCATGGGTCTGTGGGTGTGGATCTGGTAGCCATGCAGGTCAACGACATTATTGTTCAGGGCGCCGAGCCTCTGTTCTTCCTGGACTACTACGCATGTGGGCACTTGGACGTCGAGGCAGCCCGCGACTTTGTGCAAGGCGTTGCTCAGGGCTGCGTGGAGGCTGGGTGTGCGCTGATCGGCGGTGAGACTGCTGAGATGCCGGGGCTTTATGCTGGCGGCGACTACGATGTGGCCGGCTTTGCTGTGGGCGCTGTGGAGCGCAGTGACGTGCTGCCACGCACAGCCGAGATCATAGCAGGGGATGTGGTGATCGGATTGGCGTCGTCCGGCGTGCATTCCAACGGATTCTCGCTGGTGCGTAAAGTCATTGTGCATGCCGGTCTGGATCTACACGGTCCCTGTCCCTGGGCTGACGGTTCATTAGGTGCGGCGTTGTTGACTCCCACGCGCATCTACGTGAAGCCTCTGTTGCCTTTAGTGCGTGCACGGCTAGTTAAGGGCATGGCTCACATCACTGGCGGCGGGTTCACTGACAACGTGCCTCGCGTTTTGCCACCCAATGTTGGTGCCGAGTTGGATGCGGCTGCTTGGCCGTTACCACCCGTCTTCCGCTGGATCAGCAGCGCTGGCGGGGTGGCACCTGCTGAGATGGCGCGTACTTTCAACTGCGGCTTGGGTATGGTGCTTGTCGTCGCCAAGGAGCATGCGGACGCTGTTGCTGCTGCCTTGGCTGATGCGGGCGAGCACGCCTACATCGTTGGGCAGCTCATTGCATTTAGTGGCGAAGGCGAGCGTGTTACGGTCAAGAACACCAGTAGCTGGGCGAATTAAACGTAATTTTCAATATTCGTCTTTTTCATGTGAAAAAGAGCATGAAGGGAGGAGACTTGATGCCTTCCTATTTGGGGCCTAGGCCTCTTTTATCTTTACTTTTCACCTTTTTATATTTTGGCTATATGGAGACATTGGAAAAGCCCAAGCGCGTGGCAGTGGTCGGGTCAGGTCTGGCTGGACTCTCGGTAGCGTATTTTCTACAGCAGGGCGGCCACACCGTTGACCTGTTTGAGCGTGGAGCCTCGGCTGGCATGGACCTAGCATCGGTTGACGTAGACGGGCACCGCGTAGATGTTCCGTTTCGCGTGTTCACTCCGGACTACTATCCATGCCTGAGCTCTCTGTACACACACTTGGGTATCGACACAGCGGCAGCCGACTACTCCTTGGCATTCACGCGACCGGATGGCAGCACGCTGTGGTCATATACGAACCTAACGCTGGGCGACTTCCAAGTGCCCATTCCAGACAGCGTTTCGGGAGAGCGACTAGCAATAGTACGCGACTGGACGCGACTTTTGTTTGCTAGCGCGTGCGCAGTACGCACTCCCCATCTCTTGCGACCATTCGGCCCGCTGGATAAGCCGATGGGCCGGTACCTGGAAGAGAACAATTACGGGGAGGTGTTTATATCGGGCGTGCTACTCCCGTTTTTGGGCAGCGTGTTTACGTGCTCCGTGGGTGCTGCTGCTAGCTACCCATCCAATGCGGTTTTGCACTTTGTCGCCAAAGCCGCGTTCGGCTCTCGGCTGCGCAAGGCACGTGGGGGTGTCAGCGAGGTGTGTCGTCGCTTGTTGAGAGACCAGGATAAAGTACATTTTAATTCGCCGGTTGCCAGGATTACCCACGACCTATGCGTGGTATTGGAGGATGGTAGCGAGCAGCAGTTTGATGCGGTGGTAGTGGCTACTCCGGCAGACACGGGGGCATGTTTGATCGCCGATGTGGCACCAACATTTGCGCAGGCTCTGTCTTTGATCGAATACGAGGATGCCTGCGTAGTCACCCACCGCGATCCAGCCGTCATGCCCACCAAAGCGGAGGCCTGGCGAGGCGTCAATATAATGGGGTGTCCGACGGGGTGTGGTCGCGCAATGGCCAGTCACTGGCTGAACTACGTGGAGGCCACATCGACGGGCCGCGCATTCGCATCGCCACTGTTCCAGACCGTTGATCCACGCTCCCAGATCTCTGCCGACCACATTGCGGCTGCTGCCGGGTTCCACCGCTCGCTGCTCTCAGTTGATTCCCAGCACACAGTCGATGATATCCACAGGATGCAAGGCCAAGGTCATGTCTGGGTTGTCGGTGCCTATGCTGCTCCTGGTGTACCACTGCTAGAAGGGTGTGTCAGATCCGCTGCTGATGTGGCAGTGGGTCTGGGCTCGGTTCTGCCCTTTGCCATGCCAAAGCTTGAGCGCAGGCGGCGGAATGCCTCCAAATACGAGGTCGGCCTGGCTCCGGGCATGGTGCGCGGCGAAGCCGTTTATGCCTTTTATGAGCTGGATGCCGCGGGCACCTTTGACTTCAAGCGACCAAGCATGGCGTCCATACGCAGTCTCAGATTGGGAAAGTGGATCTGCGCATGGGTCGCATGGCTCACCTTCGTCGTCATGCTGCCAGCACTCGCTATCATACTGACCACCACCAACTCGCTGCTCACCACGCTGCTGGGTGCCAGAACAGCACACCGCCTACAAATGGCCATTCTCGATACCCTCCTCTACACACTGTGCACTCTAAGTCTAGCAATCCGAAAAGCGTATGTTTATTAAGGCAATTTAAACGTTCATAGAGCAAATGGAAAGCCCACGCACCTGATTCATAACGCTCTCCACGCGCTCATTAAGAATGCGGTCATCGTTGGGCCCGCCCTCCTGCGGAATATACCTAGTCACGCTATCCATCTGCTGCAGCGAGTCATTAAAGAACTGCAGCTGGCTCTTCACAAACGCCTCGAAGCAGGGGTCCACCACATACACCCTCGAGTTGATAAGCTTCGGGACCTCCCTAATAAGAGCCGAGTTCAGCGTATTATACGCCGACTCCGCATACTGCACGTCCATCTCAGCTCTCTCCACCGCCGTCGGATCCCTAGCCTCCTTCCCCTGCTCCTTCGCCAAAACCCGCCGCGCCTTATCCAAGTCGTCATGCAGCCCCTTGCGCTTCTTAATCGCCTTATTGAACTCTGGCAAGTACCCGCAATACTGCGCCATAGGATGCAACACAGTAGTCACATACACCTCGTCGAACTGCGGCTGCGACGTCTGGTCAATGTGCGTCGCCGCCTGCCGGTACGCCGATTGGTAGTCCTGCGGCCGCTGCACATCGAGGAGGAACGCCGTGAGGTTCGCCGCTAGTGCCCGCTGCGCTGTCGTCATTCCTGCTATGCTGCCACGGTAGTCTTTGGTCTCTTGGAGCAGTCGCATGGCACGGCGCTCGAGATTGCGGAACCGCTGCTCCTGCTCATTGAACTCTGGGTCCGAGGCTGATAGGGCACTGCCGCTGGGACCAATTCCGCTTGCACCGCGCAACCCGCTACCGGCCTTGGCTACCGTCTTCTTGGTATTGTTCCTATGGCGCAAAAAAATAATACAGTTTAGCTAATGGATAGAAGAACAAGTGCATTTTGCTAGCATATCGCAAGTCTTACCAAAAACTCATTGCTGCTACTCAAATTTGATATGTAAAAAGGATAATTGGTTGGAAGAAATGTAAGGAGGCGAATAAAAGGAAAGAAACAAAAAGCCCGCTTGAGCGTCTAGACATGCCCACGTGCAAGACTTTTTTTTCTTTCCACAAAGCGTACAATGCACCAATAGCCACTGTCACTGCCACAGGAGCCAACAAAAGCATCAACAACACTTTAACTTTCCGAACAAACATTTGTGTATTATTCATTAAAATTCACCTGAATGAATTTCCTGGGACTTTGGGCTCGTGGCATGACGTCTCGTCCAGGGCGACGTGCCATGGACTCCATAGCCATCACCGCGCCCACAGACGCCGGCCGCTCCGGCGCCGGTTCCGTGCAATACCAGCTCCGCCAATACGCCGAGAGCACCTTGGGCAAATCCAGTCTCCACGAAGCCGTCCTCCTGCCCGAAGGCGAGTCCCTAGACGAGTGGGTGGCCTGCCACATAGTAGACTTTTACAACCACATAAACATGCTATTCATGTCCATCAGCCACCACTGCACAGACGAAACCTGCCCCAAGATGTGCGCCGGCGAGTCATACAGCTATCTATGGCGCGACGGCGTAAACTATCGCGAACCCACCAATTTGCCAGCTAATGTCTATGTCAAGCTGCTGATGAAGTGGGTGGATTCCCAGTTGGATGACACGAGACTCTTTCCTGTCGATCTGGGTCACCCCTTCCCGTCCAATTTCCGTGCTGAGGTCGCTTCGCAGATACTTCGGAGGATGCTCAGGGTCTACGCTCATCTCTACTGGCACCACTACCCGCAGATATGTCAGGTCGGCCTGGCTACCATGTTGAACACCAGCTTTACGCACTTTACGCTGTTCGTCACAAAGTACAAAATGGTCAGCGATGCAGAGCTCCAAGTCGTCAAGGATGTCATCAAGATTTTAGCCTAGCTGCATTTTAAAAAAACAACACTGTTGGAAATACTAAAGTGCTTACAGCCTGTCAAGGTAAAAGTCCACGGCGGGAATTGCTGGTGTCAGTCCCTTGCGCTTGCGGATCTCAAGGCAGGTATCCTTCACTCTTCCGTCCAGAGTAGCGTTACCCTTCATAGTCTCCCAGTGGTCAAAGATCATCTGGGGGAAGGCCTGACCACCAGTCTCCTCGCGCAAGAACGATGTGAAGCCAAACGACTCGGCGACAGGGAGGTATGCCTTGAGAGAGCAGAGAGGCACGCCTGGTGGCTGGTTCTCGTCGAACACTTGGCCGCGGCGACGAGCAAACGCGCTATAAACCTTGCTGACACTGTCCCTGGGGCACTGAATGTCGACGATATAGATGGGCTCCTGCAAAGTGGGCTCGGATATCAGGGTTGCACCGCTCACTACGCGACGCATGGTCTGGATAATCTGGCCAGCACCACGATGGATCGAATCGGCGTGGAGAGTTACGTCCATGATGTTGAAGCGGCAGCCACGCATGGGCTCCTCAGCGCAAGGTCCCTCATTGATGGCTCCGAACAAGCCAGACACACACGAGTCCTTGATTTCATTGAGGTACTGGACACCCTTGGCCATATCAACCAGAATGTTGGTGCCGTTCTTTTCGGGCGCAAAGGCCCAGATCTTACGGGCATCATTGACATCCCAGCCGAACTCGTCGGCCAGGCGGCGAGCGCGCTCCTTGAAATCTTCTTGCATGGTGATCTTGCCGTCCTCCATGAGCGGGACCAGATCCTCCTGGAGCGGTGCGGCGGTCAGATGGATACGGTTGTGCTTGTTGGGCGACTTGGACATGGCAACAAAAGACGACTCGGTCTGCACAGTCTCGCGATACTCGACGATGGGGTCGGACTTTGTGATTTCCACTTTGGCGTGGTCCTCCTCGAGATCCTTAAGGCAAATCTCGAGATGGAGTTCACCAGCACCGGCAACGATGTTCTCACCGGTATCAGAAGTATAGCACTTCACACAGGGGTCGGACTTGGAGAGGCGCTTAAGACCCTCGATGAGCTTGGGCAGGTCCTGCTGGTTCTTGACAGCAACGGCGATCTGGACAACAGGGGACACCGAGAACTTCATGACCTTCATGTTGTGAGCGGTCTCGCTGGTGGTCAAGGTACCGGACTTGAGCAGATACTCGTCAACGCCAACCAGACCGATAATGTTACCGGCAGGGCAGTCCTCAATCATCTCGATAGAGCGACCCATCATGAGGACAGTGCGCTGAACGTTCTTGATGGCCAGATCCGTCTTGTTGCCAGGCACGTAGTTGGGGCCCTGGATGCGGACCTTCTGGCCACACTTAACAGTTCCCGAGAACACACGACCGAAGGCGTAGAAGCGGCCCCTATCGGAGGTAGGCACCATCTTCGAGACGTACAGCATGAGAGGACCATTGGGATCGCAAGCGCGAATGCTGGTCGCACACTCGTCGTCCTGAGGACCTTCGTACAGACCACCGCAGCGGTAGCTCTGGGCCTTGACTGGCGAAGGCAGGTGAAGACAGATAAGCTCCATAAGCGCCTCGGCAGCAGGCAGGAACTTGCGCATAATGGTCTTCAGCAAGGCCTTGTCCACAAAGTCACGCTCCTCAGAGGTGAGGGAAACGCCAAGCTTGTCGGCCAAGACAAGAGCATCGTCCTTGCGGCCGTTCATAGTGGCATCAAAGATCTTATAAATGGGATCTAGCACGAGCAGGTTGAAGCCACGGTCGGCGTGCTTGCCATTGGGATCGCTCGACTTTGAAGTCCACTTCTTGGTTTCAGAGTTAAAGAAGCTGTCGCCCCAGAGCCGCTTCATCATCTTGCCGCGGTCAATACCAGCCTTCTTGGCATAGCGAGTGGCGAACTGGCGCAGAGTGAAACCCCAGGCGTGCAGACCGGAACCGAAAGCGACAGTGCCGAGCTCAGGGCTGACCAAAAGGTTGCCCATAGCGTTCTCGTCCTGGTAGGTAGCAATCGAGACGTTGACGTTTTCTATCAGGCGGCAGAAGGTCTGGTACAGCTCCTCCTGGGGGAGCTTCTTCTCCAACAGAGCACGGTCAACCTTGTTGATCATGATAACGGGCTTGATCAGCTCAGTAAGGGCTTGACGCAGCACAGTCTCGGTCTGGACCGACACGCCCGACATGGTGTCGACAACAACGAGAGCACCGTCAGTGACACGAAGAGCGGCAGTGACCTCAGACGAGAAGTCAACGTGTCCGGGCGAATCGATCAGATTGATCAAGAAACCGTTGCCGTGCTTCTTCTCGGGGATGTCCTCCATCTGGTCTTCGGTAAGCTCAAAGTACATGGAGATAGCAGTCGACTTGATGGTGATACCGCGGTCCTGTTCGTCCTGGCGGGTGTCAGTAAAGCGGGCATCTCCAGCCTTGGCCGACGAGATAATACCGGCCTTAGCAACGAGCGAGTCAGTCAGGGTCGACTTTCCGTGGTCGACGTGAGCAATGACCGACATGTTACGGATGTTGGTGACCTTGTCCATGAGATCACGGATCTATATTAAACGAGTAAAGAAGTGAGGGCATATAGTTTTCACATAAATGCGTGTTTAGCAAACAGCCAAAAGTAGACAATAGCAAAGGCAAAGTGCGGGCCTGTTCGCCAAGCGAGTAGAGCCTGGTTTATGTCACTAGTGGTGAGGTTTATACTTGTATGCTTACCTGGTTGACGGTAAAATTGACCATGTTTGGTACTAGTTGTAATAATAAATGCTAGTTGTCGGGTGTTTGTGTGCGAAAAAGTAAAAAAGTAACGTATAATCGCGAGATGGTTGTAAAAGCAAGTGAAAAATGTATAGAGCGGAGAAGAGAGAAAAGCTGAGAATGGCGGGTATCGAGCATAAAATAGGAAAACAAGAGACTGGAGACATCCAGGGTGAGGGTTGACAAAACGCCCTTTGGGCATCTTCGCTGAAAAGAAACGTGCCAGCCTTTCTGTAAATCGCTTTGGCCGCCTTTCAACCAGAAACAACATGTTGGATGTTCTTTTAAACAATGATTGGCCAAAGCAGCCAGTCAGGCCTTTGAAAAAGTATCTTTGGCGAGCATTTGTAGTGCTCGCTCATACATTGCTCTGCGTGCCTGAAAGTGGGACGCAGGGTCTGGCGAGCTAACCGTGGCTAGTTCGTAGTGCCCACTAGTGACGCCCCTTCTTGTGCAGGCGAGTTGCTGCAAAACTCCGCACCCCCTCGCGCTTCACATATAGTAAAGTCAGCTGATGCCAATTTTTCTCCCGCAGAGCAACTGCCATCATCAATGGCTTGTATTATCCGAGAAGCGGGCTAGTGTCCGAAATGTGGTTGAATGGCAGCAAGCAAGGCTTTTTTAAGCTCATGGTGTGGTAAGCTTTAATATGATACTTTGCAATGTATAGGTTAGTGGCTCGGTATGTGTCAAATGGCTTCGCATGAGCCGACATACCCGAATTGGAGATCGAGCAACAAGCGCACATCAGGCACATGGATGGCATATCAAGCGCCATAGACAGTAGCAAACAAACTAGCCAAAACAATAGCAGACAACATTCTATTCAGGCACAGTCAAAAACTTGCTCACGCATTGCAAATCAAATAGACTCGACATGCTATCATGGCAAGATACACGCAGCAAACCATATCAACATGTGCATTAAGCAACTAGCACACACAACATCAATAGATATCGATCCAATCCATTAGAGAATCTGGACAGATAAAAAATATACTAGGCGATAAAAGAAAGAAAGCATTTTAGAGCTTGTCGACGAAACGGTCCAGAGCAGGGAGATCCTCAACAAGACCCTTGCGCTTACGGATGCTCTTGCACACCTCCATGACCTTTCCGGGCTCGTTGGCGTTGCCCTTCATGATCTCCCAGTGGTCAAACACGGACTGAGGGAAGGCCTGGCCACCAGTGTTCGAGCGCAGGTCAGCAGTGAAGCCAAACGACTCGGCGACGGGCAGGTACGCCTTGATGTTGTACAGAGGGGTACCAGGGCGCTGGGCCTCCTCGAAGACGTGGCCACGACGGCGGGTAAGCACACCGTAGATACCGCCCATGGCGTTCTCAGGGCACTGGATCTCGACCAGGTAGATGGGCTCCTGCAGACCAGGGTTGGCGAGCAGGGAGGCACCATAGATGGCACGGCGCATGGTGGGGAGAATCTGGCCGGCACCACGATGGATCGAATCGGCGTGGAGAGTTACGTCCATGATGTTGAAGCGGCAACCACGCATGGGCTCCTCAGCGCAAGGTCCCTCCTTGACAGCCCAGAGAAGGCCAGATACACACGAGTCCTTGATTTCATTGAGGTACTGGACACCCTTGGTCATATCAACCAACAGGTTGGTACCGGCCTGCTCAGGAGCAAAGGCCCAGATCTTACGGGCATCATTGACATCCCAGCCGAACTCGTCGGCCAGGCGGCGAGCGCGCTCCTTGAAGTCGTCACGGGCGGTGATCTTGCCATCCTCCATGAGCTGGGTAAGCTCCTCCTGGATAGGAGCAGCGCTCAGGTGGATACGGTTGTGCTTGTTGGGCGACTTGGACAGCGCAGTAACAGACGACTCGGCCTGGACGGTCTCACGGTAGCCGACAACAGGGTCAGCGTACTTGATGGGGACCTGGGCGTGGTCCTCCTCGAGATCCTTAAGGCAAATCTCGAGATGGAGTTCACCAGCACCGGCAACAATGTGCTCACCGGACTCGGAGGTGTAGCAGAGAACGCAAGGGTCGGACTTGGAGAGGCGCTTAAGACCCTCGACAAGCTTGGGCAGGTCCTGCTGGTTCTTGACATCGACAGCGATCTGGACGACAGGGGACACCGAGAACTTCATGACCTTCATGTTGTGAGCGGTCTCGCTGGTGGTCAAGGTACCGGACTTGAGCAGGTACTGATCGACACCAACCAGACCGATGATGTTACCGGCAGGGCAGTCCTCGATCGACTCAATGTACCGACCCATCATGAGAATGGTACGCTGGATGCTCTTGACGAAAAGATCCGACTTGCCTCCAGGCACGTAGTTGGGGCCCTGAATGCGGACCTTCTGGCCAGACTTGACGGTTCCCGAGAACACACGACCGAAGGCGTAGAAGCGGCCCTTGTCCGAGGTAGGCACCATCTTCGAGACGTACAGCATGAGAGGAGCATTGGGATCGCAAGTGCGGATACCCATGGCGCACTCGTCGTCCTGAGGACCCTCGTACAGACCACCGCAGCGGTAGCCCTGGGCCTTGACGGGCGAAGGCAGATGGATACAGATCATCTCCATGAGAGCCTCAGCGGCAGGCAGGAACTTGCGCATGATAACCTTGAGCAAGGCCTTGTCAGCGAGATCGCGCTCCTCAGAGGTGAGGGTGACATTGAGCTTGTCAACCAGGGTAAGGGCCTCCTCCTTGCGGCCGTTCATAGTGGCACCGAAGATCTTGTAGATAGGGTCAAGAGCAAACATGTTGAAACCACGGTCAGCGTACTTGCCATTGGGATCGCTCGACTTGGACGACCACTTCTTGGTCTTGGGGTTGAAGAAGTTGTCGCCCCACAGCTTAGACATCATCTTGTTGCGCTCAACACCGAACTTCTTGGCATAGCGAGTGGCGAACTGGCGCAGAGTGAAACCCCAGGCGTGCAGACCGGAACCGAAAGCAACAGTGCCGAGCTCAGGGCTGACCAAAAGGCTGCCCATAGCTCTCTCGTCCTGGTAGGTAGCAATCGAGACGTTGACGTTCTCAACCACACGGCAGAAGGTCTGGTATAGATCCTCCTGGGGGAGCTGCAGCTCGAGCAGAGCGCGGTCAACCTTGTTGATCATGATAACGGGCTTGATCAGCTCAGTAAGGGCTTGACGCAGCACAGTCTCGGTCTGAACGGACACACCAGAGACAGTGTCAACGACAACGAGAGCACCGTCAGTGACACGAAGAGCGGCAGTGACCTCAGACGAGAAGTCAACGTGTCCGGGCGAATCGATCAGGTTGATCAAGAAACCGTTGCCGTGCTTCTTCTCGGGGATGTCCTCCATCTGGTCGGCATCGAGCTCGAAGTACATGGAGATAGCAGTCGACTTGATGGTAATGCAACGGTCCTGCTCGTCCTGGCGGGTATCAGTGAAACGGGTCTCACCAGCCTTGGCCGACGAGATAATACCGGCCTTAGCGACGAGCGAGTCAGTCAGGGTCGACTTTCCGTGGTCGACGTGAGCAATAACCGACATGTTACGGATGTTGGCAACCTTGTCCATGAGGCCACGGATCTATAATGCATATTGTAATCAGATATGAAACAAGTTAGCTGTATGGCCCAATGTCAATATGATGATGTCCAATGCCACAGAAATACAAGCTCAGCGAGCGTAGAGAGAGTCACCTTGCGGTAGCGTCCTCATACAAGCTTATCTCGAGAAGTTCATAGAGCTGCAACGCAGAGAGGATGCTTACCTGGTCGACGGTGAAGTTAACCATGTTTAGATAGTTTTGCTTAGAGTAATACTAGCGAATAGATGTGTTAAAAATAGTACGCAAGCTGCACTAGTATAAAATCCAAAAACAAAAAAATGTACTGAGCAAACCGAGTGGGAGCAGAAGCAAAAGAGTTCGGCGCACTCGCGATAGCGGAGGGTGGATGCCTCGAGCTGAGGAATGTGGCCTGCCTTGCGCCAGCTGCGGTTACCCACAGTGAAAATTTTTTCTGTCGAGGCCCCCATCCAATATTTTTTTGCATCAAATTGCATATCAGCCTGGCGAGCCGCGAGCCGGCCTGGGCCAAATCTCTACTAGCTCGTGATTTGATTGGGTGGCTTGCTATCAAGCGATGCTTGTCCACGTCAGAGGAAAGTCGGGCAGATGAGACCGATTTTGCGCATCGTGAACACGTGGCACCGTTAAGGGCAAGCCTGCTTTGTGACTTGTCGCATTCTTGGATGGCCACAGTTTCCAAGCTTTTTCGTCTACCACACCCTTTTCCCATGGGTCAGCTTTCCGGCAGCGTTTGTTTCTTTGCTGTTCTTCTCGCCTTTGTAGCACTTTACTTGCACTCTTGCACGCTTATTTCTTCCAGCATCTTTTCGCCCATGCCAATGTCTACGTCTTCTGCCGCCAAGGGCGCAGTTCTCAACTTTAGCCTCAGCCCGGCCGACATCGAGCGTCGCGCAGAGGCTCTTGTGGCAGAGGGCAAGAAGGTCCAAGATGGCGTGGCTGCACAGACCAATCCGACCTTTGCAAATGTCATCGTTCCCCTGGCCACTCGCCAAAACGAGCAAGATGCGGACTACTCGGTCGTCACCTTCCTTCAGAATGTCAGCACCGACAAGAGCGTCCGCGATGCGAGCATGGCAGCTGAGGAGAAGCTCGATGTAAGTAGGTTAGGCAAGCAGCTGCGCCTTTGAGTAACTATGCACTGCGTGGTGGTGGGAACATGGTGTGGCGGAGAGCATCTCATCTGAGCAGCAATTCAGCCACACATCACAATGGCTGTTTGTAGTAGCGCCCATGGCTAACAACCGCACTATCTCCTTCCCTCCTATGTCACACACACACAACAGGCATTCGAGATCGAATCTATGATGCGCGAGGACGTGTACAGGGCGGTGCGCGCCGTGTTTGACAACAAAACCGAGGTGGCCAGCCTTGGCCCCGAGGACCGTCGGCTGGTAGAAAAGATGGAGCTGGTGTTCCGCCGTCATGGACTGGCGCTAGACAAGGATAAGCGCGAGCATCTAGGCAAAATCAGAATGCGTCTGTCGGAGCTGGCAATCAAGTTCAGCCGCAACATCAACGAGGGCGATGGCCGGGCTGTGCTTACGCGCGACGAGCTTGAGGGGCTTCCCAGCGACTTTTTTGAGGGCCGTGCTACCGAGGTAGTTGATGGCCAGGAGGGGTTTGTAGTCAC